>CM021100.1:236902635-237469554 GCA_007115665.2 Sequoiadendron giganteum | reverse complement strand
ATGAAGATCCCTAGGGATTTGAGGCACATTTACTATCAATCGAGCCATGATTCTGGAAGCAAAGCAATTGTCAAATTGCACAAAACTAGCATTTCTTTTGTTCTATGATAGGTTTGTAGTCTAGGCCTACACCGATACCTTTCTCCATTTATATCCTGCCTTAACTGCATCTTCTCTAAGAAGAAGTCCATAATTTTGTACAAGAACATGTAGATTAATAGGGAGTACCAAAAGAAAGGAGTGCCAATATCCCCTACCTATAATTTCAATAGTCCATCATGTATCTTTTCTACCAGAAAAGATGCAAAGTCATAGATCATGGAGAAATTGGGGTGTTGTATTTGGGCCCCCATGAACATGTATGCAATTGACATAACAATGTTTGGGCTAAAACCCAAAATATGGCATCGTGAACAGAAATTGGCCAAAAAGTGATTGGCGAAGCAACTTAGCCTGAAAGGCTCCTGGTCACTTGGGTTGATATAAATTGTCGAACTACCTGCCTTAGCCAAATGTGGAGGAAGCAACTTCAATCTGAAAAGTGGCTTTGATCTTGCATACTCTTGCTTCATCTCCTCAAGATCAATTTGAACCAAAAATGAACTAGGTCCACTCAAGTCAAATACTTGTTGAATTTCCTCTTTTCTTACACTTAACAAAACCCCTCCATCGTTATCCCTTATCACTCTTGTAACAAGGTCATAACGTGTTGCCACCGCCCTAAGTAGGTCCACATTGAGGAACACATTTGGCTCTAGTAGTTTCTCCATATCATACCTCCACCCATTAGAGAAAGGGTGATGCAAATTTCATTGTCCTTACCAAAGCCTAAACATTTCCAAGCCTATCATAGGAACCCTAGCATCTGCAATGTTGTAATTTTTGCATACTAGTCCTTCACCTAGGGTTCTTCCATTCATTAGAACTAAACCCCTCTTCTTATCATTTGTTGACAATGAGAGTTGATCCAGGAAATCATCATACAAATTCCTCTGTAAATAATCAACATGGTTGGAATGCTGCTTTGGTGGTGCCATCTCAAATAAACTAGGGTTTCCTTAAAAAATCAAATTTTGAACAAACTATGGCTACTCAGAAAATGAAATTACAGCAAAACCTTGCAATTTCCCACAATTCAACAAACCAGTAACCCTACGAAAATAACCAACAAGATTTCTTCCAAGCACACCACAATTCTTCACAAAACCACAGTCAAATTAGCTAAGCAGTACACAAAACAACTCATAGGATTATGCTTTGTAAAAGACCAAATTCTCAATGTGATTGCTCGAAACTTCATCCTTGGCTCTAAAACTGCTTTACGAAGGTGCTTGAATACTTTTTGGTGAAATAAGACAAAGGAAAAATACTTTATGTCGATCGAATTGAGCCAGTAAACATCTCATCCGCCATTAAAGGTCACTTGCATGCCGCGTGAACAACTCCAATCATATTTGATGCAAATTTAAATTCTAACCACGTCGATCCTTTACTTTTGTCAGATCATCGAACGACTGCCTTCAAAAAAGGTTGATGTAATCTCCATCTTAGCATCGAGGGCCCACCATAGTATGCATCACCAAAGGAATACACGTGGCACTTGCCCATGATATCACAATCCATAAACACCTTGCATCTTCTGATCACACGATGGTGGACAATCGTTGATCTCCACCATCGGGAATCGTGTTCATTCATAGTAGTCACTAGCATTGATCATAACCGTCAAGCAACATTTTTCACCAAGATCATAACATCTCCGTCGATTTTGAGCACGTGCATCCTGTAGCTGCTTTAATAACCTGCCATATAATGTATTAAAACTTTGACATAAATATTAAAGAATTTTAATTATTCTTTTGACACCACTAGCTGAGACACGTGGCGCTCGCCCATGATATCACAATCAATTGAAATTCTGTGGTGGGGTCATCACGTGATTGCAACTAAGATCACCAGATGGTTGATCGACGGTCAATTAAAATAGTTCCTTGCAAAATAAAACATTTATTAATATGGACAAGGGGACACTGCCTAGGCCAACAACAAACGATGGCTTAATGTTGTTTTTAAACATAGGGCACAGACCAACCTAACTTAGGAAATAATAAAGTTAGGCAAAAATATTCAACTTTGTTTATTAGAAGGGGCCTGGCCTAGACGAAGCAATGGGACATAAGTCATTTTAGAACCTACTCCAAAAAGGTAACAGTTGAATAGATCACACCCAAGGTATTACATAGAAAATCAGGATTTTCATGAAAGCCAAGATAAAACCCAACCTTAGGTTCTTCCCAAACAATATAACTAACCAGGACAAGGGCAAAACATAAATGGAATTCAAAGAGAAAAATTTGAAGTTCCATCAGAGCATATATAAAATGTACCACCCAAGAGACTAAAACACAATTGAAGTGAGATAATGTGTAAAAAGTCCCTAAATAAGCTTAACATGGTGTAGCAAGGATGTGAGTGGATAACTAGCTAAGAAATAGAGTAGTTAGGAATTATACCCCATTCAGATTAATAAAGTTGGATAATAAAACATTCATCAACATTAAGGGTGAAGTAAAGGAAAGTCATGCAATTTTGAGACTTTTTTTTTTTTTTTAACGCATCAATTCAATACACAATGTGCAAATGAGAAGGATAATGACTACTCCAACTTTTAATTTTAGTTTTAAAGCTTCACATATATTATTTTTATGAATCATATATATCTAACTTAAATCATTTAAGCAAAAAATATATTTAATGTGGAATAAAAGAATGGATAAATTTAAGGAAAATTAATTATGAAGAGTAAAGATGAGAATAAATAAACATCAAATTTTGCTAACTTCAAATAAAATTATATAACTTATATTCTTACAACTACATAAAGAAAAACCTAACCAAAATAAATTCCAAATAAATTTTTAACCATTACAATAAAATAAAATAAAATAAAACACATTACTTACAAACTATGTAACTCCACAAACCAATAAGAACTTACTATATTATTATAATAATTTTAATTTAAGTAGGTTTAACTTTATTTTCCAAGCCACATCTCCACATGCCCAAAAAGGACCTGCTAAGTTTATATTATTAATTTAATATAATTAGGTTTAACATTATTTTCCAAATGTATTAACATTTAACCTATTTCAACTATTTCAGGTGAAAAACAATAGAGGATCTTTAACAATTGAAAGGACACACCAACTACCAAAGCCATTGTAAATTGAATATTAAAAATATAAAAAGTACTTGAAATGTTGTTTTCTTACTTTGAAGGGACTAGCATATTTGCTACATGTGGCCCTCAATGGGTCCTCTTTTGGCGGGCAATGAAATGGGACCCACCTTAAAGAAAAGAATCTACGGCCACGATTCTCGGAAAAGAAAAGTAGGTTCACCGGCAGGCTGGCTTCTGTTTCCCGGCGAATTTCAGTCATCCGAAGAGAATCCCATCAACGGTTGCGATGCTGCGACGTGTAGAGCTCAGAAAATGCATAGTTCTTTCCGCGTCTGTGCTGGTGATTCACTGGAAGAGCCTGGTTTTCCCTGTGTCCTTTTAAAATTTGTTAATGGGTAGTCGGGCAGAGCTCATGGTAGCCGTTTTCTGTGAAAGCCTGGTGAATTTTGTAGCAGCGATTAATTGAATTAAATGGATTTCTTGCAGTAATTCTGCGCTTTATGAGGGTTCTTTCGCCGCTTAAAATAGTTTGGTGTAGCCTTTGAATAGACTTATTTAATGCAATTAGGCTTTATGGGCTCTGAGATTGATTGTCAACTAGTTACAGTTTATGTTTGAACACTGTCAATGAAGAAAAGCAAGAGATATTTCACGTTTTGGTTCATGATTTAGAGGAGGGTTTAACAGTGTTTCAGGCTACAGAGCTGAAAAAAAGCATCAGAGAAGGGTTTTGCAGTTTCTGAGGCTAGGTCGAATTTTGTTAAAATAAAGGAAGAAAAGGACAAGGAATCATGTTGGGTAAGCGGCCTCGTGTTCCTTCAATGAGGAGAACCACTAGTATGTCTCAAATGGGTTCTGGTTCCTGCAGCCCTGTGAGTGAGTATGTCCCCAAGGAAAAACAAAGGGCGACCTTCCCAGCTGCTTCACAATTGAGGGCACCTGGATCTGGTCAGACTAATGTGCCCTCTTGGAAACACAATCCATGTGATTCTGTGCAGAAATGCAGCAATGGGGCGGTTTTGAGTAATCAACGTCAGATCTCTGCTCTGGGTGCCCTCCCAGAGGACATGGGGGTACCTGAATCACTACACTCAACTAAACCACTATTCATGGGGTCACACGGGCAAGTCCAATTTCACTTCCATTCAGGCAGTTCAGATATTCAGAGCCAGAAACCAATTACGAATTCTACTGGAGCTGCCATAGAAGTTAGAGGAGATCATTTCTTGTCTATTATGGAGGCCGCCCCTTCTGGAGGGGGGACTTCTGGCTCTGTCTATGGTGTACGCGTGGTCGAACCTGCTCATTTTCTTCAGGCGTGCTTTTTATGTACGCGCCGCCTTGGGCACGGTCAGGATATCTATATGTACAGGTACTGCATTTTTATTTGTCCAGAAATATATTCACAATTATGGATCAACATAATAGGTGTTTAACAAAGTAAACCATGAACATAGGAAATTCTAAAATTCAATAAGGTTTAGGTTTCAGATAAATTGCATGCTGATTTTTTGAAGCTGATTTCTTAATCCACGTCAATTAAAATTTGGATATGTTCATTCTTTGTTGATTTGATGAACCCTCGTAGGCACCCATTCTGGTAGGAAAACTTATCATATGAGATGCATGGAGGTGAATATCTTAGGGTTTAACTATTTCCATGGCTGGGTAATTTTTCCAGTAATTAAGAATATTCTGAGGCTTGCGCCGACCCGTTTGTAAGCCATGCTGGAGATTTTCTCCACAGCCAAAGGGGTGCCCTAATTACAATGGATTAGCTTGTGAGTAGCTTATCAGCAAATCAATCTAAAAGTAGTCCTTGAATTTAGCTCTAGTGGAGTCAGAGTTTAGCTGGGTTTACGTAAAGAACAAGAAAATTTCTTGCAGCCATGTAATTTCTGGAGTCCATGATAATAGTTTGCATGGCTTCTGGTTTTGACTGAGAGAGTTTTTTTCTTTGAATATTAGTATGTATTGCTTCTGGTTTTGACTGCGTACGTTTTTTCTTTGAATATTAGCATGTATTGCTTCTGGTTTCAACTGCGTGAGTTTTTTCTCTCAAGGGCAAAATCAAATCCCCAGAGTGATATCTAATGTGGAATTCTCAGTTGTGAATTCTGGTTTTCCAATTTTGGCTCCTAGTGTGATTGTAATGGTGGATTTCTAATTTGTGACTCTTGATCTTCAATTTTATCGGTCTCATGTTAGTTAAGTTTCCTCCCTGCCAGAAACTAAGATTGGATTAGAGCTAAATTCCTGATTATTTTGGGGTTGAGCTGCTCAGACTCGCTGCCAACTAGTTGTTTATAGGGGTCAAATGCAAATCACGTCAATTGTAGCCCAGCAAAACAAAAACTTTGCAAAACACACTTCTGGATGATGTGCATAAAAGATTTTGCCCAAAACCTTATATGCAGATTATCTAGCACACCTCGGGCTAGTGTTTTCCTCTGAATATCTTTTTTAAAACAAAACTAATATGCACGAAATCCTGAAATGAGTTGAGAAGCCCCGAACAAAGCAAATTTTTACTCTGCAGATACTGGGCTGTATTAAAAACAAATCTTAGTATGCATTGCCTCTGGTTTTGATTGTATGAGTTTTTTCCCTCTTCACTGTGTGAATTTTTTGCACTTGAGAAAAAAAAGTCGTGCAATCAAAACCAGAAGCAATGCATACTAAGAATGTTTTTTTAATAAGGCCCAGTATCTACAGAGTGAAAATTTGCTTCATTCGGGACTTCTCAATTCAATTCAGGATTTTGTGCATATTAGTTTTGTTTTAAAGAAGATATTCAGAGGAAGACACTTGCCAGAGCTGCTTCTTGATAATCTGCATAGAAGCTTTCGGGAAAAATCTTCTATGCACATCATCCAAAAGTGTGTTTTGCAAAGTTTTTATTTTTATGGGCAACAAGCTGACCCAGTTTGCGTTTGGTCCCCATCAACAACTAGTTGGCACTGAGCCTGAGCAGCTCAACCCCCAAAAGATCAGGAACTCAGCTCTTACCCAATCTTAGTTTCTGGCTTTAAGCTTAAGTAGGGAGGAAACTTGCTTAGCTAACATGAGACCAATACAATTGAAGATCAAGAGTCACAACTTAGAAATCCACCATTAGAATCACACTAGGAGCCGAAAATGGAAAACCAGAATTCACAACTGAAAAGTCCACATTAGATATCACTCTGGGGATTTGAACCTGGGTTTCCACTATGACAACCCAATGCTTTAATCAACTAAGCTCAACCCTTGAACGGTTTGTTTGTCTTGTCAAATAAATGGTTGTGTATAGATCATCTTTATTTATTTCTTTACCTTTATATTTGTCTGCATGTGAATGGAGTGTGGCTTTCTTCCCAATTAGCTTGTAGGTCCTTCACTCTGGAATGAACCACGACCAAGTTTTGAACTCAGAGGTTCTAAAACCCCGGTCTAGTATTTGATTGCTAAGTTTCAACAGCTTAAGAAACTAGGACAGTTCCCATGGAATCAGATTTTAGGTAAGATGTAGAGGAAAGTTCAGTTAGCAAAGACATTATCTGTGGAGTGATTTTTTGATAATTACATTTCTCAAATTCAATGTAGGCATGTATGCATTTAAATTTTCTATCTATTTGCAACAATTTCATCTGGTTTCTCTTAAAGGCCTTTCAATAAATAGTCAATTTAGCTTCCATGATTTTCATTTTTAATTCTCTCAAATCATTTGCCTTGTTTATTGGTTGTCAAAACCCTTGGATTATTTCTGATATGCTAATTCTGTGAAGTTGACTGCACTTTTTCCCCTTTCATGTACTGTGTTAGGCTGTGTTTACCAAATAGTAAACACCGATGAAAGGTCCCAATGCGTATGTATGTTTTCTTTCTGCCCTGTTGATCTGATTATATTTCACAGAGGTTGCTTTTTTCCCATTTAGCCTGCAGATGTTTTCAAGACCAACTGTATAGTATTGAATGTTAAAACTAAGCCATATTTATTGAACATCTAGCTCATGCTTTCTAGAATTTGAAACTCCCATATTTTATTTTATATGGTACATTATTTCTATGATTTCAATGGTAACTGTGTTTCTGATGTGTAACAATGTCTCGCAGTTTCATTCAAGGCTTTTAAACAACCATTTGCCTTAGCTTGCATTATTTCTGTATCTAGTTGTCAAAAAATGGTTAGCTTTCTTATTGTTTGTGAGAAACCTTACATTTTGTATGCATGGCATTTCTTTCACATTTGTCAGTTTATTTTTCCTTTCATTTAGCTTATCAGTCTGTCTTGGCAAATGAAGTATTGGTTATGAATTGTTTTGGTGATGTATATTTTATCCCTGCTCTGTTCAGCTAATTGCATGTCAGCAGAGATGATTTTCTTCTTAATTGTACTAGTGAAGGATTTAATACATTTAGTTTATGCTCACTTAGATCCTTTCTTCTCTCATGCCTTTTCCATGAAAAACTAGAAATGAATGTTTATCTGGTCTTCGCAGTTGATTGTTTCAGTGAAGGGGCAAAGTGACTGTAGAGTTTGAAAATCTCTTTTCATCCCAATATAGCTCTTTGCAGTTGAAGGCATTTCTGTTTATACTAATGTTTGAAAATTACATTTTTTTTTTCAGACCATTCAAGCGATTGCTAGGACATGCATACCTATCAAGATTATCTTCACATGGCCATTTGATACTCTAAACTTTTTAACTTTTTGCAGTCCTTTCTTTCTTTCTTGATGCCTGCAATGCTCTTACAATTAGGAACATTGATATGAAAGATCATATATAAATTGTTTTCTCAGATCTTCCTTTTTCACTAAATTATATTTGAACTTTTTTTCCAATTTGCTGCCACAGAGTGATTCACTTTTTGAAACTTTTTCTTTGAGGTTTTATAACTCTATATAGAAACCAATCAATTTTGGGATTTTTTATGCTATTTTCTTTTAGTCCCGCTTTATGAATTGAGGGAATTCTTGCTCTTTCGTGGGGCTTTTTAGTAGCACAATTAGCCTATTAATAAACCATTTATACTTCTGATGCCTTTAACAGGGATGACAGAGCATTTTGTAGTGCTGAATGCCGTTATCAACAGATTGTTATAGATGAGCATGATGAGAAACGCTCAGTTAAAGTCATGACAACAGGTTCTGTTCCCTCAGTTCGCCACCACAATATTGGCAAGACTGTCCAATCCAGGAAAGTCAAGAATATCCAATCTGGGAGACGTACAGCAGCCTGAAGCACCCTGTCCTGAATTATGTCATATTATTAAGTTGCATTTATGTAGAACTTATAGTTGAATGTTTAGATGAGTTATCACTTAAGTATTTTTGGCTCTTTTCCGAAGTATGACATGCTATAATTTTTCTTAGCATGCCTGAAGCCTGTGTGATTATAATTTTTTTTAATATAGATTTCGGAGCAAATAGCAGATTGTCCATGTGACCATCCTTGGTGAAGTGATGTGGCGGCGTTTTGCCCCTTTATGTATAACTACACATACACAATTTCGGTATTCCTGGGACCTGCTTAAACACCACAGAGAGGATTCCAGAAAACCTCCATGAAACCCACATATGTTATGTTTATAGTATTAGTTTCTGAGATAATGATCTGGAGATGATTGAGCACATAGAGGAATTATCACACAAATCTAGTGGGCGATAAACTCCATTGTGAATCTGGATGAATGGTGAAGCAGCCTTCATCCACAGATAAGATATTGAGAATCAAATAAAATCTATATATCGATATTTTGCTAAGATCATTTTCTAGTTCAGCTGCTACTTCTGTATACCTTCGTGATGTTGTAGCAAGTATATCTGATGGTTTTGACTTTCATATTGCCTTTGTCTCAAGTTCTGCTTATGATGCAGCTTAACAAAGGAGCAAAATCACAGAAGAAACACGAATAGAATTCTCGTATACTGATGAAGTACATGAAAAGTGAACTTTAAAATGGCAACTTCACATGAATCCAAATCAAATCAAATTGAATTTAAACAAAAATTGTTCTCTTTATATTAGTGATGGGGCTCTAATGAACTGAATATTATCACATGTTCATAAAATATTATTAGAAATTCGACCAATAAGACAATGCCAGGCGAAAATCAAATATTATATATATTTATTTTGTTAAATAATTTATTTTTGCTGTATTTTGACTTGGAAAAGCAAAATTAAAATATTTAGAAGCAAAAGTAGATACAGTAGCATGAGGCAATGTCAATAGGGAAAGAACCACTGTAGTATCAGAAGAGATGCATTTCATTCAATATAGGGTTCTTTAGATTATTAATGTAAATCAACATAATTAACACTAATCAACCTAAGGAAGTAAATTTGTGTGGTGGCTGTAAAGAAATGGAATAAAAAGGTAAAATCATGCAATACAAATAGAAAGTACATTCATGTTATAATAGTAAGAAGTATAGAGAGAGAGAGTTTATCTTTGTCACTAGCAAATGATAATAATTTGCAAAGACAATGACTCGAATCAAAATATTCTGTTTTTCTATATGCTATATCAACTTCACATTTCTAGATCTGGTCTATTACTATAAACTTCATTTCCAATGCTCTTTGAATCTTGGTTTATGGGTTCTTAAATAGAGGCTTCTAGATAGTGATATTCATGAGCATGAGCACATATAGGTATGATTGGAAGGATAAGTGGGATCAATGGAATGAACTCTAACAATGGGGTAAATCTACAAATATAGCAAGCATGATCATATGGGATAAGTGATATAGATCTAGATACTTGTATGATAATTTAGATAATTTAGATCAATGGGATAAGAGGGAAAAGGCTTATATGCCTCGAATGCAAGATTAATAGAACGGTGTGACGAGAGATGTGATCATGAAAGTGCAATATATAGGATTAAAATATGATCAAAGTGGCATAGCAATGTAGGACCAAGGTCCTGATAAGATAATATAAGCTTAATACATAATAGAATCAAGGTACATGATATGAACATGTAGGCACAACAAATGATGGTATCAAGATTTGATATAACAATATAAGCTCAATCTAGATAGGATTACATGTAAGATATGACAACATAAGATAGCAGATAAGGGAGGGAATACCATAATGTTCCCCAGCATAAGCATATGTAAAGCTAAATTCTTACAAGGTTATGACAATGTAAGATCAAGGCATACATTCTCTATAAAGAAAAACATAACAATAATATCGAGTAAGATAGAAGATATAAGATATTGCTATATAGAATCATCACATGAATGATCTAAGATAAAGCAAGATGTAGCAATGTTGGGTTAAGTAGCAATGTAATATCAATGATTGGTCTAAATTGGCAAGATGTGACAATAATGGATTGTAAACAAGATTGCTTTCAATAGTACAATAAGAGATCACACACATGATGCTCAAAATAGCAAGATTAGTTAATGCATGAATATATAACAATGTGTGTTTCATATATATTGGTGAGAGATGTTTAGAGGTGTTATATATAGGATTTGGTGTGTTCGATCATTGTGCAAAAAAAGTTGTGTTCACCAGTGTGTGAACACTGCATTGTAGAGATGTTTGGGAGAAATGTCTTTGCTCCATGTTTCTTCGTAGTTATGTTCCAGGTCTTGGAGATCTGAAGGATTCTTTATTGTGTCGGTACCTTTGTTCAGTCAAGATGGCTCGAGGTTTGGTACTTCAGAAGTCAGTTTTGCAAGTAATAGTGTATGATAAAGTTGTCTAAGTGTATTGGGTGTGTACACTCTTCAAGTGAAAGTTGTTGTGAAGGAGTTGGATTTCAAAGTGTTTGTGGAATATTCTAGATCATGTTGGAGCGTGGTGTGTGGCTCAAAATTCATGCTTGGACTTAAGGAAGCATGTGTTGATGTTATAGCAATAGGAGATATCTTTCTCTCAAATTTAAAAATGACGGATAAATAATACCAAGGCAAGTCGGACTTGCTATATATAATAATTTTATGAAGTCACCTTGTTTCTTAAAAAAGGCCAACCCAAATGAAGAGTCACCTAGTTTTGTATAAATACAAGGTGATGATCATTCATTTGATCATCAAGTTCATTCATCATAATTCACATTCCTAGAAGAAGTTCATACTTGAGCAACAAATCATCATCTTGTAGCAGTGGATCATCATTTTGTAGCAGCAAATTGATTTCAAGGAGAAACATATTCATTTGTATCTTTGCATCTAGGAGAGGTGCTATTATTCATTGTATCAAATTTGGCATTGTGTTGGGCCTGAGTTGTAAGCAGATTTCTACTCTTATTCCTTCAATATATAAGAGATATATTTGCTTGCTTTTTCTCCCTCGAGTAGGAGGGTTTTCCCAGGGTATCTTGTTGTGTTCATTCTCTTATGTGTTGCATTTTTTTATTGCTTTCATTTTTTATCCTAAATCTAACATGGTATTAGAGCGGGTCGAAGAAAAGATTTGATCAGATTTGTTTAAGCAGTCAAGTCAACTTTTCATCTAGGGCAAATCTTGAAGTATCGCAGATCTAAGGTTCAAATTATTTTTGACCTAAGGGTAGATCTTTGAAGGTGAATTTGGGTGGAAAAAGAAGATGATGAGCAGTGTCAAGGTAGAAGATAGGCTTGATGGAGCTTCAAACTTCAACTCTTGGAAACCCAAGGTACTCATTGCATTAGAGGAGAATGATCTTCTTGATTTCGTGGAAAGTGATATGCCTGAGCCTTCCGATGATACTGAGAAAATCCAGTGGAAAAAAAATGGCACGAAGGCTAAAAAGATCATGATAGACTCTATGATGAATCACCTAGTACCGATCATCTCCAAGTTGAAGACAACTAAAGAAATGTTTGATACTCTAAAAGGATTGTATGAGATCAACAACACCAGTAGATCCCTTGCTTTGAGGAAACAACTTCACCATGTAAAAATGGCTAAAGATGATTTAGTCATCTCATTCTTTATGAAGATTGTTGATTTGAGAGATCAGTTGAGCGCTATCAGGGATATAATTGCAGATAGAGATCTTGTTTTGTTGGCACTAAATGGTCTTCCTCAATCTTGGGAACCCTTTATTCAGAGCATCAGTGGGAGATCCAAGTTGCCCAAGTTTGATCATCTTCGAGTTGATTGTATTCAAGAAGAGTCCAGGTTGGCAACAAGAGGAATTGGGTGAAACTATCATGATGTAGAAAATCAAGTTCTTGCTACACATACTTGTAGAGAAAGAGGCAAAGGAAGAAAGAGGAATAGAGATAGAGAATCCTATTATGCCCCAAAACCGAAGAAGAAGGATCTCTCACATTCAATGTTTCAGTTGTGACAAATACAATCACTTTGCTCAAGATTATAAATTAAGGTCTACACAACATGTTTCTACTACAAAAATTGACATAGGGACATCTCAGAAGGAGCCTAGATCTAAAGTTGATTAAGAAGGTTTCTTATTCTAAAGTCGATCAATTTCTTCGAAGAGGAGGAAATGACATTCAGAAGGAGTCAAATTCAGAGAATTCAAGGCACAAGTTGAGAGCTTGTCCAGGAAAAGGATTAAGGTTCTGAGATAGGTCAATGGAGGAGAGTTCACTTCCAGAGGATTTCTTTGAAATCTCTGAGGTAGGGATCAAGAGGGAGTTTTGTGACTCACTAAGAAGAAGTGAAGGTTGCAGTGTTGCAAGGGCAAGTGCAAAATCCTTGGAAGACCTCTTCAGTAGCTGAGAACAAAATTGCACAAGATAGTTAATCTGAATTTGACATTGGTAG
The DNA here is from genome assembly GCA_007115665.2 of Sequoiadendron giganteum. NCBI lineage: Eukaryota > Viridiplantae > Streptophyta > Pinopsida > Cupressales > Cupressaceae > Sequoiadendron > Sequoiadendron giganteum. The sequence continues at coordinate 237,456,641 of CM021100.1, read as the reverse complement.
CACTATAAACCTATTCAGAATAGGGTGATATGGGATGAGGTCAAGGAGGATAGTCCTGGACTCAAGCAAGTCAATAGTGTCAAAAGTGTGCATTGGAAACCGCTCCTCTAAGGCAAGCATTGTAGACAATCTTGGATGAGGAGGTCAGGAGGTTGATGCAAGTACTTGGATCTCTAGAGGGAGTCACACCATCATGAAGATTTTTTGTAATGTATATTTCTTTGAGACGGAGAAATATGAGGTGAAAGTCCTTGTAGTGTATATTTCTCTAAGACAAAGAAATATGAGGTGAAAACCCTTGTAGTGTATATTTCTTTGAGGTGGAGAAATATGAGGTGCGAGCCCTTGTTCATCTTTATGACTAAGATGAGACGTCATGTTGAGAGACTCCATGATGACATCACATTGAGAGACTCTGTGATGAACCCTTGTACTTGTGTTTCTTTCCACACATGGGAGTAGCCATGGTGGACATCATGTTGAGAGACTCCATGACAACATCACATTGAGACTCTATGATGAACCCTTGAGTTTTCCACAAATGGTTGTAGCCAGTGTGGGCGTAATGTTGAGAGACTCCATGATGTAGATATCTGGAAAGATACCTCCCTCGCAGTTGGAGATATCTTTCTCTCAAATTTAAAAATGATGGATAAATAATACCAAGGCAAGTCAGACTTGCTATATATAATAATTTTATGAAGAGTCACCTTGTTTCTTAAAAGAGGCCAAGCCAAATGAAGATTCACCTACTATTGTATAAATATAAGGTGATGATCATTCATTTCATCATTAAGTTCATTCATCATAATTCACATTCCTAGAAGAAGTTCATACTTGAGCAGCAAATCATCATCTTGTAGCAGCCGATCATCATCTTTTAGCAGCAAACCGATTTCAAGGAGAATATATTCATTTGTATCTTTGCATCCAGGAGAGGTGCTATTATTCATTGTATCAAATTCAACACTGTGTTGGGCCTAAGTTGTAAGCAGATTTTTGTTCTTATTCCTTCAATATTTAAGAGATATATTTGTTGGGTTTTTCTCCCTCGAGTAGGAGGGTTTTCACAAGGTATCTTGTTGTGTTTATTGTCTTATGTGTTGCATTTTATCACTGATTTCATTTCTGATCCTAAATCTAACAACATGTACTTAAAATTTTATAGGTTTCTACACATGTAGCTTACCGACCTAGAGTTTACAATAATTGTGATGGATGATTATTGTTTATAGAAGCATGTGGTTGAGTGGTGTTATAGATTTGGGTCCCAAATAAGGAATGATGTGGTCCACTTTCACTTATATCTGCCACATAAGTGTTTTGGCGCCGACCTAATTTGAATTTGCATGGTTGATGTGCATAGCAAGCCTTGGAGAATGATTTCAAGGTTGAAGATGGTATGAATAATAGTCTATTTGTTGAGGAATGATGAGATAGACAAGAGAGATGTGAATGATGTAAATTGTAGAGTGTTAGAGTGTGAAATTGAGGAGCGTGACATGAGCTTTCATGTGTTAGATTACTCGATGCAATGAGCAGAAGGTGTCTACAATTCTTCAATTAGTTTGTGAAGGTGTTAATGACATTGTTGTGGATTCTCTATTGCATTGAGATAATTTTCTTTGTGTAACATTTCTTCTCTATCTTATTTTCTATTCTTGTAGTGAACCTTTTGGTTGTGAGCCTTCCACGTAAATTTGGTGTTCTCTTGTGTATGGTGTAAAGTTGTTTCAATTTATGTTTTTTTGCTTTTCATGTTAATTCATCATAACAAATTTAAGTGCTTATTGAATGAATGTGGATCTAAATGTTAATGAGGGTTTTTGAAGTTTTAAGGTACAACTGATTAACCCTCCCCCCTCTCATCTATATTGTGCATTCAACAAAGAGGGCATCTGAAGAAAGAACAAAAAATAAGAAAAATAGTTTAGATTCCTCCATGAAAAAGTCATATGAATGACAATGATGATTTGTTTATTTTCACTAGCACTATAAGTGATGATGTCTGGCTTATTGATTCAATTTGATCCTACCATTTATCTCCTCACAAAAAATGGTTTTATATATATAGATTATAATGGAGGAGATGTTTCACTTGGAGACAATAATACCATCAAGAAGATTGTTAGTATGAAAAAATTGGAGCTATGTTTTAGTGATGGAAGGTTTAAAAATATTGAGCATATTTTGGATGTATTCTAGGTCTTATGATAATTTTTTTATCTATGTTAAATGGGTCTAGAGTGCATGTGATATTTTCCAATTTTTGTTGTAGGTTGGTAAGAGGGAATTTGGTGGTTATTAGAAGATCTCGGATTGAGAATATACTTTAGATTTACTCTCCATATTTTGTAATTCTTCTAATGTATTTAACACTAAAAATGCATGTATGTTGTGGCACCAATATTTGGGTCACATAAATGTAAAAGGTCTTAAGGCCATTGCTACTAAAAAGTTGTTTAATAATTTTGTTTAATTGTATTTTGTGTAAATTTGATTTATATGAGCATTGTGTAGTTAAAATATTTAATAGATCTTCATTTCAAATTGAAAACAATAGAGATAATAGATTACTGGAAATAATTCATTTATATTTGTTTGGTCTAGTAGATATTGGTTGTATGGATAAATATTATTAAATTATGTTACATTTATTGGTGATGTCTCTAGACACGCCTTGATTTATTTATGTGTTCTAAATCTAAATCTCTTACTAAATTTAAGGAATTTAAATCCACAATTGAAAAATAATAAGATTATAAGATAAGGGTGTCAAGACTTGGTAGTGGCAAGGAATATTGTTCTATAAAATTTGAAAAATTCCATGAGCATGCATGTATTTCTTGGCATAATACTAAAACTTACACAGTTCCCTAATGAAATGAGACCAAAAAGATGCATTGAGCGTTAGTAGAAAGAGTTAGAAGTATCGTAAATGGTACATAGCTAGATTAGTGCTTCTAGGTAGAGGTTATAAGTATTTTTTGTTATTGGATTAGTTTATCTTTTTGTTCAAATATTTTTTATAAAATTATTATGAAGTGTGGACATGTAAAAATCCTTCAGCTTCATGGTTAAGGGTATTTGGTACAAGTGAGGTTTATGTTCAAATGTCTTAGAGATTTAATAAATTTAAATTGGATCCAAAAGCTTAGAAATATATATTTATTCATTGTAGATTGATAATATTAAATGTTATTTAAGCTATGGAATCCTCTAACCCTAAATTTTATTTTGAGAGATAATTTTTAGGGAATTTAGAGATTATTGAAGAACAACCAGAGAAAAAATATTAGACCAAAATAATGCTCTTTAGAATAAAAGTGAAAAAAGAAGAAGATGCACATATGGAAGAATAGTTAGATGGACCAAAGGATGGATCTAAAAAGAGGGTTTAGATGATTATGCACATGATAAACACACAAAATAATATGCAATGCCCATTAATCATACCTTGAAGAGTTCCACAAAATAATAAAATCTAGTTGATAGGTATAACCCACAAGAATTTTTTTGTGTGTTTTATTTTTTGAGCACAAATGATGAATTTGTATCTTTTAGGGATGCTCTCTCTTCAATTTAGATAGTGATAATCAAATGGAATCCATGTAGGAGATGACATCCTTACAAAATTGTGATACCAAGGATCTTGTCAAATTTTCCAAGGGAATAAATTTCATTAGTTGCAAGTTGACAAAAATAAATTTGGTGTGGATGATTGGTTAAAGCAATACAAGACTAGATTGGTGGTCAAGGGATCTCCATAAGATTGTGATTTTATTTTGATAATTTGTTTCTCTCTTGTTGCTAAGTTCTCTTTTATTTATCATCACAAATTGTGATTTTCAGATTGATGAAATGGATGTTAAAACTACTTTCCTGGATAAGGTTGAGGGGGAGATTTATGTGCAACATCTTGATCCATTTTTACTGTGAAAGTAAAGGAACACTTACTTTGCAAGTTGAAATAGTGATTATATGGTTTAAATTTATTTACCCAAGATGTGGTACCAAAATATTGATTCCCTTGCATTGAAATTAGATATTTCAAGAGAGAAAAATTATTGTGTTTACATTAATATTGTTCTTAACCAACCACTAATCATCATCTTACATATATGCACAATAAGTTATTTATTGGTAAGAACAAGGTAATAATTAGGGAGCTAAAAACATAGCTTTCTAGCACATTCAACATGAAGCGATTGGGGGGCTACAAAACATTTTTTTGGGATCAATATCAATATGGTTGAGTCAAAGTAGTGAGCATACCATTTAGGGAATCAATGAGAATTTTTGTGATAGTTTAGTATGTATGATTATAAACTACTGAGCATTCCATTTCTTATTTGTATAAAGATTAATTTAGAAACATGTCCTAAATTTAATGATTATTCAAGATAGAATTTTGAATGTGTATTATGCTAGTTATGTTTATATTTTGATATATGTTATGGTTTGCACTAGACCAAATATTTTTGAAGTAGTGGGAATTTTGAGTAGGTTTATGTCTAACCCTAATAGAGAAGATTGAATTTTGTTAAGAGGGTATTTAGACATTTGAGTGGAATTTGTAATTACCATTTGCATTATTAAGGTACTAATAATGTGGACAAATCATTAGACATACAAATATTTGTTGATGTAAACTCAAGGGCATGTGACTTGCATAGTCAAAGGTTCACGTGTGACTATGTTTTCTCTTTATTTGGAGGTGGCATGATCCATATAAGTAAGAGGATACCCATGGTTTCTTTATCCATCATAGAAGCAAAGTATATGGCTATTGTGCATGCATTTAAGGAGGCATTTTGGCTACAAATACTTAATAGAAGTATTAGTTTTGATTATGACTATTAGAAATGGATGTGATAATCAAAGTGTAATTTTTTTGGCCAAAAATTGTATTAATCATGCTTGTAGTAAGCATGTTGATGTATAGTGTCACTTTGTGAGAGAAATGGTTAAAAATGGTAAGTATTATTAGAGAAGGATGCCACTTTGGATAATGTTATAGATTCACTTATAAAGCTAGTGACCATAGATATGTTCTCTCGGCGTAGGAAGGTCATGGGCCTTGATATTTGCACTTATTTATATTTATTTTTCCTATCAGTGTATATTTGCAATGTATATTGTTAAGTGGGAGAATGTTAGAACTAAGGTGTCGTTTACCTTGCAATCCTATATAAAACTTATGTATCTGGACAATAATCTTGAAAATTGTCCTTTGATACCTAGGGTGTAATGAAATATTAAAATTATACTTTAGATTCCCTAGGAATCTTGGCATTCCATATCATATGTATTCACGAAGAAGGTGAATCGTGATAGGGGCAATTATGATTTACTATGAACTCACTAAATGCACATTCAAAATTTTAGGAATAAGGATTGATGAGTGGATAATCTTGTATGATAGATGAGACTGACATGAGTTGGCTACTCCATTTTGGAGTGCTATATTTTGGGATTTGATCCATCGGGGGTTATGACACCTAAGATGCCTTTGTAGTTATATTTACTATTCTATGGGCCAATCAATCATGCCAATATGATGTTCATGTGAAATCATTAATTCATTTTCTATTTCTGGAAGATACACTCCAAGGTGCGCATGGTGTTGCATGATACCATGGTTTTAGTAAACCATTCATGGTTTTGTCCTTTCTTTGTGTGTATACATTAAAAGTATGGGATGATGGTTTTAAATGATCATTTTATAGGTACACAAAGGTTTTTAAAGGTTCGTCAAAGTTAAGAGAGTGTTAGTGTGTTGAATGTATAGATTATATTTGAGGATTAATATATACTTGTTCTTTTTCTCATATGGAGTTCTTCAAAAATGGTTTCACCACACAAATCTTGTGTTGATGTGACTTGTTGATTAATTTCTCATTATTGATTTATGCAATTACATGAATAATCTTATGATAAATCTTGTTTAAAGAAACAAATTTTAGATTTGTATACAATTGTAGAAGATTTTATTGCAATAGTTTCACCTTGTTTCTTAGCAAAATTGTCTTAGTATTGATGACAACAAATCCTTTACACCACTTTGATCCATTATTGGTATATATTATGCGTTATGAACAAACATAGTTGAACTTATTTTTGTTGAAAGAGAAATGGAAAAACACAATAATGATTGACGTTGATTCACTTGGAACATTTGTCAACCTACATTCAACAAGAAAACTAAATAATTACTAGGTGATTCACATGCATCAGGATGAGCGTGTGATTATATATGATCAATGATGACAAATGAATGATCATAATGAATGAAATTAATTTTTTCTCATGAAAATAACATCAAGTTGTGAATATTTTCACATATTTAACTTGAAACCAAACTCCAAATGAAACAAACTATCTAAAATATTTGATTTTGATTTTACATTTATATGAATACAAATTATAACCGAACAACTATAAAAATACCTTTACGACTACAAATTAAAAATCATACAAATAAATCAATTAAAATATAATTACATACACATCAATACAAATATAACAATAAACATAAAACTAAATACAAACAAAACTAAATCAATCAATTAAAATATAATTACATACACATCAATACAAATATAACAATAAACATAAAACTAAATACAAACAAAACTAAATCAATAAATCCCATCATACACTATTCATAACCATATAAATATATCAATACTTAACCCAAACTGGCACAAAAACTAAATGATGAAATGCATTGAAGATGGAAGTTTACCCATTCAAATCCGGAATCACGTGTTTATTAACTAGCTGATAGTCAGCCAAAAAATAGAAAATTATTTGTTTTTTTCATGACAGATGGCAAACCCTCATATGAACATTAAATTTATAAGATTACTTTGGCACCTGACAGTGTGCACTATAGACCATGTGCATCATCCTCCGTACTATTCGGAGTTGCACGCGTGTACTCTGAGGCTAGCCACATGTCACGGTTATCCATGACCCATTGCCTAAAGCGGCGCAAAACTCTTGTACGGAATTGTAGAGTTGTATGCAAGCTGTTAGGATTAAATCTACACGTTGCGTTTGTCCGTTAGCCTAGGCTCCTACAGACTACAGTTAACACCTTCTTGGTGTGCAATGGGTACGTCGAAGAGTTGTGGAATGTTAATTAGGAAAAAATTTGGTCTATTTTTTTGCATACATTGTGCAATACATGAGATCAATTGATAAGTCGATTAGCAAATGATGATGTTTGTGAAATGATAAGAATAGAAAGTAAGGAAGATAGAGGGGGGAAAGATGTAGACCACTGAGCTAAATATTATAAGATGTTGTAGACCACTCAGCTAAATATAATAAAAAGTAAGGGAGATAATTGTCATTAACATAGATGTTGTAAATATTTTCATGTAAATAATAAGAACTGACAAAACAAACAACTTTAAGTAAATAATCATTTTATAAAAAATATCAACTAAAAATACCTAAATTGTTACCTATACTTTGGAAGCAAGCTTCAACCCAAAATTGTATGGGGATATGGCAAAATTACCCATTCCAACAATGATTCAAATGACTCAATAATTGGGTTCAACTTGGAAACCAAGTTTCAACCATCAAATCCTTTTTGTCCTAGTACCAAGGGCTATGTTCTACAATATAAGATCTATCTTTTGTATGAAAAACTCTTAGCACTAGGGTAAATTTCAACAGTATCTTTGATTTTAGAACACCAAGATGTGGTTATCCATGCATGTAAATCAACAAGATTGGGCCATACATTACTAAACTTACACATTAATCTATTTTTGGAAAATTTCTCCTCCTCATATAACACCACCTCTCCTATTGATAATATTGGAGGCATACTCATGCAAGGAACAATGTGTGTTCACTGCGTATGGAGACCCACATGGTCCTTTACTACCTTCACTACGGCCACATGGACTTTGAAATCTGCCACAAAAGGGTCCGTTTCTAGTATATTTCAGATGCAATCTAAACCCAAGGTTCTTCTTGTCAAAGATAGTAGGGTTAATGTAATGGTTACATAGTCCATAATGAAGTGGCTAGGTCATAGCTTTGATGTTGTTTCAAATGGAGCAGAAGCAGTACAAGAAGTACAAACAAATAATTATGATCTTGTTAGTATGGGTTACCCAGCCCAACCATGACTAAAGAATTGTCTCATGATATCATTGTACCCACTTATATTTTCTTTGGATTCTAAATCTTAACATTATAAAAGAAAATGACATCTTTTCTTTCATCTCCATGCAATAATTAAGATATTAAAATACATAAAAATATATGAATAGGAGAAAAACACTTAACAACAAAGCATAGTAACTTCTCTATAATTTTTTTTAGAAATAAGACAAAAGAAAGCAGTGAAGAACTTATTGTGCTTTGTAATGCAGTATTTTAGACAGAGGGTAAAATGATGTTATATTTTAATAATTTAGTTTTCAAAATAACAAGCATAAGAAAATATACAGGAAATACAAAATTTTCAAAGGCTGTAAAGAGATTTTTTTTTAAATTCCTATCCTATGGCTGAATAAACATGAACACTTCAGGTGCCTTGTCTATGCTTCCACATTATTCATACATGTCTACCAGCGCAGTTGCAACTACAACATCTGATAAAATTCCGCTATCCTTTATGCTTTGATGGATGTCCGTACCTTGTTCCAAAGCTCCCATTCGGCATAGACTGCGAGGATCTTGGCAAAGGTTGTTGACAGTGGCTTTACACCTACCAATTGCAATTGCTTGAAAGTTTCTAAAGCCTCTTCAACTAATCCATTTGTGAATATCTTGCAAGCAGGGCATTTCATGATAATACATTTCTTTGAGGCATTCTGTCAAACAGTTTGCGTGTCTAGTTGTCTATGCTTCCACATTTTGCATACATGTCAAACAGGGCAGTTGCAACTGCAACATCTGACAAAATTCCTCTATCCTTATCCCGTTATGAGCATGCATAGCCTGTTCCGAAGCTCCCATTTCGGCACAACCAGCAAGGATGCTTGCAAAGGTTGAGGAGTTGGCTTTACACCTGCCAATTGCATTTGCTTGAAAGTTTCTTTGTCAGGAGATTGAACGTTAAAACTGTGGGACTCTTGGTTATAATTTAGAAATCCGTTAGTATGAAATCATTAATGTGGGTGGTTGGAAAATATTACAAAATAATTGTGTTTTGGACAAAAGATACAGGATGGCTTCAATCTACACATGAAGAAGAAAATAAGCTTGGGACTATTCTTTGGCCTGATGATACCGCACAAGTACCCAACGACTAAAAAAAACTTGTAATCAATGAATGTAATTACCTATTCCAAAGCCCCTATTTTTTTACAAGCAAGGAGAATGATAGCAAAGATTGCGGAGTCTGGATTTACACCTACCAATTGCATTTGCTTGAAAGTTTCTAAAACTTGTAGACATGCTTTTAATTGTTTTCCATGGCTTTTCATAAATCACATGGCAAAGAATTCGTAGAAACCATGTCGTGGTGGATGAGAAGGCTAAGCCACAAGCAATAGTAATAGGGTGGAGATACACAAGAGAATAGGGGCAAGCAAATACAAAAGAAAAAGCACTTTGCATGTGTATTCATGAGCACCCAATGACCGCTAAATAAATGACATTACTTCCTACTGCTATTGCAATGCAGAATTCCACATAGAATGAATGCCTCGAATGAAAATAATAAGATTTCAATGGCTTGGATGAAAACCATCGTCTTGCATCCTCTCACAAAGATCCTACACCGTAGATAGACTAAATCAACTCCTTCACTTTAGATAAGAAAACGCCCTTCTGTGTAATTAAATGCTGCAAGAGGAATAAATGCATACACCTGTTTGTAGGTGTAACATGAAGCCTCTTTTTAAGAATCAACGGTTGCAGATGCGTCAACCTTTTTGCCTTCCACCTTCGAATTTTGCAGCCGTTGGTGTTTAATTTGAGCTTCAAAATCTCAAATAAGACACGTCTTTGACATAAATATATTAAATATTAAAAACGAAAACAAGGTTTTTGTGAAAAAGATGTTTTGGAGAGCTATTTATAATAATTAAAAAGATTTCTAAAAAGTTATATAGTTATATATATATTAAAAATTTGATTACATGCATAATTCTATTTATATAATATAATAATATTATTATAATATATAAGATAAATTATATTACTATAGATATAAATTATATAATATATATTATAACAATATCTAATATTATATATGTGGCGGTGGGCATAGTTTGATTGACTAAAGCATTCTATTGCAAGCAAGAGGTCATGAGGTCTAGTCTCCCCACCATCCCCGTGGTACCGGAGGGCGTGTCACGCCAACACCATTGTTCACTTGAAAAAGTTTACCAGGTGCACTACAGTTTATAGTGGGGATGATGCCCGAATGATTCCTGTAGTCTAAAAAAAAACTATATCTAATATTATATATATTTTGATCAATAAAAGTGGTTATAGACGGTCACACCCTTTCTAATAGATTTAACAAAAGAAATCATTACATATTAAATCCTACTAAGGGTATTGCAGGTAGCCATATTTACAAAATGAAGCCTTTCATAGAAAATCGCTTCGCACTTTCAACCACCCTAGATTACATTTTAATGTACACCATGTATGCAAGAAACAAACATGAAAAACTAAAACATCTTGCTATTTACCCTAGACCAATGCTCAATTATGCATTATATTGGCCCCCATCCTTAGCTCGCCTCCCATTGTCCACCTCCATCATTGCATCCACCATTTTCAATTTCCCCAACTAGGGTTTTCAGAAAATTTATGCTCATGCATGCATGGTGTTGTCTCCGAGCAACATTCATTCCTCAATCCAAAATCATAAAAGGCAGGTGCTAGACTAGGTTTCGTTGCTTATAAACCAATGGGCATACACCTTCTTTTGGTGCAAGACCTACTCCAAGAGACACTTGTTAAAGAATATCGTTCATGCCCCCACACTACCATGGCCACACCAAGTCCTCCATTATTTTCTCAACCTCCCTCATGTCCTCCCTTGCATCTAGCAACATCACCATAAACATTGATGTAATGTTCATGTTTACATGGTAGTGAAACACCTCATTTGTATACAAATCCCTTAGAACCAACCTTATAGCATGTGTAACCACCCCACAATTTGACATGAATATCACCATTAGGTGTCACTCCAAGACTTCACCATGGAAAGCCATCTACCTTCTCCCCGCTTTCAAGCACATTGGCATGTCCATCTTCACATCCTTGGTTTCCAAATATGGATTCAAAAGGAGTGTCATCATCTCCTACTTAACTTCAATCATTTGGACTAAATTTAGTACACCTGACACTTCTCTATAAATGGGAATGATTTCATCACACCTTAGGCAATTAAAACTCTACATGATCTTGATATCTCCTGTAGATTTCCCTATGCAATTTGTGCCAAGCTTCCTTTAATTCTAATGACATCACATCTACCTCCATGTCGATAGCCACATTGGCTACCTCATATAGCATTGCATTCCCTTTACAGTAGACATGTGAAACTCTATTTTTTTTTAAGCGTTCCATTTCCATTATTATAGTTGTAGACATCCAAATTTGATCACTTCCATATGATCAAAATCATCTATTCTATTCATCTATTTCATTAATAGTGATTAAATAATTAATTTAATCATTATTTCATTTTCTGCCTAAGGTTCCTAAAGTATATAATAAAATAAATTAAATACTTTACCTTATCCCTTTTCTTCTCTAAATTAAATAAATATGACAAATTATTTAATTTAGTCTTTTAACCCATTTGGATTAAAATCAATTTTTAATTCCCCTTTTTCTCTCTCCTTGTCACATCCTCCATAACCCTCTTTTAATTTAGATTAAATTAATTAATCTGTGATTAAGATGTGCATCACTTAATCTTGATTAAGTGTCACATCCTCCATAATCTCCCACTTGCCTCTAATCTCTCATTAATTATCCTAATCTTGTGTTTGTACAACCTTAATCAGAATCATTAGCCACATTTAGCTTACCTTTTCTGGTCAACCTTCCCACTTACCATTTTTAGCCTAGATTCTCTTTCCCATGTGAATTTTTAATTCATATTTATTTGCCCAAGGCTCCTCTCTTCCCCATGTGAATTTTTAATTCACTTTTGTCTTTCCAAGGTCTTCCCCATCCCCATGCAAGATTCTAGAAAACTTGACTTGTCACTTTATATGTGCCAAGGACTTCTAGAACCTTGGACTTGTCACATCTCTCACATGTGGCAAATCCCCACCTTTTTGGAAACCCTCTCTTATCCACTAGATACTTCCAATCATTGTGAATTTTAATTCAATTTTATTCCTCCAAGGAATCTTTTCATCTCCCAAGGTACCTACAAGGTACTTGTCCTTCATCCACTTCATGTACTTCTCTTCCACCTCATTTCCACATCATTCCACCCTAAAACATCTCACATTCCATCATGTCAAGATGTGAGGGCTTGTGAGTCCTCAACTCAGCATAGCCCTTCATCTTGATCTTGTTGGATCAATCTCAACCGTTGAATTCTCTAGATAATTCAAATTATCCTATAAATACCCCCTCATTTCTCCCATTTTAGGAGATCAAGTCTTTTGCTACCAAACTTATGCCAAATTGTTATTTGCAACATTTTAACCTTTTCATAGCATTTTTCTCATCACTCCATCTTACATCTTGCATCCACTTCACTCCATTGCCATCCAAGGAGCACACAAAACATCCAAAGATCAAGGGCCAACCAAGGAAGAAGCAGCATGAAGGTATAACAATCAACAATCAAATTTGTTTATCTTGCTTTCATGTTATCTATTTCTTAGGCTAATCATTGAGGTGCCCTTTTATTATGTTATCTTCTCTTATTGCATCATTTTAGCATTTCATCTTAGGACTTGACGTTTTAAAAGGATGACATTTCTGGCACACTCGGTGCAACCCACAAAAGGGTTTCTTTATTTTATGTTTGTTGTTGTTTAGCTTGTTTGCAGGTTCAGGTCGCAGTGAGGTAGATTTTCCCTCCTAGGCGTTGCAGAGGGGTGGATACGCCCTCACGATCCGACATTTCTGACATTTTTTTACTACAGAAGTGCGGATATGCCCCCGCAATCCAACGTTTTGCTAACTATTTTTCTGTAGAAGTGCAGATACACCCTTGCAGTCCAACATTTTTCTTAACTATTTTCTGTAGAATTTCAGATACACCCTTACGATTCGATGTTTTTGCTAACTGTTTTCTATAGAGGGGCGGATTTGCCCACCCGATTCAACATTTTTCACTATAGAGGGGCGGATTTGCCCTAAACATCACATTCATGAAGGTAAAAAAAGTGCATTTTAGCTTCGTTTTTGTCTCTCTTTTGCTATTTTGTGCTCTAATCCTCTAACCCTATATGTTGGTGGGTGAAGTCAGATTTCTTGCTGATATTTTGAGTGTTTTGCTAAAAATCACAAAGAAAAAGAGATAAAACAACTAACATTTGCTTGCAGGGCCTTTATTTTATTTTGATTTTTGAAGTCTTTCCTTACTGCTTTATCTATTTACTTAGTATAAGTAGGGGAAAGTAACATTTGCTACTTGTTGTGTTTGTTTTATTTTTTTTACCCTAAGGGGGCATTAGTTTTTTCTGACCTTCCTCCTTTGCACTTTGTGCGGATCCGAAGGGGGTAGTGGGAAATGATTAATGTCTTCTTCTTAGCGGGACCTGCTTGGGGATTTCATCACCCCAAGGGACGATCCCAACCACGCGTACCAATGAGGTATATAAAAGGGGGAGAGCTAGAGATGTACCCCAATCCAGTTGCATCATAATTGGTAAAGTGTTGAAGCTAGAGTGATACCTAGATAAACGTGAAGAGTTGGTCCGAGCCTTTCAGTATCTCGCTAGGGCTCCCAACTCACACTTGTGACAGACTGGTGTTCACAGTTGTGTCTCATGTACCGAGCATATATCGAGGACTCCTTAGAAACCTTGTTCATCTTAGAGTAAGACCTTTGCTGGCTATACCCCTTAATACTAATCATAGCTTTGTGCTTGTTCAAAGTGTCTTTCTATGAGAAAAAAAACCAGTAAATTTTGATAAGTCAGCTTCATTGAATCATTTCAAGTCCTTGTCATAATCCCATCATCCAAACCACATCACTTTCTACTACAGAAGTGCAGATACGCCCCCCAGTTTCAACCTTTTTTACTACAGAAGTGCGGATACACCCCCCTATTTCAACACTTTTTATTGTAGAAGTGTAGATACGCCCCCCTGTTTCAACATTTTTTATTGCAGAAGTGCGGATACGCCCCACTGTTTTAGGAATTTTTACTGTAGAAGTGCGGATATGCCCCCTGAACAGACAATTTCATCCATTTGACCATTCTAAACCCCTGTTTGAACTCCCAAAGTCTCCATTTGACCATTTGATCATCCTAAACACTCATCTAACTAATCCAAACATCCATTTGACCATTCCAAACCTCTATTTAACTTTTCTAAACATCCATTTATCACATTCTCATTGATCATTCCACCATTTGGGATACCCATCTTACCATGTGACCTAAACATTTGCACTTTCCAAAAGATCACTTCAACAACACATCTTCCATTTGCATTCATCATCATCTCTCAACACAAAATCCCTTAAATATTGTTTTAGGAGTTATCTCCCGAATTGACCAAGGCGTTAAGTTTGATCATTATCCTACATATAAATCCTTGTCTTCAACCTAATCAATCCACTTCTATCTTGAGGCAGATTTGTGTTGTAAGTCAACGTCATTGGCCCAAATCAATCCCCTTCCATCTCAAGGTGGATTCAGTGTCGTGATCATTGATTTAGCTAGCTCAAATTGATCAACCAACATCATAAGTCACTTAGGGTGATTTCCAAATCAGGTTTTAAGATCCCCTCTATCATCCAATCATCAAATTCATACATCATCAATTGATCCAAGCAATCCAATCCTCATCCAATAATCCAATTGATAGATCATCAATTGATCCAAACAATCCAATCCAATCTATTAAAATCCCATCATCCTAATCTGAGCTTTTATTCAATCCCAATATGAGCTTTCATCCAATCCCCATATGAGTTTCCAATCCATCCTAGTTCTCTATCCATCATTTATTCTTTCTTACTAATCTATATCCATCATGAATCTCTATCCCCCTCTCACACGACCAATAATAGTAGTCAAGGAGAATCCTAACTCCGTTGATGGCGATAACAAAAATATTGTTGATCATGAAGATTGTTATATAGATCCCCTTGACACTATCATTGCTAGCAAGCTCTCTCCAATCGCCTTCCAAAATCCCACTACTTCTTCAAACTATCCCACCATGCCTTCATCCGCATCTAATAATGGTCTTTATGCTACCCTTGACAAGGGATATCCAACATCCTCACTATCGACATATTCATCATGTCCCCCCTCTCAACTTCTATCCTATCCAACATCCATATCCTCCTCTCATTATCATCAACAATCCCAATACCTCTACCTTAATCCCACATCCCAATCTTCCCATCCTAATCCAACACCCACACCTTCCTATCACAATCCCACATCCCAATCTTCCCATCTTAATCCAACAACTACACCTTCCTATCACAATCTCCCATCCCAACATTCCTCCTATCCTAATCCACCATCTCAATCCTCTCATCCTAATATACCATCCATATCCTCCTATGCCAACTCACCATACATGTCTTCCTATGGTGGTCCACCACCTCAATCTTCCCATCCTAATCCAACATCCACACCTTCCTATCACAATCCCCCATCCCAATATCCTTACATTAATTCCGCATTTTCCCATTCTAATCCTTCATCTACATCTTCCTACTATCACTCACCATCCCCATCTTCCCAATCTAATCCAACATCAACATCCTCATACGTTACTCTCCCTTTCACCACATTATATCTTAATCCTCCATCTAAACATAACCCACCTAGTCCTCCAACCACTCCTAGTCCCCCATCTAGTCCCATCCACTCACCTAATCATAATCCTCCATCTCCTCCTAGTTCTACATCTAATCCAAATCCACAATCCTCCATCCAATCCCATCCCTTCATCTAATCCTAATCCTCCATCTCCTCCTAGTCCTCCATCCATTCCAATCCCTTCATCTAATCCTAATCCTCCATCTCCTCCTAGTCCTCCATCCAATCCCATCCCCACATATAATCCTAATCCACCAATCCCTAATCCTCCATCCGTTCCCATCCCCTCATCTAACTCTAATCCACCAATCCCTAATCCTAATCCTCCATCCATCCTTGATCCCCCATCCAATCCCATCTGCTCATCTAATCATAATCCTCCATCTCCTCCTAGTCCTCCATCCATTCCCATCCCTTCATCTAATCCTAATCCTCCATCTCCTCCTCGTACTCCATCCAATCACATCACCACATCTAATCCTCCATCCATCCCTAATCCTCCATTCATTCCCATCACTCTACCTAATCCTACATCCCTTCCAAATATCGCCCAAGGACTCATGCAAGAAGAGACATCATGCCCTCCCTCTCTATCATGTACTGTCACTAGTGATGAGGCCCTCCTCCATCCTAGACCTATCCCTCCCATCACCATTCCTAACATTGTCCAAATGGTTGAGCTGGTCAAACCCATTGAATCCATTAAATCCCCATCTTCTATGCCTAGATCCACCCAATCCATTGAAGACATCCAATCCCCTCCTCCCAGTCCTAATATTCACAAACTTCAATCCCATAACCTTCATGAATCCTCCATCCTCCCATCTCCCCCAATTGAGGTGTCCCTCCAACACTCTTCCATCATCATACATCCCACACAAGATGATTCATGCCAAGAGCTTGATCCAAAGCATACAATCATATCCCCTTCTCCAAATCAAGATCCTTCCATCCCATCCACTACATCCCAAGATCATAATCCCCCATCCATCCCATCTCATGATCCTATCCTCCCCTCCACCCCATCTCAAGATCACACTAGCTCATCCACTCCATCCCATGATCCCCTTTACATTCAAGATCCAATCACTCCATCTCATGAGCCCTTATCATCCAATGCCATAAATCTAGATTCCATCATACTCTCCAATTCCTCTCATGATCCCTTATCACTCATTCCTCCTGATGCGGCTATCCCCTCATCTCCATAGCATGATCCTTCATCGCCAATCCCAATGCCACTTTTGTACCACCTTGGTCACATTACACTTATCCGTGGTGGGCTTCTTACAGAAGCAAAACAAAGTATAGGCACCACCTTTCCTCCTCCACCTACTAACACACTCGCATCATGCTTCCAAAATTAAGAATCCTACCATAGATCACATGCTCGTAAACATGAGCTATCAAGGAAAAGGTTTAGGCCTTCATGAGCAAGGAATGTTAGAGCCCATTCAATTCAAAGAACATCTAGGAACACATGGTCTTGGATATATCTCCCAAAACCTGCACTCTAAAGATGTTGGTACAACCTCCGTACATCCTAAACGATCCTCTTCTAAAGGCACAAGAGGTACTTTCCATCGTTCTACCAAGTCATTTGCCGCCATCCCCCCTCCTCCATCATATTACCTCAAAACAACCGTCCATCTTCCTCCCTCATCCTCTAAATCGATTTTGGGTCCTTATGTCCCTCTATCCATCATTGCTCATCCTCCATCTACTATGGGTTCTTATATCCCTCCATGAAACCCCACTCATCCTCCATATACACGGTCTATTTTGGGTCCTTATATCCCAAAATCACCCCCTCCATCTTATCCTATTCATCCTTTCATTCATCCACCCCCTCTCCCTCGTACACAACATAAAAATCCTATCTTCATAACTCCTAATCAGGATCAACAAAGGCACATACCTACACATTCTCCATCTACATGTAATCCCTATAACCCTACCTCCATCGCTCCACATCATCCATCTCCTCGCATCTATCCCCTTGCTACTAAAAGCACTTTGGATGCCAAAGAAAAAATGTATAAATCCAAATGTCCACATGAATCTAAAGCTCCTCATGTCCCCTTCAAAAGACATGTTGCAGAAAAGAAAAATCAAGTCTCTTGCTACCAAACTCTTGTCAATTTGCCATTTGAACTCTCATCTCATACTCATCACATCCTCATCTAATTTGCATATCATTTTGCATATTCAACATAGCTTGTCATCCAAGGAGCACACAACTCTTCAAAAATCAAAGGGCCAACCAAGGAAGGAGCAACATAAAGGTATAACCAATTTTAGTTAATTGTCATCTTGTTTTTTATGCTTATCTATTTCTTAGACTAATCTTTGAGGTGCCCTTTTCTTATGTTAGTTCCTCTTATTGCATCATTTTAGTATCTCACATTAGGACCTGACGTTTTTATTAGGATCACATTTCTCACATTCCACATGTCCAGATGTGAGGGCTTGTGAGTCCTCAACTCACCATAGCCCTTCATCTTGATCTTGTTGGATCAATCTCAACCGTTGAATTCTCTAGAGAATTCAAATTATCCTATAAATACCCCCTTATTTCTCCCATTTTAGGAGATCAAGTCTTTTTCTACCAAACTTATGCCAAATTGTTATTTGCAGCATTTTAACCTTTTCATCGCATTTTTCTCATCACTCCATCTTACATCTTGCATCCACTTCACTCCATTGCCATCCAAGGAGCACACAGACATCCAAAGATCAAGGGCCAACCAAGGAAGAAGCAACATGAAGGTATAACAATCAACAATCAAATTTGTTTATCTTGCTTTCATGTTATTTATTTCTTAGGCTAATAATTGAGGTGCCCTTTTATTATGTTATCTCCTCTTATTGCATCATTTTAGCATTTCATCTTAGGACTTGACATTTTTAGTTTGGACTCTCTTTCCCATGTGAATTTTTAATTCACATTTATTTGCCCAAGGCTCCTCTCTTCCCCATGTGAATTTTTAATTCACTTTTGTCTTTCCAAGGTCTTCCCCATTCCCATGCAAGATTCTAAAAGGCTTGACTTGTCACTTTACATGTGCCAAGGACTTCTAGAACCTTGGAATTGTCACATCTCTCACATGTTGCAAATCTCCACATTTTTGGAAACCCTCTCTTATCCACTAGATTCTTCCAATCATTGTGAATTTTTAATTCACTTTTATTCCTCTAAGAAATCTTCTCATCCCCCAAGGTACCTACAAGGTACTTTTCCTTCATCCACCTCATGTACTTCTCTTCCACCTCATTTCCACATCATTCCACCCTAAGACATCTCACATTTCACATGTCAAGATGTGAGGGCTTGTGAGTCCTCAACTCACTATAGCCCTTCATTTTGATCTCGTTGGATCAATCTCAACTGTTGAATTCTCTAGAGAATTTAAATTATCCTATAAATACCCCCTCATTTCTCCCATTTTAGGAGATCAAGTCTTTTTCTACCAAACTTATGCCAAATTGTTATTTGCAACATTTTAACCTTTTCATAGCATTTTTCTCATCACTCCATCTTACATTTTTCATCCACTTCACTCCATTTCCATCCAAGGAGCACACAAGACATCCAAAGATCAAGGGCCAACCAAGGAAGAAGCAACATGAAGGTATAACGATCAACAATCAAATTTGTTTATCTTGCTTTCATGTTATCTATTTCTTAGGCTAATCATTGAGGTGCCCTTTTATTATGTTATCTTCTCTTATTGCATCATTTTAGCATTTCATCTTAGGACTTGACATTTTTATTAGGATCACAATAGCATTGAGCCATTTTCTTAGGGACTAATTTGGAGAGTTTTTTTTTTGAGTTGCATTGATAATATTTTGGGAATCCCCTTCTAGGTGGATGTTTTGTAACTTTATTTTTTTCCCCATTTCTAGACCTAGCAAAGCTGCTTGATATTGTACCTCAATATTAAAGGCTCTTCCAAATTTTATTGCTGCCACCAAAAGGACTTTACCATCATTATCGTGGACAATGCAACCAACCCTTGTGTGATCAAAGTTTATCTTTAATCAACCATCTTTTAATAGAGTCCATGTAACATTAGCCCACATACAAAGAGCAAGATGAACATGTTGGCCCCCATAAATGGGGGCTAATATTAAATATATTATCATATATATTATAAAGTTTATAATATATAAGATTAATATATGATTGTATATCACATAATATAATATATTATTATTTATACATGTAATATAATATATTATCTAGTATGTTTCAATTCTTTTACTTTTCAGCTATGAGTTTTGGCACTAATAATCAAACGAATGTTTGATCCATTCTTGTGGATCCACAAAATTCTTATGAGATGGTTTGGAAGAAGATAATCTATAAGATAGAGTTAATGACTTTGACCTCCCTTACAAATATAAGAGATCTCATGAATCTTCTTCGAGGTTGGCATCTTTTATGGAGTAGATTCTCTATCTTACATGAGATTTTGATTCTATCTATTTTATTCATGTTGTCTTTTGCTCAATCTACACAATTTATTTAGCTCCTTCTTAATGATTTGACTTGATCATTCTAGTCTACATTTCATTAAGATTTTGTGTTTTGTTAAGCGAATAGATTTTTTTATTCTTAAAATTGATGAATTTATCAAAATCTCTTCACTTTTTTATCATTTACACTTTAATGATGATATTTGACTTTTTGAACCCTTTTATAATTGTTTAAAATTGTTAATTAATATATTTATGTTTTTTATTAAAAAATATTATATCATTTTTGGCCAAACTGGACAATGAAATTATTATTTTTAACTAAATCTTCACATTCAAGCACCTATAGTAGCTAAACCATGAGGAATTTGAAGATGATGCAAAATAGAGTCATCACATTTTGTTTGTAGATTGTAAATTTTTTTTTTCAATTTTTTTGGAATTGTAATAATGTGAATTTTCACCCCTAGTGCGAATCCCCCTTTTGCCTCTTTAATACCTTAGAGAATCAAAAGCGGAGGTTTAATTCCACTTAAGCCCACTGCTTGCATTCCACTTGGTGCCTGGTTTGTGTGTCAGTGGGGGCATTTCTATCGTGGATGCCCAGGCGGTGCGCAAGCATCTGCGTGACACACTTATGTCCCTGGCAGATTCCTGCGGCTGAGACTACAGAGGCGTTACATTTTCAATTGGAAGTCGAAGAGTAACACCCCTCTTCAGTTGGCCAACCCGAATATGGTCATTTTTTTCCTTCTCCTTCATAATCTTCACTCTTTGATCCATAATGGTCTTCAACAGAGGTTTGGATAGAGTTTGACAAATATTGAATCCATAGCTTCACCATCTTCAAGCATTTCCCAAGCTTTGTAGCATCATCCTTCACTCCATTGCAGCAACTCAATACTCCATCACTCCAACAAGGTGAGTACATGATATACACCGTGGCAATAGAGGATTGAGTCCCTCTCATTCCCTCCTCTACAAGCCTTGAGTGCTTTGGAAGGAGGTGGTAAAGCTCCTCCCTTCTCTTCTTTTGCTTTTGATTGAGTAAGCATTTATTGTTTTGTGGCGTTTCTTGCATACATAGCTTGTAATTCTTTCCTTTATCATTTATCTATACTATTCCAAACCTGGCTGTCTATGGAGGTGGAAACACCAAGACGGGGGTCTGACTAAGGGGTATGTGCAGGATCATGATGGGCCAAAAAGTGGCGATATGTAACTGATATGATGTCCCATGTGGCTAATGACTTTTTTTTAACCCAAAATTGATGAAATGAAAAGAGTTTTAAAAGGAGATTCTCAGCTTTCCACCAATATAAATTATGCTTTACTTTGAATTTAATAAATAATTATTATTCATTTTTTATTTGAATTACGATTAAAGTCCTGATTGATAAGTTGATTTAAAAAATCTATAGCTTTAAAATGGTATCACATTTTTTGAATCCAAAACATGCGTCACATTCTATGCTTCACATACTATAAGATTAAAAAAAAAAGAATTGAATTTCATTAAGTTTTGACGAAGTTAAGGTGGTCAGACATACGAGTTTTTTATATTTTTTAAAAGTTGTAATAAAAAAATCATAATTAATTATTTACTTGGAAAAAATTACAAAAAAATACGCATCACATCGGGACATGAGTCCTCTACTTACATCTAATATTTTATAAGAAAATATTATCATTTTATTGTGATTAGGGTGGTTAGACAAACACCTACTTCTTATTTTTTCCACGAAACTTAAGTACTACTACATTGAAATTTCAAATTTTTACCAAATAGTTTTTTCTTTTTGAAAAACTAAACCTAGTAGTTTAGAAACTACATTCAATTTGTTACAGATTCTATTCTTACATATTTTTGAAATAATATAGATAACTTATTCAAATTTTTACGTCAAGTTTCCTAACTTTTATTTTTTGAGTTTTCATTGCCACTTAAGGGCTTGTTTTTCCATGATGATCCTGCACATACCCTGAAGCAAGCCTCTATACAACCCCAACAATTTCCCCCTTCCTTGTGTGCAAGTGGAGAGTGCATGGAGCAAGCTGACGAGGAGAGAATTCTACGAGATCATCTTCATCCCCTTGGTGGTAATACATTTCTTTTATCATATTCGCATTTTCTTTTCTTTCCTCTTAATCTCGTTCTACTACTTTAAGTATTCCTAGACTAGGCTAGTAGTCTTCCTTTTTGAGTAACAATCTTGTCTCCTTGGTTCTCTGGCCGTATGGACGCCAACACACCTATGAGACGCCAGTGTGTCATGCTGTCATCCTAGAACTGCGCTTCTATCTTCAGACAGAAAGTTGCTTAAGACACAAATCCGACTCTAAAGGATGACTCATTTGGTCCCCTTCCTACATTCAGATTGCAGAGTGATCGAAGGGTTCATAATCCTCATCATTCTCATCTTCGCCATTCTAACTTCCCTTTAAATTGAGGTGGGTTAGGGAAACCTTTCCACTCTTGGTCTTTTGTGACCTAGGGCCTTGCAGTGGGTGGTCCCCCTCTCTCACAGGAATCAAATTGCACGTCTTTTTCCAACTCCCATGAAAACTGGTTTTTTTTACAAAACAACATTTTTAAAAAGTGACACACACTGTATAACACATAATTTTTTTTTCATGAAGGATAAAATTCTATTTCTTTCAAATTTAGATTTGTAACTCCAATATCTAGTGCTTCCACTTGGTTAGATAGTTTTTTATTGAATATTTTTTCTTTAATCAAGTTTTGAAGTCAAACCAATTACAATTCAGACATAGCTCGATTGTATAACATGTAATTTTTTTTTGTGTATATCAAAATTCAATTTGTTTTTTTGGATCAAGAACTTCAATATCTAGTGCACTCATATTTTTCTATTTTTTTTGATAATCTGTTATTTTTCCACATGTGCAGAACAAAGACCTTCATTTTCGATGTAAAACCTATGTTTAATAAAACTAAAAAAATACATACATATAAAAAAAAAACATATTAAAATTATATTCATTGGATAGCTCATTCTGAGGACTACTTGATTCTAGCTGGGTTTGTGAAGATTCTTCCATTTTCATCCTCAACTCGAGCTTCGAAGTGCCAAAATTTAGGTTTTTTTTGTGTCTTAGGGGGTGATGAGGAATAAGGGGGGTTAGTACGAACCCCTAGGGGTTCGAGTGAACTACACTTCCATAAGGGATTTTGTTGTGTTTTTGGGCGGGAAAGAATTAAAAGGGTTCACTCGAACCCTGGTTCGATTCGCTTGAACTAGTAGGTTCGTATGAACCCCTAAAATCAAGTTTTTTGTCATTTATTCATTTTTTGTGAGTTTTCCTTCCTCACTTGAATTGTAAACCACTATTGTGGCTTCACCCTTTTAATATTATTTAAAAATTATAATATTATTATTTTTTTAATTTATATTAGAATATTTCAGAGACAATTATTCCACTATCTACTACTTATTTGAGAATAGCCATATAAGGCTATTTTTTTTTTAGCTCTAACATGGACCATTTGAAATTTTAATGCAATTAACTCTCTTTAGTTTTTTAGACTGAATTATTGACTATATTGAAATTTCAAACTTTATAGTTAAATGTCAGTATTCTACCTATTGTGAGCTGTTAACTGCCACAGTTCACCTCTAGATAATAATTTAGTATGTTAAAATGAATATCTAATATAGTGGAAAAAGAAAACTACAATAGACAACTTTAAAAAGAAACAAAAAATAACGTGCTTTAGTTGGTAGTTATCTTCTCATGGAATATGGTTTCCTTTGTTCTAGTTTTAGATTGGAAGTTGTCTTATGATGGGCCATGGTTTTTTTTGTTTCAATCTTTGATTGATTTTTCTTGTGGATCAAGAATAAAATTAAATTGTCTCCTTTAACTTTTTAACTCATATGGAACATTTTTCATTTTGACTTACAAGAATAAGACATACATTTCCATTGATTTTTTTAATAATATAAATATAAATGAAAGTTGAAAGTTGAAAAAGGGGGTGCTAAGTGAGGGAGGTTATATATATGAATATATTTGACATGACTTCCATGTTGTACACTCATTTCAAGCTTATTTTATTCCCTTGGTATAAAGTGGAAATGAATTTATGCTAGTTTGGTTTTCAATGATCAATGTAATTTAAAATATTATGCTATTGCATTTTGTACTTGCATACTTGTACATGTATGTTTATATCAACATTTATTTAATGTTATTTAAGTCTATTACATTTTATAATGTGTAATACCATCTTATAACTCTTTAATGTCACATACTCATTTCATTATTATTATTTTTTGTTTATAATAAATATTTTTATTGAGAATTATATTAATAATATTAAAAAATATAATATTCACTAAAAGGGATAGGGTGGAAAATAGTCCCATCCACAAATTCTAACAAGATTGATTTTTAAATAAAGATAAAGGAAAAAATCCACTAAACACTAGGTAGCTAATATGATGCTAGCAAAATATTATTTTTGATCAAGCTTCCCCCACATATCTCCAAGGGGAGTATCATGAATTGATGCCCAACTAATGAGAGGACAATCTTCTAATTCAAGATTCTCCTCAATGGGTGGTTGGGAAAAAATTGAGGAATGAAAATTTACAAATGAGGAAACTTGCCTATGTTAGACCATCCAACTCCTTTATTCCTCAAAGTAAAAAGTAAAGGGTTATCAAGAGGGCTCGAATAATTCTTTATACGTATAGCAAAGCCTTGGAATTTTAAGACTCCTGACCCATGTTTTTCGTTGTGTCAAAAGATTAATCTATCAACACCTGATACAAATGGTAGAGACATGGATCACACAGGAGGTGGTTAGTCCCTTGTCATGAATCCTAAGGGGAGCATTGACCATATGCCAATAATCTCCCCCTCAGTGTTACTTGAGGGGATTTGAAATCATGACCAAATGCTTTGATACCAATTATTGGCCTGTGTTCATTGTTGCATCAAAAGACCGATCTATCAACACCTGATACAAACAATAGAGGCATGGATCACAAGGAGGTGATTAGACCCTTGTCATGAATCCTAAGGGGAGCATTGAACATTTGGCAACAAAGACAAGGGATCATGGGATTGAGAGCCTCAATCATCACCATTATGTCAGGCATAATGTCTATTCCTATCTTGATGATCTCTAGGAGAGGTAGAGATAGGTGACACCTTAGGAATAGTATAGTGGCAATTACACTAGTTGTCAAATAGCTCCTAAAGATATGAAAATGTCAGTACAAATTTATGAGCTTACACCTTGATGTACATAAAAACATTAGAACATATTCAATGGCTTTAATGCATAGGGAAAATGTGTATTAGCAATTGTAGTGATGAAAAAATTATGCCTTTTCCTTGCTTTATTTAGGAATAATTAATGAAAAATTGGACTTAATATCACCTTGATCTAGTGTTGTAATGTTTTTTACACATTCACATTAGGTTTTGGGCCCTTTTAAAGCTAAATAAACCTATCTTTTCCTTAATTTAGTGTTGTAAAGTGTATTTATTTATACCTTCACATTAAAAATTAGGATGCTTGTAAATCAAAGGACCTAATCTAGCATTGTAATGTGTTGTACACATTCACATTGTATTCGAGGCCCTTTTAAGGTAAATAGACACAATTTTTACTTAATATAATGTTGTAAAGTGTATTTATTTACAC
The DNA here is from genome assembly GCA_007115665.2 of Sequoiadendron giganteum. NCBI lineage: Eukaryota > Viridiplantae > Streptophyta > Pinopsida > Cupressales > Cupressaceae > Sequoiadendron > Sequoiadendron giganteum. Next base: position 237,430,502 of record CM021100.1, on the reverse strand, counting down.
TTTCACATTGTATTTTGGGCCCTCTTGCATTTATGACCTTAATATAATCATTAATAGGCCCCTAAGACCCTATATTGTGCATCCCAAGGCCTTTTTCAATCAAAATATTGGCAAGATCAACCTATAAAATTAATTTCTTCACTCCTTGATATTCTCTCTCTTCAAATAAGCCATGTGGGACCCATATCTCAAAGGTGGCGTATGAGTCCCATTTGGCCTATTTTTAAGGTTTTGAGCAGGAAAAACTGGGTTTTAAGTTCAAATTTCATGTATGTCGGCTTATGGGATCTAATTAATGGGATATTAGATGGACTATCTATATAAATGAGGTCTCAAATCATTATTTCATATAAGCATTCATGATACTAAGTCAAGCACTCAAGAGTTAAGCATTCCAACACTTCATGAGTTCTTCAAGAGAGCATTCAAGGTCAGTTTTAAAGCATTCCAGTGTAGAATTATCCATCAATTATTGTAGTAATCCAAGACCCATCATAATTTTAAGGTTATCAAGCATCAAAAATGTTATTGAGCTAGTGTTGTGATGTAGCATTGAAGATCCAAGATCAAGCATTGTTCTACACCTATTGTCAAGATTAAGATCTACATCCTTCATGGCCATTTCATGTTGAGTTGAAGATTTACAAGACATAATTTATAAGGCATCATTCAAGGTATTTGTTGTGCCCTCAACACACGTGCCCCATTTGAAACAAGGACCCTCTCTTCCTTTTTCTTTGTCGGGTCATTTTATTGCCCCCTCATTTTGGTTCCCCAGATGGTTAGCATGCCTCTGAAGTCTCATCTTAATTTGACCATGTTTCACCCCCTCAAAATTTACTAAGTTCTGGGTTCTCCCGGAATTCCTTTGGCATCTTGCCTTTGCCAAGTGGCCTTTGAGCCCTTTGGACCTGGGTCGTCGAGTTTCCCTTGTCAAACTTCTGGGTTATGTTTTATGTTTCTAATGGCTGTCAACCCACGCCCTTTCGGAGTCTAGGGCCCACCGCCTTGGTCACTGTTACAACTCTTGAACCATTGGACTGTCCTTCACTTGCTTAGGGCCAGGCCTACCGAATCTCTCTGCCCGAGACTCCACCATGCATTCACTCTTTCAAATGACCATCATCCCATGGAATTTCACCCATCGGATCTCGATCTCCCTTTCATTATTAGAGATTCTCCTAACATTTGGGATGACCTTGAGCTCACGTCCTTCCAGCCTCTGGGTTCCAAATATCCTGCCGCTGTCCTGAAAAATTGAATTCACCAATATTTTGGCCTGCTGTACATGCATTAATTAGGTGCATTAAATGAATTTAAGGGTATAAAAAAACCATGCCAACCTATCATTTTCACATGTCAGGATTAATCAGAGAAACTTAGAGACTTCCAAAGCCTCCATCGATTATCGCCTCCCTTAGCTATTCTTTGTGGATTCTTCAACTCTATTCACGGGATTCTTGGGGTAAGTTCATCGTCTGCCCTCCCGTTATGGTTTTTGTGATTTCATTCTTAGATAATGGATAGAAAAGGGATAAAAGGACATTCATTTGATAAAGGGACAATAGTTCTGGAAACCCATGTCATGAAATATTGAGAAAATCTATCAAACCACCAAGAATGTGAATTCAAAACTTCTTTGCCCCGATGTTGCTCTTTGTACACGATGCTCATGACCTTTGGGCCTGAGCCTTCCCTTTTCCATTAATGAAACCAAACAAAACACAACTTCAGAATAGTGGGATGCCTCCTCGGGTTCGCGACCCCGAAACTCCCTTGACAGGCTGTTGTAGAAGTTAACAAGTTAAAATCCCTACTTCAAAAATGGCGAGCTGTATTCTCGGGCCCGCTCCCATGGGATTCAGTCCTTGGGATGCCGTCCATCTTTCACCATTCGAAAAAAGTTTCAGCCCCATCCGCCCAAGCCTTGGAACGCACCCTTCTATTCACCACTAGGTTGCTAAATGAAACTACTGCATCCTAACGCTTTCGGGTCTCAACACATGGAGTTCTGTCCCTGGACCTTTGTTGCAAAATTTCCATTTCTAATGACCATTATATGACTGCCTTCCATCCCTGAGATCCTAAACTTCTTGGTATCGCATGCGTTAAAGCAAGAAAACTTAAGTGCCTTCATCTTGTTGGGTCCCGTCCACTAGACTTTCGCTTTTGGATCGCCGTTCTAAATGACCGTCCTCGAACGACTTCCCAACCTTCATGGTCCGAGCACCCAAAAAACTAAAGAGTTAAAAAATTTATGCCAACCGTCCTCTAGCATCTTGGGTCCTGGACCTTAGAAATCTGCCTCTGGAATACCATTTCACTGGAGCTATTCCAAACGACGAAATCCAGACAACTTTCCCTCTTCACAACTCTGGGTGCCCTAATGATTGTCCAAATGCCTCCCAATTTGGAAACAAGCCTTGGCCCACATGCTCAAATTGGACCCTCTCTTGCATGAACATTTCAAATAATCTAAATCTGAAGACGAGAGAATCCATCCAAACTACCCTGCCCTATTCGCCCTTCAAAACAACATTCAAACCAGGGAAGTCTGGCTTCTGGGGCCTGGACCGTCCAAAATCCCTCCAATAAACTATTGATGGAAATTTTGACTAAATGTTAGATTTTTGAATGATGAATTATCCGAGCTAATGGTGTTTTGCAGGGTTTTGGCTAGCCTTGTGTGTTTTCATGTTTGATTATGCTCACCTTGCCTCTGTAAGTAGAATATATGGAATTTTGTGCAGAAACCTCGAGGGCAGTCATAGAGAAGGACAAAGGGAAGAAAACAGGAAAGACCCCTTGTGGGAAAGAAGACAAAGACCAAATGATGTACCGGTTCCAAGGGGAACCATTGTAGTCTAAGGTCACCACCAATTGGAAAGAGGTTTCTGATACCAACATTGGACATGTGGATATTGACGAATTCATAGAAAGGGTCAAGGTCAACCCTAAAACAAAAAATGAAAGATTGATCAAAAGAAGCGGGATAGCCAAAGCTGTAGGTTTCCCTCCCTCTCTTGTTGCCCCTGAACTTGTAAAGAGCGGAAAACTCCTTAAAATTTTTTTGACAATACTTAAAATAAATTCCATTATATTCCAAATAAAGTCATCATCTCTTTCATTCATTCATTCATAAAAAAAGTCGATTACATACAACGACATAAAAGTTGAAAATATATCTTCATTATAATTCAGTCTAAATCTTACAAGTGTCGAAATACACATTTCAAATAATAATTAGAAAGGATGATAACATATCCAGTTTACAAATTCGAGACTTAGGCATTCAGTTGCCATAAGCTCGTCAATATATACATCATGAATAATAAAGCATAAAAAAGAAGATTCAGTCTGTTAATCTTCCATCCATAAGCAAATCTTCTAAAGAAGATGGGAACAAGGATTAGGCACTTTTTCGCCCAACCTCGAAGCTTACGCTTCCCCAAAATTTCTTAGTCAATCAAGAAATACCTGACCCTGCACGAATTGCTTAGCAAAAAGTAGTCTACGAGCAAGATGGAATCTGGTGCATGCCTAGTACTACTAGTAAACCACAAGCATTTTCATTTTTCTAATTCAGTTAAGAAAGAAGCAAGTTTGGTACTAGGATATGGTAGAGAGTTCAAATAATCCATTTGTTTCAATGGTACAAATAATTACTTGGCCAAGTAAAATGTCATGCACAACAATAAAATATAGTTTTGGAAAAGCAAAACTACACTCTCTATTTACCCATATTCAGCACCCGTCCCGAAAAGGTAACTTTCCCAAAAACATCACATGCAGAATTATCTATCATTCTTGCATGGTTCAAACAATCAAGCACAATCTTTCGCAATCTTTCAAAACATAAACTGAAAATAGTATTTAAAATGAAAACAGTTTATCAAACACCACTTTTCATTGTTTCAATTTGCATAAAGACATAAAATCAGTATTTTAATTCAGTCATTTAAATAATCAACAAGTTTCAAAATGAAGGTGTATCTCCAGTATGTTAAATAATTACATATAAAAATGGAATTTAAAAGAGTACACATTCAATCATTTATACTCCAGTTAATTTAATGTTGTTTCAAAGTCATTCTCGAGGTTTTCAATTAATCAAATTTGAAGTTAATTATGTCTTTTATTTTCAGTTTTCAAACATTATTTTTAATCAGCAAAATATATCTATTTTCTATTCATAATCGTTTTTGTTTTCTAAAATGATAAATATTGTTTCTAGATTTGATAGATTCTCCTAAATTTCATTTCTCTGTTTAATGCATAATTTCAAATCAGTAAATCCTAAATTCTCAGCAAAATAAACAATTTTCTATTCAAAGCTTTCTTGAATTCTGGAAAAATAATTACACAGTTGGATTTTTCCAAAAGAATTTGTTTTTGATTCTAAACTTTAAACTTGTTTTCTGTTTGGGTTTATTTCTAAATTTTTCAATATTAATAATTCAAGAGTTTATATCAAGATTTCTCCTAAATCTTTGTTTCACAATTTTGTCTTAAAATCTGGGAAAATAATTTCTTTCTGATTTGTTCACAGTCAAATAAAAATTGTAATATCTAATTTAGAAATTTAACACAGAATTCCAACCTGATAAATTTAGAGCTCTCGAAAAATTGTTGTTTCCTCTGTTCTGGATAAATTTTCTCTGTATTTCCTTTTTGTTTCTTTCTGTTGCTGTTGTCAGGTGCCTTTAATCCTTTGGCCTGTTCTCTCCTTAATTTTCTTCCCTGTATGTGGAAGAGGGAGGGAATCTCCCTTTACTATTGTTCTGAGCAGCTTGTTAGACGCGTGGGAGCTTGCGCATGGAAAAGAAGAAGCAACAACTATGTGGAATGAAGGGAGAAGGCAGTGCGTACCTCTCCCAGGCCGCACACTTCCCTTCCTTGGTGCGTGGGAGGGATGTGAAGGTCGCCACAAGTGGCGTGGGTGAAAGGGAGGATTAAGGAGCTACGTGGGGTGAAGAGGAATGTTAAGAGGATGCCTTCCAAACAGGCAAGTCAAAAAACCACTGGCCGCACCTCTTCCTTTGTCTCCTGCGTGGGGTGAAGAGATGAAGAATATGAGTCATATCACGATGATAAGGTTTCAACAAAGAAACATGGAAAACATTATGTAGTCGAGCAAGAGTAGGTGGTAACACTAGTCTATAAGCAACTAGATTTATAACTTCCAATACATCAAATGGACCCACATTTCTTGGTGCCAACTTTGATGATTTCCCAAACAAGATAGAGCTCTTATGAGGCTTAACCCTCAAAAATACTTTATCTCCTGCAACAAACTACCTATAAGTCTTGTTCCTATCAGCATAGCTGTTATGTCTATCGGCTGCTTCCTTCAACCTACCCTTGATCAACTTCATCTGCTCATCCATTTCCTTGAGCATATCTGGACCAATAATGATCCTGTCTTCTATCCTGTCCCAACTGATGGGTGTACGACATTTTTGTCCATAGAGTGCTTCAAAAGGTGCCATACCTAATGAAGAATGGTATGAGTTGTTGTAGGCAAACTCAACCAATGGTAAATATTCTTCCCACTTGTACTACTGATCCATGTAGTACATCCTCAACAAGTCCTCCACAACCTAATTGACCCTTTCGATTTGGCCATCGGTTTGTGGGTGATATGTAGAACTAAAATTCAGTTTAGTTCCCAAAGCCGCATTCAGTGTAGTCCAGAACCTAGATGTCATCCTGGTATCTCTATCAGAGATAATGGTCTCTGGTACACCATGCAACCTGAATATCTCTTGCACAAATTTCCTTGCAAGAGTCAATGATCCATCCTTTAAATTCCTTGGTATGAAATGTGAAACCTTTGTCAGCTTATCAACAACTACTAGGATGGTATCATGCCTATTTCTGCTCAATGGTAATCCCTGGATGAAATCCATAGTGATTACTTGCCACTTATACTCAAGTATATCATGGGGATACAAAAGTCCTGCTGGATGCACATGCTCAGCCTTGACTTGCTGGCATTCCAAACATCTAGCTATGTACTCCATGACATCTTTCTTAAGATTAGGCCAAAAATACAAAGCCTTCAACTCTGCTACCATCTTTGTAATTCTTGGATGCCCTGAATAAGGAGCATCATGAACTTCCTCAAGTATCAACTTCCTCAAATCTCCACCCTCAGGGATATACATCCTTCCTTGATATCTGACAATACCATCATTCTCCATCACATAACCATCAAATCTATGATCAGAAGGATCTGCCTCTAAGGCTTGTCTAACCCTATCATAATGCTCATCACCTGGAAGATACTGCAACACTTGCTGTCTCAAATTTGACCTTGTGGTCACCATAGCAGATAGATGCCTTCTTCTACTAAGAGTATCATCAACTCTGTTCTCCTTACCTTTGATATACTCAATACCAAAATCATACTCACTCAGGAACTCAAGCCACCTCCTCTGTCTCGCATTGAGGTTCGGCTGTATGAAGAAGTACTTAAGTCCCAAATGATTAGTCTTAAGCTCAAACGACTTCCCTAGGAGATAATGTCTCCACATCTGCAATGCATGCACAATAGCTGTAAGCTCAAGATCATGTGGCACATAGTTCAACTCACACTGCTTCAGTTTCCTAGACTCATATGCCACCACTTTGCCTTCCTGCATTAGCACTACTCCTACACCTTCACCTGATGCATTAGTAATCACAATGAAGTGACCATTAGGATCTGGTATAGTCAACACTGGTGTTGATGTCAACTTCTATTTAAGAATCTAAAATGCTTCCTCGCACTTCTCTGTCCACTCATATCTCTTTCCCTTCTTCTGAAGAGAAGTAATAGGTGCTGCAATTCTAGAGAACCCTTCAACATACTTCCTATAGTAACCTACAAGTCCCATGAAACTACGAACTTCTATAACACTTCTCAGTGCTGGCCAATCTACAATTGCCTCTATCTTCACAAGATCAACTGAGATTCCCTCAGCAGATATCACATGCCCCAAATAGTGAACCTTCTTCTAAAAGAAAGTACACTTCAAAAACTTTCCAAAAATCTTTCGATCTCTCAATCGTTGCAAAACAATTCTCAAGTGCTCCTCATGTTCCTCTTCTATCTTAGAGTAGATCAGAATGTCATCAATGAATATGAGAACAAAATCATCCAAACAGTCTCTAAAGATATTGTTCATAAGGTTCATGAATGCCGCTGGAGCATTCGTTAGGCCAAAAGGTACCACGGTGAACTCGTAGTGTCCATACCAAGTTCTGAAAGCTATCTTCGGAATATCCTCATCCTTAATCCTCAACTGGTGGTAGCCTGATCTAAGATCAATCTTAGAAAACATAGTGGCCCCTTTCATCTGATCAAAAAACTCATCTATCCTAGGTAGAGGATACCTATTTTTGATGGTAACCTTATTAAGCATCCTGTAATCAATACACAGTCGCAAGGTTCCATCCTTCTTCTTAACGAAGATTACCGGTGCACCCCATGGTGATACACTCGACCTTATAAATCCCTGTTTCAGCATCTCCTGTAACCAAGCTTTCAATTCATACAACTTAGTAGTAGTCATTCTGTAAGGAGCTTTGGATTGTGGCTCCATTCTAGGTAATAGTTCAATTGAGAAGTCAAATTCTCTCTTCGGCGGTAATTCTCTAAGTTCTTTTGGAAATATACCCAAGAACTCTTTGAGAACTGGATAGTCCTCTGGACTCTGCTGGGCATTCTCTAAATCACTCACCAAAATAGCATAAATGAAACATCCCTTCTGATGTGCCTTCTTTAGTTGCATAGCTGAGATATGTCTCAACTCTAAAGCCTCTCGAGATCCTAGAATCTCTACTGGATGTCCGAAGTCATCCAAACAACTTACCACCTTGTCCTCACAATTCACTATGGCTTTATGCCTAGTTAACCAATTGATCCCTAAGATCACATCATAAGAACCCAACGGTGCTATGTAAAGGTTAACTTGGGTTTGGAAGTTAGGTAATTCTAAATCATTGCATGATAAACATGAATCTACCCTCTTCTCTGCTTGATTTCCATATTGAACCATCCATGATTGTGACATAAATCTAGGTCTAATAGGTAATCTATCAACTACTTTAGGATCTATAAAACATTTTGAAGCTCTAGTATCTATCAAAATAGAAATAGATTGACCGAAAAGCTTACCCGACATATGGATAGGTGTAGATTGAAAGTTGGCTTGATGATTGCCAACCGCTACATGTATTTGGTGTTGCGGTGCTCGCCAATCATTACCACCTCGTTGATTTCCCATACACTGAGTGTAATTGGAGAAATAGTGATCTCCTCCACATGTGTAGCATCCACCTTGTGGCCCTTGCTGACCACCTGTCCTATTCCTGATATTGGAGAAGTTGGTGTTATTATTGTTCACCTTTTTGTTCCCACCAAAATTACCTTATCCTTTATCCTAGGTATTATTCCCCCTCTTCTGATTCCTGATCTCCTGATTACTGCTATTGTTACCCCTCTGATTATTGTTATTGTTTTGGAACTTTCTATTTCCAAAACCAGATTTTTCATTAACACTCTTCCTGTAATTCGTTACCTGCTCTAGCTTCTGTTCCTATTTCATGGCCTTCTCAAAGACCTCATCCATTATCAATGGATTGTGAATGTCTACATCAGCTCCAATCTGTGGCCTCAACCCAAGAATGAATTTACGGATACGAAATCGTTCATCCATCTGATACTGCGATATGTACTTAAGGAGATTGGTGAACCTCTCCCAGTACTGGGTAACTGTAAGACCACCCTATGCCAAATTCTGAAACTCAGTCATTTTCTTGTCAAAGAAAAGCTGTGGAAGCCACCTCATCCTGAAAAGGTTCAAGAATGCTTCCCAAGTAGTTCCACCTGGTAATAGCTTCTTCTCAGTCTTTTCGTTATCCCACCAAGTAGCAGCTTCTCCAGTAAGTTGGTATGCAGCCCAAACTGCCTTGGTTTCATTGGACATGTTCCTGAGTTTGAAGTATTTCTCCATCTCAATGACCCAAGCTTTTGCTCCATCACCTATTGTTTTACCATTGAACTTGGGTGGTGCTACCCTTTTCAGATCTTTCGCTAATTCCCCTTCAATCCTTGCTTGAGGATTTGGTACTTCAACCCTTGCATTATCATTGTTAGGTTGTTCCTGATTTTAGGGAATTCCAACTCGAGGGTTTTTCCCTTCTCTGACACCTCGAACTTCCTGTTCCAGATTGTCCATTTTGGAACCTCGCTGATTCAAAAGCCTGAGAATCTGATCCAACCTATCAATCTCATTGCTTGCAGCAACTTTACCTCTTGTACCCATTATGTCTCACAATTCCTGCATCAAGGAATGTTCAGTTAGTGTAATGGACAAAGGACCCTAGTGTTCAAACCTAGGGCTCTGATACCAAATGTAAAGAGCATAAAACTCCTTAAAAAAATTTGACAATACTTAAAATAAATTCCATTATATTCCAAATAAAGTCGTCATCTCTTTCATTCATTCATTCATAAAACAAGTCGATTACATACAATGACATAAAAGTCGAAAAGATATCTTCATTATAATTCAGTCTAAATCTTACAAGTGTCGAAATACACATTTCAAATAATAATTGGAAAGGACGATAACATATCCAGTTTACAAATTCGAGACTTAGGCATTCAGTTGCCATAAGCTCGTCAATATATACATCATGAATAATAAAGCATAAAAAAGAAGATTCAGTTTATCGATCTTCCATCCATAAGCAAATCTTCTAAAGAAGACGAGAACAAGGATCAGGTGCTTTTCCGCCCAACCTCGAAGCTTACGCTTCCCCAAAATTTCTTAGTCAATCAAGAAATACCCAACCCTGCACGAATTGCTTAGCAAAAAGAAGTCTACGAGCAAGATGGAATCTGGTGCGTGCCTAGTACTACTAGTAAACCACAAGCATTTTCATTTTTCTAATTCAGTTAAGAAAGAAGCAAGTTTGGTACTAGGATGTGGTAGAGAGTTCAAATAATCCATCCATTTCAATGGTACAAATAATTACTTGGCCAAGTAAAATGTCATGCACGACAATAAAAGATAGTTTTGGAAAAGCAAAACTACACTCTCTATTTACCCATATTCGACACCTGTCGTGAAAGGTAACTTTCCCAAAAACATCATATGCAAAATTATCTATCATTCTAGCATGGTTCAAACAATCAAACACAATCTTTCACAATCTTTCAAAACATAAACTGAAAATAGTATTTAAAATGAAAACAGTTTATCAAACACCACTTTTCATTGTTTCAATTCGCATAAAGACATAAAATCAGTATTTTAATTCAGTCATTTAAATAATCAACAAGTTTCAAAATGAAGGTGTATCTCCAGTATGTTAAATAATTACATATAAAAACGAAATTTAAAAGAGTACACATTCAATTGTTTATACTCCCGTTAATTTAATGTTGTTTCGAAGTCATTCTGGAGGTTTTCAATTAATCAAATTTGAAGTTAAATATGTCTTTTATTTTCAGTTTTCAAACATTATTTTTAATCAGCAAAATATATCTATTTTCTGTTCATAATCATTTTTGTTTTCTAAAATGATAAATATCGTTTCTAGATTTGATAGATTCTCCTAAATTTCATTTCTCTATTTAATGCATAATTTCAAATTAGTAAATCCTAAATTCTCAACAAAATAAACAATTTTTTGTTCAAAGCTTTCTTGAATTTTGGAAAAATAATTACACAGTTGGATTTTTCCAAAAGAATTTGTTTCTGATTCTAAACTTTAAACTTGTTTTCTGTTTGGGTTTATTTCTAAATTTGTCAATATTAATAATTCAAGAGTTTATATCAAGATTTCTCCTAAATCTTTGTTTCACAATTTTGTCTTAAAATCTTGGAAAATAATTTCTTTCTGATTTGTTCACAGTCAAATAAAAATTGTTATATCTAATTTAGAAATTTAACACAAAATTCCAACATGATAAATTTAGAGCTCTGGCAAAATTGTTGTTTCCTTTGTTCTGGATAAATTCTCTCTGTATTTCCTTTTTGTTTCTTTCTGTTGCTGCTGTGAGGTGCCTTTAATCCTTTGGCCGCCTGTTCTCTCCTTAATTTTCTTCCCTGTATGTGGAAGAGGGAGGGAATCTCCCTTTACTATTGTTCTGAGTAGCTTGTTATGCATGTGGGAGCTTGCACATGGAAAAGAAGAAGCAGCAACTGTGTGGAATGAAGGGAGAAGGCAGTGCATTCCTCTCCTAGGCCACACAGTTCCCTTCCTTGGTGCGTGGGAGGGATGTGAAGGTTGCTGCAGGTGGCATGGGTGAAAGGGAGGAGTAAGGAGCTGCATGGGGTGAAGAGGAAGGTTAAGAGGAGGCCTTCCAAATAGGAAAGTCAAAAAACCACTGGCCGCGCCTCTTCCTTTGTCTCCTACGTGGGGTGAAGAGAAGCAGGTGCATGGCTTGTTCTCACCTCCTCCACCAATTTACTAATTGCAGAGTATAAACAAACACAGTCAAGATAAATCACCTCCAAAACAAACGATTATTTTCTTCTCTCTTTTCCCAATTTCCAAATTCTTCCTTATGCAAATTTTATGTGTCCCCCATTTCGGATTTTCCCTCTCATATATTTGTTTTTCTCATGCATTCATGCATAACTCAAATCCACCTTTCTCTCAATTTGATCTTCAGATCAAATTCATAACTCTTAGTTTTAGATATTTTAAGATATTTAACTCTTTCAAATTAGCAAAATTCGAATTTTGATTGCAATTTTGAAATTCAAATTTTTTGAATGGAACCCTATTCCATTTCACAATTTAACTAAATTTAACAATGAATCTATTTCTAAATATTAAAATCATTTATTTTAACTATTTCAAATTTAAATATCATTTAAATTTAATAAATAACTTTATTAAACTAAATTTAATCAAAGTTCAAGTTTAGAACTCTATTAAATTTTAATTCTCAATATTTCAACTTCATATTTCTAAAATAGGAATAAAAGATCAAACAATCATTCTATTAATTTAAATTACATTAAATTTCATAATTTAACGAAATCATCTACAAAAAACGCATTTTTACAACTTTCTAAGAAATCACACCAAAACTATTTTTTTTGATTCGCAAGTATAATATACGCACAAGACATTTAAAATATCAATCTACATGAGTGTGTGAGATCCCATCTATTTACAAACGTCAATCGGCTAAACAGCTCTACCCGATCGTTGTTCTCGCTTTCAACCTTGTTCACCTATTTTCCTGCGTTCACTTGCACTCGATTTATCATCAGTAATGACAAACCCCGAGATAAACATAAATACAATAATTTTCATTTCAATTTAAATTCAATTTCAACTTCATTTCATTTCGAATTTTCAATTTAACCATCTTTTAAATAATCATTAATCTAAATTCGACAAATCAAGTAATGTCTGCATTTAAATATGTAAGTGAAATATCCATACGTGACAGAACTAGTGATGGCTTGTAGGGAGGCATACTAGCCAAAGACCAGAATGATAGTAGACATGGATGGGAGTGTGTTGGTCGACATGTCAGCCCAAGGAATAAAAAAGACCTTCCATATCCCTACCTTTGGGGAGATGGAATTTCTAATCATAAAGGAGTGCAAGGAAATGTGGAACAAAGACCCAATGAAATGTAAAAAGCTTATAAATGAACATTGGCTCAAGGAGAAGAGGAGTAGTGCTACAAAGGTTACTCAGAAACTCTTTCGCAGTGAATTTTATGAAGAATACCATGATCCGATGACCCTACTATGCTGAGTAATGGGCCTCCCTATTGCAGCCTATTTTCAAGAGTGGATGGTCCACTTTGTTGAGAAAATTCTCTGTGGAGAGGAGGATACCACATTTTACTAGGGTGGGATAATCAACGATTGCTTCCATGAGTAATTCATGAATTTCAAGAAGACCTCCAAATTCTACATGAAATCTTACCTGGTGTACTCATTGGTTGAACAGAGGCAATATAGTGGTCTGTTTAGAGCTCCGGACGAACAACCTGGGAGGGAGCTCAAGGTCTATGATAGGTACCCTCAACTATAATTCAAGAATTTTAAGAAAGACTACTGTATGATGAATGATACTTTCATTGGTTATATCATTAGGCTACTCAGGGGGTGACTTTGAGAGGATAGTATCCCATAGTTCTCAAGCTTTCCTCAAGCAATATGCCTTCCTGTTAATTCAATATCCTAAGTTTACATATATCCGCACCCAAGGCTTCTTAAAAAGACCAAATAAGCTGCCCCGATATCCCAATGACCAGATAATATTGTTAGAGCTTTCTCGATAGCTGTGACATATTCCAACCCTTTTAAGAAGCAAGCATCGAGAGGGGATTCCTTATCCCCTCTCTTTCGGTTAGGGGATGTACAAACTCTATACCTCCCAATGTGCCCAAAACTCAAAGAAAGAATTGGTCGAATATCATTTTAGAATCCACACGACCCAACCACAAATGGACCCCTATGGCCACATCAGGAAATCACTTGGACATGAATACACCCATCTCCATAGCATTGAAGACTTCTAGGCCAATTGTAAGGATGACTATGAGGTACATATAAGGCATTATATGCAGATGACTGCATACTTTGTGAAAAGGGTGAACCTGTTCCTAGTGTTGGATCATATGGAAGAAGACAAGAACACTATGATAGACCCTGGATACAATGAAATTGCAAATCTACCACTACCACTAATTGATTGGAATGAGTAGGAGGTCGATGACCTTGAAATTTTGACCAATCCCATAGAGGCTCATACAAAAGAATGGATTGATGGGCAAGTTGCCCAATTGAAGCAACAAGGGGTCATCCTAACTTATAAGGGGCTCAAAAGTGAGCCAAGTGGATCAGATGGTGGGGTAGCTACTACATCAATAGGAGAGACATCGAATTCCCCTCTGCTCACACGCTCAAGAAAAATAAAAGAGACCAACAAGTAATAGTCTAATCCAAAGGTGTATGCTAGAAAGGCCTTGGAAGGTGAACCTTCCAAGAAACATAAGAAATTAGGCAGCGTCACTGAAATGCCTATAATACAAGAAAATCCACTCCATGAGGGAGAGGAAATGGAGGCTGATCAACTACAGTCTCTACCTAGCTCATCTACTACTGTAACCACTAATGTTGTTGCTACCAGCCTACTTATCCCACACACAACAGTTGCTACCTTTCTGCCCATGATGGACATCTCTGTCCACCTTGTCTCTACCTCTCCCATAGCACAAGTCATATCAGTAGATTCCTCCTCAGCTATTGCCCCTCTGCTTTCCTCATCATCCATGTCCCCATCATTTTCTCTTCCAAATGCCAACACAACAACTAAAATGCCTGCCCTCACCCTTCTAGAGTCCTTCGTTAAATATATGCAAAATGTGCCATTTGAACTCTCTGGGATGTTCACAAACCCAGTGGTATAGGCTGCCATTTCCCAAGCAATAACCAGTCTCCTAGTTCTTCCTCTGCCTACTAAGCCACCCACAATGGAGGCCACCATGCAAATTTATGAGGATTTGGACAAACAAAAACAAAGGGAGGAAACTAAAGGGTTAGAAGAAGAGGCAGACGATTACCATGAGTACCCTATATATGAGCATCGAGTAATTGACGAGGTTTTCTATGAGTCCTCTGGTGATGATGACGAGGATTTGGATGCAAAGATTATTGAAGAAACAAATAATCTTGAACTTGATGAGGAACTAGCTAAGCAGATCAAGGAGATTGAAAAGAAGGAGGCTGAAATACAACCTATTATTGAAGAAAGGACCGCCGACACAGAGGTAGAGGGAAATAAATCTCCAACAGAGGAATGTGACCACAACCCTAAGCATGATGATGAGGTGCTCCCTCATGGTGAACAAGAGGATAAAGAAGAAGATAAGCCTGAAGAAGAGGCTGAAACTCATGAGAATCCAGAGATTGAACAACTTGTGAGCATGGGCATGAGGAAGAAAAGGAAGAAAAAGATATTGAAGGGAAAGAAAACCCAAAGAACACCAACCCATTAAATTTCCCATCAAACGCACGGTGTTCATCCAGGAATCTGATGAGGAAAAGGAGGATACGAGGACAAAGCAAAAGGCTCGTGAGGATACAGATATTGAAATCAGAAAAGATGAAAAGGAAGGTGACTAGGTATCACCCAAAGAAAGTCCCTCAATGCCCGATTCATTGGAAAAGCAACTGGAGAAGAAAGCTCCAAATCTGAAGGACCCAGAAACAAGGTTGGAGGCTATATTGGCCTGAGCTCAGGTCAACACTAAGAAGGAGAAGATGCCTAAAATTAGATCAAAGGTGACAATGGAAGCCTCTTGATCTAGAATAGTACAGGTAGCTACACTAGTGGTGGGAGAACAAGGAATAATTTAAGCATCTCCACCATCGACTTGGGGATGGCCACCAGGGAACAAAAAGTAGATCACCTTCAGGAGTTTGTTGCCACAGTTGTGCATCTGATACAACAAGATAAGATTTCAAAGGAAGAACTCAAGGCACAAGTGGCTGATCTAACATCCTACATTCAACAATGGTCATCAACAAAAGAACAACCTACCACATCTTCCGCCCCACACCAATTTTTGTCCAAGAAAAAATAGACAAGCTTGAAAGGAGAAAGAACTTGGGTAACACCACAAAGAGCTGGTTTTGGCAGGTCTTATATACTAGAAAAATGGGCATCAGTCGCTCTATCAGGACAACAAACAAGTTCCTAGATTTGCAAAAGTCTCTTGAGGGAACAAGGAAGTTCTGTATGGACTTCCCGAAGATATATGAGTCTACCTATCTGAAGATTGAGGCTATCCTCAAACTGCCAAGCATGACTTGGGAAAAGGAGCTTGCATTCAAGAAGGATGATCATTGGATGATGGATGTATGTAAGTGAGACTTTGAGAATTGAAAAGAAAGGTTGCAACAGGTGCTTGATAAGGTGGATCCAGATATTGAGTGGGCCAAGGATTTTTGGGAAGATTGCAGCCGGTACTTAAAGCTAATGATAGAGTATGACATGCCTGTCGTACAGGTTGATCCATATAAGAGAAAACCTCATTTGCAAAAGAGGATGGAGGATGGAATGTCGGATGAGATCACCACTGATTTCATGAGTTTTACTACCTGAGCCTTCACCTAGTCTGAGCTATTCAAGAACCATGCTGCCAAGTATGACGAAGACTGGGAAAAGCTCTTCGAAAAATACAAAGAATGGAGTTACCAAGTGTTGCGATCAGAAATCATAGAAGTTGATAAACTCCAGCCAGTGATTTTGAAGTGTAGGGTGATCCCACAATAGTGGTTTACAATTTTTGGCCAAACTGGACACTGAAATTATTATTATTAACTAAATCTTAACATTCATGTACCTATAGCAGATAAACCATGAGGAATTTGAAGATGATGCAAACTAGAGTCTCGTCACATTTTGTCTGTAGATTCTAATATTTTTTTTTCCAAATTTTTGGAATCAGATTGCACTTCTTTTTCCATCTCCCATGAAAATTATTTTTTTTTCATAAAACAACATTTTTAAAAAGTGATGCACACCGTATAACACAAATTTTTTTCCATGAAGGATAAAATTATATTTCTTTCAAATTTAGATTTGTAACTCCGATATCTAGTGCTTACACTTGGTTAGATAGTTTTTTATTTAATATTTTTTCTTCAATCAAGTTTCAAAGTCAAACCAATTACAATTCAGACATAGCATGACTATATAATTCGTAATTTTTTTTGTATATATCGAAATTCAATTTTATTTTTTTGTTGGATCAAGGACTTCAATATCTAGTGCACTCATATTTTTCAATTTTTTTGTTTGATAATCTACTATTTTTCCACATGTGCAGAACAAAGACCTTCATTTTCAATGAAAAACCTATGTTTAATAAAACTAAAAAAACAAATACATAATAAAACCGAAACATATTAAAATTATATTCATTGGATAGCTCATTCTAAGAACTACATTATAATTTGAAATAAACTTAAAATGAATTCATTTGATCCCCCAAAACTTAAATCAAAAGTGATTTTTTATTAGCATTTTGATAGGTGTAAAGGAGACTCATTTATAGGTATGGTTTAAAGCTAGTGAGGTTCTTTCCAAGGGGGTTTGATCTAAGGTGATTCGGTCAATTCTCTTCAATTGGAATCCTTAAAATAGAACTTTTTAAGGCTTAAATCATTATATTTTCTAAAAATATGCAATTTCAACAAAAAAAAGTTCCTCTGAGAAATTGTAAACCAGCTTTGTGGGATCACCCTTCATGGAGTATGCTGCTTTGAATAAGTAGGCAAAAAACCCTATTATTGGTGAAGAATTCCTAAATAAATAGCTGCAACAAAGGCAATCAACAAAAATACAAAATTCTATAGTGTTGCCACTAGAAGACAAAATAGGGATAAGGACAAGAATGTATTTTAAAATATAATATATTGTGGGGGTAGGTAGAACTGTAGTTTGTAGTGAATCTTGGCCATTCATTCTACTTTTTGGACACTATAAATAGGGGGTCTCCTCTCATTTTCAAGACATAAATACATTGATTTTGGTGGATTTCTAAGTTTCTTTGCATGTTTCATAATTAATCTCTCATAGTTAGCTGATTTAGTTAGATTTACTTTGCTATTGCAATTACTTTCAATTTGCTTTAATAGATTTAGCAATGTCGTTCTATGGTTGTGAAGATTTCTAATGTGTAGATGTATTTCTAGTCCATACTTTTTATTGTTTGTTGCTAGTTTATGGCTGTGTAAAGTTAGTCTGGACTTCAATTCAATGTTTCCTCAAATATTTTATCTTTGTTCATGCATGCATATGGTGAATGAATGGTAAAATATTTGTAGTCCTTAGAAGATAGCACAAATTTCATGATACTGTGAAATTTTTGGTTAAGTGAAATTTTGTTTGAAGGAAGATGTCCACAGTAGAAACCTCCATGATCACTCTTCATTCGTAGTTTCAAGTATAGGAACCTCTTCTCTTCCTTGCCATTTTTCCTTTTTTTTTATAAGATACCAATGCTAAGGTTCATTGCACATTGTAAAGCTAAATCTCAAATCAAAACAGGAGTTCAAGATCGTTGTACGAACCTACAACAAATTGCGCATCAACTTCCCACTTCAAGAACTCCATCCAAAGAATCAACTTTTCTTCTAGCCAAACTTTCATAAGTCCGCCCTATGATTACCAACAAGATCAAATCAAACATCAACTGAGATATTCCATGCAAGTCATGACTTGACACCCGAGAGACCTTGGGGTAATTTTCAACAACTTGTTGTTGGATATATTTCCTTTCAAGAGAGGTGATGCACTTATGTATTACTTGTGTTGAGAAATTATGCCAAATCACCCATCAATAATATCATTGTTCATGTTTCAAGTTTCATTTCCTTGTTTCATTGTTTCATCATTTGGTTTAGTTACCTAAATGGGGTTTGACCAAGGAAAACCCATATTCACTAATAATAAAAAAAAAATTCTCCTCTTTACATGTGTGATTGTAGATCTAGGTGTCTTGGAGAATGAAGGATCAAGTATCATTGAAGATTAGGTTACAAGCTAGGAGAATGTTTTTGGAATTGTCTCCTCATTTGCAGGGTTGTAATCTTCACTAAAAGGCCATCTATTGATTTGAAATGAAGGTTTTAGATCCAAAAACAAAGTGGCACAAAAAGAGAAAACATTAAAGACCAAATTCAAAATTTGAAGTTCTATAAAACTTTAACTAGACTCATACACCAGTCTTGGTGTATGAGTCCCCATTTAGGTCACTTTTCATATTTTTATAGTTTCAGATACTATTTTTCTAAAAACCAGTTCCTACACATAAACCCAAATTTGGTACTGATATGCCTAGAATGGCGTATGAGTCCTAGTAGGCCTACATTTTAGGTTATTGAAGTATTTTAGGTCTCCTTTCAAGCTCTCACAGGTTTCTAGGTTCTTCTCTATATATTTCAAGTTTGTTGTTCTAATTTATAGTTCATTTAGTTAAGTTTTATGCATCATTGAGTTTAATCATTAGATCTTGCATTCCATACATTTATCTAAGCCCTAGCTTGGTGGTTAACCCCTCATTTAACCTCAATTAGTCTCTAAACATACCCTAGGATACCCTATTATTAGATCTCTTCCTCCATTCTTCATTGGATTGAGATCTCTAAGGCATCTTTAAGTGTAGCAATTGTGGAATACGAACCCTACCCTTGTTCTCCATTCCTCAAAGGTGGGGAGTCATATTTTCATTTCCATAACAACTCACTAAGTAAAAAATTAGCATTCCTATTCTTGCACATGCTGAGAATAATTTCCCCCATGAAAACATGCTAGATCTGGATATATTTGGTTTGTAAACAAGGACAATCTCCTAGAAAATTATTTGTGAAGAAATTGTTGGAAAAACAAGGATATAAAATTGAGAGGGGGGGTGAATTAGTTGTTACCAAAATCAATCTTATTCAAAATTAATCAAATTTTAATCTCAGATCTTATAATTTAAATTACAAGCATAAATCAATAACACATCAGAGACACATGAACACCAAGATTTTATACGTGGAAACCCTGTTAGGGGAAAAACCATGGTAGATGTTAGTCCACAAGATTATACCCTATTAAAAGTATAATGAAGAGTAAATAGGGAATGCACATGCATTCAGGCACACTGCCTAGAACTCACTGCTCAGAGGAAGGTTCACTACCTTACATACTGTAATTAGATTAAATCCATATGATGAGGTTGAACTGAGAAATTAGCTTCCACAAAAGCCTGATGATAATTCCAATTAGGCACAAAAACAATTCTACACACTCTAGTCAAACTCTTCCACACTCTCCTCAATCTCTTTCATACTTTTCTCTTCTCTTGAATGATTTTATCTTTACTCGCACATGTACTTCACATACACACACTGAGCATACATCAAAATGATGAAAAGAACTGCTCTTATATATTCGCTACATGGATTTACATCAACTACTCTATTAGCCGCAAATAAAGAATAAATTATAATTGTCAGCCTCAATACATAAATAAATCTTAATGTGTACCAACACAAGTTGGTCACAACATAGTGAGGACCCAAATCAACACCTTCGAACATTCCAAACAATAAAGTATTAATCCATACAAATCCACAACACGCTATCACCATCATGTCAGCCAAGAACATGAAAAACTTGAACACACAGAAATTTTTTCAATCACGAGCACTCCGATCAATGCAGATGTATTGAACTAATAGAGAATGATCTAGAAACATTACTGAACATCTCAGAAACATACACAACAACCAAATTCACTAGAATTATGATCACATCTTCCAAAAACACTTGCTATAGAAACTAAATAACTGTAGGAACACAGATCTTCATAAGTTTCTCAATTCTTGATGCATACCACTAAAACTTTCAAACAACATACTAGATAGGCTTGGAAACAAACCCTTTAGTGTGTGACACCAGAAACTCAACGTACATAATGTTTCACCACTTGGATCTTCACA
This sequence comes from Sequoiadendron giganteum, assembly GCA_007115665.2. Lineage (NCBI taxonomy): Eukaryota > Viridiplantae > Streptophyta > Pinopsida > Cupressales > Cupressaceae > Sequoiadendron > Sequoiadendron giganteum. The sequence goes on along the minus strand of CM021100.1, from coordinate 237,409,974 downwards.
GCATCATAGATTGCCTGCACTATGTTTTTTTTACAATTTTCTCAATCTCCTCAGCATATATAGCCTTTAGAATTACCAAGGCTAATAGTGTTGACATCAATGACAACCACATATCAACAATGCAGCCACAACATCCAAAAATCTCCCCCTTTGGCTTTGATGGAAACACATGATGTGAAAAGTAATACCATCAACACAACTGGTTGTTCATAAAATTCTCTCCCTTTGATATGCAATTCTCCTATAAAAGTTCTTCTCTCCCTTTCTTGACTCTTCTCCCCCTTACTTCAAGAGTTTTTTACATTGTTCTTCTCCCCCTTTGACATCAATGAAAAAGGTAGACATGCTCTGATCCTCATATTTAGCACATCTGACTACTCCCCCTCAGTAGCAACCACCACAACATCAATCCAAAATATGATATGGCTATGAATTCACAGACTGATACAAAGGCTTGCATCACTAAGTTCTGATTAGGAGGGGAAACAACCCCTAAATTTCCTCTGAGGTACTCAAAATTATCCTTAGGCAATGGCTTAGTAAAGATGTTTGCAATTTTCTCCTTGGTAGGTATATACTCTAGTCTAACTTCTTTGTCACTTACTTTATCTCTCAAGAAGTGATATTTGATGGATATATGATTTGTCTTTGAATGCAACACTAGATTATTAGAAATGTTTATGGAACTTGAATTGTCATAGAATATGGCAATGGTTTCTTCATACTCAATTTTGACATCTCTCAGCATCTACTTCATCCATAATACTTGAGTACAACTATTTGCAGCAACAATATATTCTTCCTCAACAGTAGATAATGAAATGGAATTATGATTTTTGCTTAGCCAAGATACCAACTTCTTCCCTAAGAAGAATGCACCACCACTAGTACTCTTCCTGTCATTCACATCTCTTGCCCAATCAACATCAGTGAAATTGCTTAGGGTAAGATCATCATCCTTAGGATACCAAAGACCAAGATGAACTTTCCCTTTTAGGTGTCTGAAGATTCTTTTCACAGTAGTCACATGAGACTCTTTAGGATCAACTTGATGTCTTGCAACCATGCATACAACATTCATTATATCTGGCCTGGTATGAGTCAAGTAGAGTAATCCACCAATCATTGACCTGTATCTTGTTTGATTTTCTTTATGAGAATCATCATTCTATGTAAGCTTTCATCTGGCTACCATAGGTGTACCAACTGGCTTTGAATCTTCCATACCAAACTTTTTCAGCAACTCTTTCACATACTTAGACCGAGATATAAAAATTCCATCATCTAACTGAGTAATTTGCAGTCCTAAAAGGAATTTCAGTTCTCCTATCATTGAAATTTCAATCTCACTTTTCATTTCATCAACAAAATTCATACACAAATCATCTTCACCTTGAAAAATAATTTCATCAACAAAGACTTCAATGATCAACTCTTTATTCCAATCCAACTTGAAATACAAATTGCTATTAGCAATACCTTTATTGAATGCAAGCTTCAACAAGTATTTATCCAATCTAGCATAGTAGGCTCTAGGAGCTTGCTTAAGTCCATATAGAGCTTTCTTCAATCGACACACCATGTTTTCTTTGTAAGTCAGTTGAAATCCATTCGGTTGCTCAACATAGAATTCTTCTTCTAGCTCACCATTTAGAAATGTTGATTTTACATCCATTTGATAGACTTTATAATTCTTGAAAGCAACATAAGAAAGAAATAATCTTACAACTTCGATTCTAGCAACATGGGAAAATTTTTCTTCAAAATCAATACCTTCCATCTATGAGTACCCTTTACAAAATAGTCTTGCTTTGTTTTTGACCACTTCACCTTGTTCATTCAACTTATTCTGAAACACCCATTTGGTTCCAATCACATTTTTGTTCTGAGGTATAGGAATAAGATCCCATGTATCATTTTTCTCTATCTGCATTAGTTATTCTTTCATGGCTTCCATCCAATATTCATCTTTGCATGCTTCATTGATATTGCTAGGCTCAGTTTTGGAAATTAGACAATAATCTTCTAAAATTCTTCTTCTAGTTTGCACACCTTTGCTCTTATCTCCTATGATCTGACTGTCAAAAAATGATTTTTCCTTACTTACTTGGGAGTTTTAGGATTTTCTTTGACTTCTTGTTCTTGTGTTCTTTCTTCTGTACTTCTGCTAGTTTTTTCTTCTTTATTCCCTTGGTTCATCAAAACAATTTGAAGTTGATTATGTGTCTGAAAATTATTTCCATTGTTAGTACTATCATGTTGATCATCTGAATCATATCCACTACATCTAGATGGTCTATCAATATCTTCATCAACTTTGACATTTGCACTTTCAACCATTTTCTTCAACCTTTTATTAAAGCATCGGTAAGCTTTTCTCTTAGTAGCATAGCCTAAGATGATTCCTTCATCACTTATAGTATCAAAATTTCCTATATCATCATCTCTCTTGATGTAGCATTTGCTTCCAATTTTTTTGAAATATTTGATATTAGGCTTATAACCAAACCATAGCTCAAAAGGGGTCTTACCAAAATTACCGTTGACATTTACCCGGTTAATGGTATACACAATAGTTCTTACAACTTCTCTCCAGTAGAAATGAGGAAAATTTGCTTCCAGTATCATGGTTCTAGTGGTTTATAGTACGGTACTGTTCTTTCTTTCAAAAACTCCATTCTGTTGAGGGGTTCAGGGAGTAGATAGTTGTCATTGGATTCCATGCTCTTCACAGAAAGAATTCAATTCCCAGGAAGTTAATTCACCATCTATGTCTGATCTTAGGCATTTGATCTTTTGACCTGTCTCATTTTCTGTCATAGCTTTGAAGCTTTTGAACTTTTCTAATGCTTTATGTTTTTCTCTTAAGAAATCAACACATATGATTCTAGAGTAATCATCAATAAGCAACATAAAGTACCTTTCACCTTGAAGACTTTTGATTCTGGATGGACCACATAAGTCAGTATGTATCAATTCTAGTACTCCATTAGAGTTATACTATTTTCTCTAGAAGGAATTTCTAGTTTTCCTTCACATTTGACATTCCTTACACATAGAATTAGTAGGCTTTACTAGCTTAGGAAGATCTCTAACTACTTGAGTAGAGATTATTTTGACAATTTTATCAAAGTTCACATGACACAACCTTCTATGCCATAACCAACTTACATCAACTTGAGCAATTAAACAACTTTCACTAGCAACTCTCAAGTGGAAAATATTACGTCTTGTCTTTGTACCTGAAGCAATCATATTTCCAAAACTTTCCCTTATTCTGCACTTACCATCCTTGAACTGAAGATTTTAACCTTTGTCTACCATCTTTCCAACACTCAACATGTCATCTTTAAAACTTCTACATAAAGAACATCATCAGTATTGTGCTTACCACCAAAATAAATAGTACCTCTGCCACGAATCACACCAGAAGTGTTGTCTCCAAATCTTACAACACCACCATCATATTTTTACAAGCTTGCAAACTTGCTTTTGTCACTAGTCATATGATGTGAGAATTCTCTTTCAATTACCCACTCATCCTTTTCTTCAATTTTTGTTGCAAGATCTTTCTCAAAATTCACATTACTAGTAGATTCAGTGGAAACTTGGCCATTTATTTGATATCAATGAATACCCATTCATCTTCATTTCCAATTTCTTTATCAAATTCATCATCTGTAACACCTTCTTTAGCATAATAGAATTTCTTTTTAAATCTAGTCTTATCAGGTTTATACTTAGAGACTCTTTCAGGATACCTTGATGCAAAATGACCTATTTTACTACAAGAAAAACATTTGATAGGTAACTTTCATTTGTACTTACCATGACCTCTGGCTTCTCTTTTCACAATTAATGCTTCCATTTCTTCTAATTATTTTTCTTCATCTTCAATTTGTTTCATCTCATCTTCATACCTGAATGTCCTTTTGGAACTCTATCCTGGATCATATCTCTTCTTTCCTTTTCTGGATATGGTGGCCTTGAATGTAGATTCGGTCTTAGGAGTAGATTCACCAAATTCACTTAACTCAAAGGCAGCAAGTTTTCTAATCAACATGTCTCTTGTCACATTTGTCATCGTCCCGAGTTCATCAATAGCATGAGAATTTTTTTTTTAGGAAGGGGGCACAGATCTAAGTATTTTAGCCACAATCTCTTCTTCATCTAAGACTCCATCGACACATATAATTCTCATCACCAGTTCATTTATCTTTTGAGAGAAAGAGAGGATGTTATCATCTTCACTCATCTTTGTGTCCTCCCACTTTCCTTTTAGACTCTGTAGCTTAGAAAATTTCACTAGTGCATCTCCTTCATACAATGTTTCCAAATTTTTCTAGATCTCATGTGCAGTCTTTAGACCTATCACATTTGTCATTTCTGAATCTGTTAAAGCACTCAATAATGCTTCAATAGCCTTGGTATTTGTTTCAGTTTATTTGATTTTATTAGCAGTAGAGGGACCATTTTGAGGAATAGTATATGCACTCTTTGTAATCTTCTAGAAAGGATCACCAATACACTTCAAATGAAATTCCATTCTAATTTTCCATAGAGAGTAGTTTTCTCCATCGAATCTAGGACTATCCTTCTTGTAAGGTGCCATCTTGGATCACCTCAAGCTATTAAGCTCTCCCTTTAGAGGAACCTACTCTAATACCAATTTTTGGAAAAACAAGGACAGGCAACTGAGAGAGGGTCAGTGAATTAGTTGTTACCAAAATCAAGCTTATTCAACATTAATCAACTTTTAATCTCAGATTTGATAATTAAAATTGCAAGCATAAATCAATAACAAATTAGAGACACATTAACACCAAGATTCTATACGTGGAAACCCTATTAGGGGAAAAACCACGGTGGATGTTAGTCCACAAGATTATACTCTGTTAAAAGTATAATGAAGAGTAAATAGGGAATGCACATGCATTCAGGAACACTTCCTAGAGCTCACTACTCAGAGGAAGTCTCATTGCCTTACATACTATAATAAACTTAAATCCATTTGATGAGGTTGAACTAAGAAATTAGCTTCTACAAAATCCTGATGATAGTTTCGGTTAGGCACATAAAAAATTCTACACATTCTAGTCAAAATCTTACACACTCTCCTCAATCTCTTTCACACTCTGCTATGCTCCTAAATGATTTGATCTTTATTCACACATGTACTTCACATACACACACTGAGAATACATCAAAATGAGGAAAAAAACCAGTCTTATATATTCGCTACACGAATTTACATCAACTACTCAGTCAGCCATAAATAAAGAATAAATTTCAACTATCGACCTCAATACATAAATAAATCTTAATGCACACCAACACAAGTCGGTCACAACATAGTGAGAACCCAAATAAAAATCTTCAAACATGCCAAACAATAAAGTATTAATCCATAGAAATCCACAACACGCTATCACCATCTTGTCAGCCAAGAACAGGAAAAAATTGAATACACATGGAAAAATATTTAATCATGAGCACTCCGATCAATGTAGACGTACTAAACCGATAGAGAATGATCTAGAAACAAAACTGAACATATCAGAAACATACACACCAACCAAATTCACTAGAATTGCGATCACACCTTCTAGAAGCACTTGCTACAAAAACTAAATAACTGTAGGAACATAGATCTTCATAACTTTCTCAATTCTTGATGCGTACCATTGAAAATTTTAAAAAACATACTAGATAGGCTCGGAAACAAACCCTTTAGTGCATGACACTAGAAAACAAACATATAGAACTTTTCACCCCTTGGATCTTCACAACATCACAGACTACCTACAATATATATATATATATATATTATAATTTTCTCAATCTCCTCGACATATACAACCTTGAGAATTACCAATCGTAATAGTGTTGGCATCAATGAAAACCACATATCAACAATGCAGCCACAACATCCAACATAAAAGAGGTAGGCTTAAAAGGTTTAAAAAATCATGGATTTTATTCCATGATTCTTTAGCCCAAGGGAAAAAGGATAAGAGGTTCATGGTCATCTCAACATGTCTATAGAATGAAAAATGGGGGTTGGGAATACCTTAATTTTATGTAGCATATAGGGATGAATACAATAAATAATATTTTGGAATGTCTCTTGATCCTAGTTGGAAATATTAAACTTAAAATTTTTCCAAGATAAGAATTTTTTGGTGGCTTGATGTATTATGACAAGTAAGATCCAAACCTTCCTTTTGAAGAACTTCAAAGCATGAATCTAAGTCAATTTGGCTAAAGGCCTACTTTAAGAATTAAGAATTAAAGACTACAAAATCAATTGATGATTGAACAACTTGAACCATTATGAAAATCATATCTAACCCAATAAAGGTAGGATTTAAATGCTTCCCAAGCCTTCCATATACTTTTGATGGAAAAGGTTCCCTATATGAAAATAGGTTCCATCAGAGTGAGATGGGTTCCTAAGTTGAAGCTTATCCATTTTGGATGTTCTGAAGGTTTACCAACACCAATATAATTATCAAGAATTATTTTCCAAACTTCATCACCTTGGACAACCTAAACGATACATTTAGCACACAAGGAAATTCCTTATTTACAAAATAAAATGAAACCACATAATTCCAAGGCCACATGATGGAAGGCTTGTTGTCCTTCATTAAAGGCCTTTATAAAATATCTAAGAAAATTCTCTATCTTTGGAGGTGTACTAATGGAGGAATAATAAATATGTGTGCTGTCAATTTTTTAGAGCAAATTTCATATATTCCCACCAAATAAAGAGGCTTGGTGATCTAATATAATAGTTTCCTTTCAATGCTTATTAGAACAACTTGAAAAATCTTAGGAGATACCTAGAGAGTAAAATGAATAACTAATAAAAAAATACTTAACAATTATCAATCCACATTCACCCAAATGAGTCTAGAAAAATCTATTCCAAATGGAAATAATTTTTGTATTCAATAGTCCCTTTCCATTTAATTTTAGATCTAGAGGCCTAACAAAAAAAATCCAAGAACTAAAGCACCTATTTGACATTGTTCTCATTTTTAATGAGTGAGGAAGGAGTCATAAGAAAATTCACATATTTACTAATTACTAGGAGGAATTGGGAAGGGGAATCCTCTTAAAATTGAACTGTCCTTTAGAGATTAGTCTACACCAAGTAGTAATAAAAGAATTTTCCACCAAAATATAAAAGGATATGGAAAGGGTGTAGCCTTTCAAATAGAATTGAAGAGTATGAAAGATTAAGTTTTCTAGTTGGAAATGGTAATGAAAGTAGAGGCATATGAAATGAGAACTTGGACCATGTGAATAAATTGGGAGTCAAATCTAAGCAATCATATCATGTCAAGAATGAATAACAATTAAATATAGTTGTAGACCATAAAAAAATTGATTTTGATAAAAAAAATACTAGTTGTAAAGAGTGGTGAACCAAATCTATTTACTCCCAAATGAAAGTGATATTATCCAAAATAAATATAGACTTAATGAAGCCAAAAATATTTTTTTTCAAACAATTAGAAGAAGTATGTAGTAGATTTTAAGAGCTAGGTTCTTAGCAATGATCTTGTAGGATACACTAAGAAGTGTGATTGATCACAAGTTGAATAAATGTCTTCAAGGTTACCAAATTTAGGTATGAATTTAATTTTTCATTGATTTATAAGATAACATGATGAAATAAATTGCATAGATTCAAGAAAAGAATTATTTAGATAATCTCTCATAGTGTCACAACACATTTTATAAAGCTCACATGGAGAGCTATCTAAGTCAAGGGTCCTATCATTGGTCATAGAGAAAACCTTCTCCTTAAGATTAAATTGAGAGGGGAGATTGTGAAAAAATGTGTTGGACATTAGATAGTTGATAAGGGATGAAGACAAGACATTACTGCAAGGAAATCTACCAAATAGGGATGTAGTCTTGAGACAAAAAAATATATTCATAGTGCCAAAAAAAATATATTGAAGACTGTCAAGTAGCTCTTCAATAAGTATTTTTACTTCTCAAATATACTTATAAAATTAAGAGTTGTAAGAAGCTCATAAATATTAAAATAGTTCCTTTGTGACCTTATCCCCAATCTTGAGCCAATGCAACCAAGCTTTGATTTTCAACCCTCAAGCTAAATGAGAATTCTAGCATTCTAGCAATCTAATTTTGTTATCATAGGTAAAACAATTGAACATGAGTGATGGAGTTAATTGTTGAGATTATAAAGTGGGTTGGCTTGGTAGAGCTCATTAGTGGTGGCTCCATATGAGTGGTGATGAAAATTGGTAAACACCCTCTCATAAATGTTTGTGAGACATGAAGTATGGGTAATGCCATCACTCCACCATGTTGTTCACCAAACCACATAGGATATGGCTTTCAATTATAGACACATTAAATATGAGATAATATGGCTTTATGATTGAGAAGAGACATTTTTAGGAAAAAAAGAACTTTAATCTTTGAAATATGCCACTCAATAGGATAATATATATTCCAATTTAATAATTGTTAGATAGGAAATTTATTGGTATTTGGAGCTTGATCATGATACAGGTTAATATTTTGGCATCTTAAGAATCCACAATTTCCTAATATTTTAAGTTTCCCATTGAAAATCAATTTGGAAACTACAAAAAATGTTAACAGTTTCTTTCTGTGTGAAAATAAAGAGTTGTGAGTGTGTGAATTAAAAGAAGCTTGCATCAAACAATGAAAAATATTGTTGAGTACTCACATGTGAGGAAAAGTTGGGAGTGTTGGTGTAAATTGGTGTTTTACCTATCTTGGTCCTATTTACATGTTAATCCCACTTAGGTCCTAGGAGGGAATCTTTCTAATTAGTGTTAATTTTCACTAGATCTTATCTTATATTTTAGAATTTAATACTTGTGTTATAAGTCATTTACTATTTTTTAAAGTAGTTTTTTAGTGTATAGGATTAAGACACGTTATGATCTTGTATAATCCTATATTACAACTTGCCTTTATAAACAAGGCATCATATACATACATTGTCATATTTAATATGGAAATATTGCATCCATAATCATAACATGATATTTATACCATTTTTCTCTTGTGGATTTATTTTTTCTTGAAAGTGATCTTGGCGTGTTGATAATTTCACCATAAACTCCTACATGCTATCAAATCTTCAGTTTTACAAACTTCTTCTTAGATCTGAGGGACCAATATTCATGTAAAAAAAATGTTGGGTGTGATTGGAGGTTTCAAGGACCTCACCATTGAGTCTGGGATGCCTAAGAAATTCAATTTTTCCTTTTGTTTCATCAAATTTCATCATATATTATTATATTTACAAGGATTTCAAGTTGGACAAGGGTGTAGCATAAAAAATTGTCAGCCTTGAAAATTTCACACCAGAATTTACTCCCCCATGTGCTTGGACCTATTTATTCATTTAACTACCCATTTTACAAATGTATATAGAAAATAAAACAAGGGGAAAAAAATAATTATTTGATATTTTCCCTCAACTCTTTGGGCCCTAAAAATAATGGCCTTGGTCTAGGGCACCCCATGCCCTAGACCACCTCTTTTTGGCTCCAATTTGAATATGTCGATGTTGCATTTTATTATTAAAATTTTTAATTTAAATTTTTAGCTATTGCCATTTTATTTTCAAGATATTAGAATAATTACATATAAATACAAGGTATTTTCAACATTTAAAATCCTAGAGAAAATAAGAAGGCGAGAAAAACCATAATTGAGCAATCAAGAACATAATTATCAACATTTTAGTGACATTTTTTTTTTCAAGCATCATTTCAATCATTCATCATGTTCTTACGTAAGTGTGTTCATATTTTGTGTTCATTTGTTTGTGAGTACAAACACTTGTAGCACTCCAAATCAAGTTATCAAATTCTCCTTGAAGGTGATGAGTACATGACTTTAGTCAATCAAAGAATAAAAATATGAGTAGTGAGTTGTAGAAATTCATTAATTTATTACTTCTTTGTTATTAGCCTCTACCCTACCAAGGCTAAGCTCTCTTTACATATCATCATAGCCATTGTGGAGGTAGTAATATTAAAAAAAAGTCTTACATAGGCAAGCCCTTGTATAACACCACCCTTCCCCCTCTTTCATGTCTATAGGTTTTCAAAACTAAATAAAATTGGAGGAAGATTAATGACTAATTTCTCATTCATTCATTCAAGCCATACAAGTTTTCAAGACACAAAATCTAAATTTTCTCATCAACAAGTGAAGTTCCAATAGTGACCCCGAGAGAACAAGACATAAAAACTAGGGACCTTAGTCCTGTATTTTTAGATTTCACAAAATATGAGGATAGTATAGGGTGCACCATGCCCTAGAATAGGCAATTCATCATAAAATTTTGACCCTAGGTTCCTTTGTGTATACCTTCTACCTTTTTGGATTTTGTTTCTGATTTTCTGCACTCAATTTCTCATAAATCATAACATACTACTATATTTTGATAGTTTACATAGTTAGATCATTGCATCCTTAAAATAAGTCAATTAAAAATTATCTAAATCACATCCATCACAACAAAAAAATGGATTAAAACCTTGATCCACCATTCTATCTCTTCCATCAAGGTTTGTAAGTAAGTGGGTATTTGAGATCACTTATAATCCACCAAACTTTTGCAAAGAGTCTGGTTTATACCATAGATCCCTTTTCCCAATAATTTTTTTGGTGAACCAGACTATTTCAAATATTTTAAATCCTCTAAAATATGAAAAAATTTAAAATATGAATAATATCTTATATTGTTTGCAACCATCACTAAAGAATACATAATTGTCAACAAAAGCATTGAAAATGTGAAAAATTGCATTGTATTTTACATCCAAAAGAGATCCAAGGTTAATTTTAGTCATTGCAAATTAGATCTAGTTCATACTTCCATTGGTAAATATTTATTAGGTCATATATCAAATATAAAAGTCTTCAAAACATTCATTTAGGCATATATATAGTGAAAAAGTGCATTGTTATTGTTACAAACAAATAGAAAGAGTTTAATTTCCAGATGTTTCGAGCTAGGATCACTAAATTTCTATACTTTTTAATTTTAAAATTACATTTTGAATAATATTTATTGTTTCAAAATTATGAAAGTTGACTGCATAGTTATATTTGATATTGCAAAATCATAATTCTATTAGTTTTTGGAAACTTATTCTATTAGACCTAAACAATCACAAAATAGGATATCCAAAAACTATATGAAACATAATTTTTTTGAACCTATCATGCCCATGACTTGCTAAATTTACCTTATATTTGGACCATAGATCTATCTTTATGTTCTCTATGTGGCTTTTATTTCTATTTTCTTAAAATGTTGCATTTTTTGTGACTTTTCTATATCTTTCCTTTCATAGTATGTGTACTCAAGTTTTTTGAAACTCATACGAGCTTCACAACCTAATGCCTTGTTGGTAATACCCTTGCAAGAGGTAGTTTATTGAATTTGGCATCCCATGCTACAATTACAACCACTATGGATCCTAAGTCCTATTGTTATGAAAATTAACCATGATGATCCATCCATTTCCTACATAAACCTCTAAGAGAAAAGAATGCATACAAGTATATAAATAACCAAATGTAAAGATCAAATACATATCACAAGATAACACAAGATATACCCTAGAAAATCCCTCATAGAGGGAAAAATCCATCCTCCAAAAGCATCCATGCTCAATGTATTATACAACAATAAAACATTACAATACACTTATGGCACCTCCATGAAAAACTTTGAAAAATCAAACCCTCTATAGGAAATCCATGTAAATAAGCATGCAATCACACATACCATGCCATTATTCAACCCTTACAAATTCTAACAAGAGATGCTCTCAACCAGCCAACCTTCCAACTTAACAACCTTAGACAACTACCCATGTGTTTTATTTTATAAAAAAATCTCACACAAAACCACTAAATGATATTACATAACACCATGTGACTAATACCATGAGCTTACAAAATTATTAACCCCTCATTTAATATTGGTAGTAATTTTTTCCAATATTAAATATTATTCCCATATGTAGCCCCACATAAAATATTTAATTCAATGTTACATAAAACATAGAAAGTGGCCCCAAGAATGCTCAACTCATGTGATGCATGCATCCCTAGGTTCCCTATGTTCACTACATAATAAATAAGTATTACATTTTAACATTATGAAAGGTGTAGAACAAACCTTTTTATAACATTCTCCCACTTTTTGTATACTTTTCATAAGGTATAAACAAGTAAAATCAAACATGAATAAGGGAAAAATCCCTCTAGTCACATATACCATCAAGGAATCAAGGTGCTTCATGTGCTCCATCAAGATACTCACAATAATAATCAAGGTGACCACTATACCAAACATGAATGATCTCATCCTCCATCATTCCAATGCATAAAGATATTAAACCATCCAAAGAGATGCCACACTATTTTTTATAATGAAGCACAAGTCCTACCTCCAACCGATATCCCAATACATAAACACTCAATCCAAATGTAAAAAGTATGTATCAATAACTATCAAAATATAATCATCATGGATAAAAACAACACCCACAAAAAATGATAACACATTTAACTATCCATAACTCGAAGGTATACATAACAAGTGAACCTCATAACATCAACATATACAACCAATAACATGCAATTACAAGCTCCAAGTGCCAAACCCATCAATGAAGAACATACACAACTAGGAAATCTCACTACATTGGTAATTCCAAATATGTAAATTATCAAGGAATCTAAAGATCAACCAATTTCAAAACATAGAGAGTGTAACCAACATCATGCAATACTAAGGAACATCCAATAAGAAATGCCAACCATGTAAACTAATGTGCCACAATAAATATCTCACCACAAGTATCCATAGCTCTCCCAAGTTCTTCACATCCAAAAAAGGAATGAGATTAAGGGACATACATGTCATCACTAAGAATAATGAACAAAAAATGACCAAAAATATAGTGATCACCATAGATCTGCATAAGATCTCTTGAATCTAATGTCATGTGAATACAAGCATACATGAAGTAGAAAAATACCAAAAGAGAGAACATGAGAATAAAAATATGTAGCATGTCCTTCTACACACACCTATAAAGGCTAGGTTATGATAAGTATGATCTACTTCGTAAAACCCCAAAGAGAATAGCACTATCCACATCTAACCATAACCAATATGTATCCATATATTAAAAAAAATAAAGATCAAACCAAATCCATCCCCAAACCAAAGGAATAAGCCCAATAATATCTCCTAAAATAAACATAAATGAATAATCTAACAATGCATAAGGAGATAAACATGCAAAAACTCCTCAACCGAACCATCCTAAACTAACAAACTATAGCTCAAGATCTATATGCATGAGAAGATAAATTAGAAAACATAATATATTTGTAAATAACAATGGGAAATAAATCACATGATTAACTACTAAGTAGACCAAGATTAGGGAATGCGAATGATCCTCCAATATATCCAAGTCATCATGAATCATCTAAGAACAATATCCTCATAGGTCCATGTTGAACTCACACCCAACTAAGGTGTAGACTCCTCAGACTTCTAGTTGAAACCCCATCAATGAGTAACCATCTCAAAGAATGTCTATAATCCCAATAGATGTGGAATATCTTAACCTCTTTCTCCAAGTATCCATGAGTACCCTTAACTAATCAATCCATGCAAAATTCCAAAGGCAGTTCATAGCACCATCATGAAGCTCCCAAGCAAATGATCAATGTACCCAATACCAAAAGAATCAACTAAGATCAATTTCAAAATACAAACATATAAATCAAGAACCAACCATGAAATCATGATATCACATATCTCCTTAAAATAAGATCATATAATCCAATGAAAACATCATGTACTTGTATCATTCCAATACTCTAATGTGCAATTAAGAGTACATCGTGTCATAATATATAACCTTCCTATCAAACAAGTATTACATGTCAAAAGATAAATCATGAAACCTCAACCAAATAATAAAAAGTACTCCATGGATAAATAAGATATCAACATATCCAGAAAATGTGAAGATTATCCACCACTAAATAGTGAATCCATATCATCACCAAAAGCTTAGGCATTGAATTGTGATACCGAGATCTCCATGGAAAAATGATAAACATCCTCTAAATAAAGATCATACACAACCCAAACATGATAAAATAACACAACACTAAGTTCCCAAAGGGAAGAGTACAAACCACGATCTCCAAACCAAGAAGATACAACCACCATAAAAAAAACCATAAACCAATCAAATTTACCACCAAACCATCATTGTCAATAGTTCCCACTGAAATGTGTAACAAAGATATCATGACATAGTGATAAAACATCATGCTACAAGTCCCAAATCATACTACACATCCCAATAACCAACTATCTAGGAACTCTAAACATCATATATCATCTCATCTCAATGCACACACATCAATACACAAACGAACACAAACAAAGCCAACACATTGAATCTGCATTAACATTGAAAAGACTTGTGGATATAGATAGTCCACAACTGAGTCATCCCACTAAAACAAATGGGTGGCCAAGCCACACAACTACATAAATTGAAGATCTTAAACAATGAAGCATGCAAACTTATCATCACATTAGTAGCCTACAAAATGAGATATCGAAGAAGATAATCCTATAGAAAACAAAACTCAATCTCAAATATTATTTTCCAAACATGTACACAAATGAGTAACCATAGTCAAGGGAAAAAACAAGCATCTAGGAGACAAAAATAAACCTCCTAACAACGAACCATATCACCACCAAACAATCAAATGCATGACCATGTTGTGCTAATGTATAAATGTACCTACATATCCATGATACCATAATCATCACCAATGCTATACCTACACTAAAATATACCCACACAAGACTCCAAGTCTCAAACCATGTCAACTCATGTCCCTAGGACTAAAGATTACTTGTGTACCTATCACCATCAAAGTCCAACTTTGAGAAAAACCTATAAACCTGTACCATAAAACACCAAAATAATAATCAGTTGTAACATCCTAAATATCATATAAAAATACCTAATACCTAAAGGTTTCACCTCTTGATTCATCTAGATGCTCACACAATCACAACCTTAATCTAAGGTACCTATAAGAGATCAAATAAGTTTAAACCTCTCTTTGTACCCCAAAATGAATATATGATTAATCCACTATGTAGTACACTACACATGCTCTTCAATGTCTATTTGAAATTGAAAATCTGATTTTGTATGCAAAAGGTATGCTCAAAACTATGAAATTGAGAAAAGTTAGCTTCTAAGCACCCAAAATTGATAAAAAAAATAGGGAACCAAACCCATACCATTATATTGTGCATGGAGAGAATTTCCTGATGAGTATAAGAAGTCAAAAGTACAAAAATCTAGGTGAAATTTATGCCCATTTGAATAAAAGTTTCCCAATCTAGTATAGGGGCTAAGTTAGGGTGGCCTCTAGGAGGACCCATTGGTGGAATGCTAATGGAGCCCACGTGGCACATCACTTCTGGCTAGTGCAAAACTCAAATGGGCATAAAGTTCAATTAAATGTTTTGATTTTAAATATTAGTAGAAAATTTTAAAGTTTATTTAAAATTTTCAAATTATGGTTTATTATTACTATTTTTTCTTTCTACCCCCTACAGGGCTCAAGTTGGGCACCCATGGGACTAGGTGAGCCCACACCACTAGCGACGTGACCTCATTAGCTTGTGGGGCTAACAGGCTATTGGTGGATTGACAACTTGATCAACCTTTGTCGGTACCTACATATTGGGGGACATAAGGGGTCTACGAATCCCCCACCCCTAGTAGTTTTTTTATAAATTTAAAAAAGAAAGACTTTTCAATAAAAATTTTTCTACAAGTTTGCAATTTTCACAAGATGATTAATATTTTTTATTTTTTATTTAAAATTTTGCAGAAATTAGATGGTTGTATAGCCAAATAGAGCAAGGGGGCAAATTGTTTTGCATTCTCTAATAATGACCAAAATAGGGAAAAATTTATATGAATCTTCATTTCTCAGCTATCATGCATCCAACGATGAGGTTCATTTTATCTCAAGAGGTCATCTAAAAATTTTCTATACAAAACCCTCATGAAAATAAAATCCAAGAAACCCTTTTGACCCAATTTATTCAAGCCCTAGATCTGCAATATACCCAACAAATTTGCAAACCCCAAAAGCCCAAATCTACAAAATAACACTTGCAAACATGTGTCCATACCTTGGAATGTCTAAAACTCCTCTTATATTGTCATAGCTTTAAATTTTCATTAGATCTAATCATCCAAGTGTTATACAATTAGGATCTTTGAAAAACTATACAACCATAAACATGGATCTAATAAATTTTTTTTGGAAAATCAACCATGATGATCAATCCATTTCCAACATAACCCTCTAAGAGAAAAGTATGCATACAAGTATATATAATAAAATGAAAATATCAAATATATATCACAACATAACACAAGATATACCATGGGAAAAACCTCCTGGAGGGAAAAATTGAGCCTCCAAAAGCATCCATCCTCAATGTATTATTCGACAATAAAACATTACATTACACTTATAGATCCTCTATGAAAAACTTTGAAACATCAAGCTGTCTATAGGAAATCCATGTGAATAAGAATGTAACCAGCCATCCCATGTCATGCTTCAACCCTCACAAATTCTAACAAGAGATGCTCTCAACCAACCAACCTTCCAACTGACCAACCCTAAAGACAACTGCCCATGTGTTTACTTTTATAAAATCAAGCTCACACAAAACCACCAAGTAATATTATATAAAACCCAGTGTCTAATACTACTAGATTATAAAACCATTAGCCCCTCATTTAATACTGGTAGCAAGATTTCTCAATATTAAATATTATTCCCATGTGCAACCCCGCATTAAATATTTAATCCAATGTTACATACAACACATAAGTGGCCCCAAAAATTCTAGACCCATGTGATACACACATCTCTAGATTATTTTGGTGCACTACATAATAAATAAATATTATATTAATAACGCTATGCAAGGTGTACAACACACCTTTTCCTAACACCTATAACTCTTTCGCATGAGGTATTTCTCCTACCCAAGCCATTTTGGATTCAGTCCCTCATCATACATTACCCATGACTTCCTCAAAACCTAACATTCATGTGGACTAAAAGGCCACTATTTCCCATGTTCTTGAGGAGAAAATAAAATAATTGAATAAGAATTCAAAATATGTTCAAGACTTTATAAGCTTTGTACCTTTATCTAGAGATATGGTGACTATTATGGGAAAACTTAGGAGGTTGATAAATGATTTTCAAGGAATAGAAGTGTTGCATATTCTAGCTTACATAATAGATGCTAACATCTAGACAACAAGAATTTGTGCTCAAGAATTCACAAATGCTCAAAACCAAGTAGGAAATAGTTTCCTCTCCCATAAGAATAGCTTCTATTCCCACTTTTTCACCTCCAATCGTAGCATCAACTATACAATAAACCAATGGCCAAAATCGAAGCTTAGGGTTTCCTAATGTGAACTTTTATAGTTTTGTCACCTCGCCCATAACACCACCATGTGTGTCACCCCTCATAAAAATGCAATAGATTAATCCATTGGTCACTTATTCTTTTTCATCATGTTAAAAAAACTCTCAAAACATTTCACCCAATGATTGTGCCATAAACCAACTCTTACAAAGTGTGGCATCTTTTGAACAACAAATTTCAACTTTAAATCAAATAAAAATCCCAATTCTCCAAAATATCATACACGTAATATTTTTTCATTTTCCATTCTCAAAACAACCATACCTCTAAATACTAAGAAATCCTAATTCAAAAAATACAATGGTAAGAGAGATCCTAAAAACCATGTGTCAAATTTTATTACACCATGTAGTGATTTGATCTTTGAAGATGAAATATTAGCAAAACACTTCCCTCAAATATTGAAAGATATTTCCTTGGAATGGTTTTTTGCATTACCAAATAACTCAATCACTTCATTCACAAAACTCGTTAGAGAATTTATCCAACATTTTCAAGAAAACATTGGTCCTCAAGTGATGCTAACATAATTCATTCAGTGTAAATAGGGTCATATGTAAAATACAATAGACTTTATAGAATGATATTGATCACTTTACTCACAAATCTCCTATAGTATTCTCAACATTGACATCCAAAGAGTGTTCATAGGAGACTTGCAACCTAGTATTTAAGATAATATTTTATTAATAAAGTATTCATCTTTTTGTATAGGAGCAAATTTTCACCCATAATGCAAATTACCCTTTTCTCCCTTTGCACTTTAGAAAACCAAATGTAGAGGCTTAATTCCACATAAGCCCGTTGTTCCCATGATACTTGGTGATCATTTTGTTCATCGACAAAGGAGTTATTGTCAGAGACATTTGCGCAGTGCGAAGACGTCCACACGACACATAGAATTTCATGCGGCATGCTTGCATCCTTGATAGATTCTCACGTCTAGAGCCTACAAAGGTTTTACACTTCTCATTGGGACTCGACTTGTAACACCCTCTTCAGCCAACCTAACCAAATATGGCCATTTTCCTTCACCTCCACTTCAAATTCACTATTGATTCCTTCCATTTTCATCTTTCCATCCTTGGATCTCTCCTACAATCTCTTCACAAGATCTAAGCATCTCCTTCACCATCTCTTCAATCTCAAAACACCATAGACTTCACAACAACAACATCAACACTCCATCACTCCAATAGAGAAAGTGTGGAACAAAACACAATTGGAAGAGAGGCTTGATTTCCTCTCATTTTTTTCTCCCCCACTAGTCTAGAGTGCTTTGGGTGGACGTGGTAAGCTTTCAATCCTCTTCTCTATTTTTTGGTTGAGTAGCATAACACTATTTTGTAGTGCTTTAGTTCTCTTTATTTCATTTCCTAATTTTCTCTCTATCGATCTTGGCTGTCTGTGGAGGTGGGAACACCAAAATGGGGGTTTGATCGAGGAAAACCCTTATACAACCCCAATAATTTCTCTCTATCTCTCTCTCTCTTGTGGGAAAGTATTGAAGAAATTTTCAAGCTGGAGGCTTCATCACTTGTGTGGTTTTAAGAATTTCATTTCCCTTCCTATCCTTGTCTTTATCATTTCTATTTTAGTCTTATTACTTCATGTTGATTTCTTGCATTCTAGAATTTCTCAGTAATTGGATTGCTAGTATTCACTTAGCTATTCTTTGAGATAAAATCACTTTTTGGTCAGTACGAGATTCCAGCACACCTCGGAGATGCTAGTGCACCGCACTGTCATCCATATTCTATGCTGCCATCCTTTGGCTGAGAGGTTGATGGTTTGTCTAGAGAATCTTTGTGACTCGCTCTTTCTGGTTCTATAACTCTTGTCGCTATTATTTGATGTAGTTTAGGGTAGTTCACCTTGTTAGGCTTTCTGATTGAAAAAAAATCATGAGTAGTGAATCCCCCTTCTCTATATTTTGGTGAACTTGATGTGAAGGATGTCTTTTCCAAAAACTAGGAATTTATTTACCCCTACTTGGTGGGATTATAACTTTTGGCTCGGTGCTCGAAATTCAGAACCGTTTGCACCATTGGAAAGGTCTTAGATAGAGAACTAGTTCAATCCCTAAAATACTAATGCCTTCGATAGTCAAATTTTAGGGACTGACCCAAATTACGAACCCAAATTTCTCTCTGGAGACCTTCAAAAACATGAATTACTAGAACATAGAAATTACCAAAAAAATCATAATGAATTTAATATCTTCTTTTATTAGTTCTGTATCTAATTTTTTTCAAAATATTAATGCTATTCCATTTCATGCATGTGATGGTGACTTGGCTCTACCCATTTCACTTGGTGTCTTTGATCCTTCTCATGAAATTCTTCCTACTTCAGAGGATATTTTGTTGCAAGAAGATGAAATCATCAATACCTTTCTTAAAATTACTCTAAATTCTCTGCATTCCAATGCACTCTTTTCTAGAGATGACACACTTGTGAATGATAAATCTCCTACTCATCCCAATGCAATATCCTCTAGATATGATGCATTTTTGAATGATGAATTCTCTACTCATTCCAATGCACTCCCTTATAGGGATGTTGCATTTGTGAATGATGAATTTCTTATCTATCCTAATACACTCTCCTCTAGAGATGATGTGCTTGTGCATGATGAATCTCATTCCACATTTGATAATGTTTGGATCGATGTTGAGAATATGTATTCAAATAATATTTCTACTAGTTGTGATGATTTTGTAAATGTAATCTATGTCTCTGCTGCCCCTCAAAGGCCTAAGAGACCGATCTTTTACATGACTCCAGCTAGTCCTTCTCCTAAAATGGTTTGTTCTATTAATGGTGTTCCATTTGATATTGAATCTCTTGAAATTTATAAGGCTCCCTCTTATAGAGAAGTATCTCATACCTATGATACTAGAATGAATAAACAGCTAAGCATTCTTCAAGCTCCTAAACCTATGACTAAAGCACCTAGTGATCACGATCTTGTCAAGCAACTTCAAGTTACTTCAGCTAAGGTCTCACTATGGGACTTGCTTTAGTCTACTCTAGTTTATCAAGGTATTCTTCAAGAAGCCTTGCAAAAGATCCTCTTTCCTTCGTCCACTAGGCTGAAAGATGATGCATTGTTAGCATATATTCGTGCAAATTCGCCGAATATTAATTTCTATCCATAGGAACTCTCACCTTTGGAAGTACAAAAGAAAGTGGATCCTCTAATTATTATAGTTAACATTAGTAATATTTGCATTAGACATACTCTCATTGACACCGGCTCGACGCTTAACATATGCAGCATCGATCTATTGCCTAATATTAATATTGGTTCATCCTCTATTAATGCTTCTTTTGTCATCATCCATGGGTTTGATAATGTTAGGAGACAAGATCTAGGTACAATAGTATTACCTTTGTAGCTTGGACCTATTACCGTACCCACTCTTGTATATGTTATGTCAGATAAGTTACCTTATAACCTCCTTATTGGTAGACTATGGATTCATGCTATAGGGGCAATCCCATCCACCTTGCATAAATCTATTAAGTTCATTTATAATAATCAAGTAGTCATAGTCAAGGCTGACCCTGATGCTATGCACTTATGGGAGATGGCGATGATCGGTCAAGCTTTGGTTGTGCCTACTCTTATTCCTTTAGTATCTTCCAATGTGCCGATGTTTACTCCAACAATACATAATACAAAGGGTACTCTTGAAATAAATGTCCCTGAGAAAGACCCTTCTGAAGCAAGAAACTTTAAGTTTGTTCCTTCTACCTCTTCTCAAGAAAATGAATGTCTTGTAATTATTGGGGTTCTTTAGAATTTACATATTCCCTCATTGGGGAATATAAAGTTGACCTGATCCACTCAAGCCTTTCGACAACATCATTCACACCCACTATCAAAGATGGTCATTCTTTTTCACAATGGGACAATGTGAATGTGGATTGTAATGTTCTTAGTGTTGATCCTCCTTTTGAGGAGGACGATTACACCTCTGCCTAAATGGATAATTTTGGCATTCCTAGTAAAGAGGATGATGGTGATCCCATGGAAGATCATGCTCCCCCTTTCTGGAATAATACTCTCTATGTAGATCCCCCTCTGCATGAGATTTGTAAGCATGCTATGGCCCCAACTTCAAGCTTGTCTCTAAGTATGCTTATGAGTGTAAAGGTCGTGGGCATAAAAATCAGGGAATTCAGGTCCCTGTAGAATTCACACCTTGTGAGCATAATCTAGGGCTTGGTTGCTTGAATAAAAAATCTAAGAAGAAACCATGGTTGAATATTGAAATGATATCCGCTCAACCTCATTCTCATAGATTGGTCTATCCTCCTTTGTCTTCTATCTTCATATCTGCTTCTGGTGATAAGTCAAATCTTTCTCTGCAAGAGAAAGGGTTACTTCCTGCTCCTCATCCTTTGTCTGAACAAGAGCATATTTTTTTTTGGCTTCTTAAAGCCCGCTTAATTACTCTTCCTCTTTCTACACACAAGAAATCTCACAAGCATGTTAATGAAGAACATTCCTTTTGTGCATACCATCGAGTGTCGAGCCCTTCCACTAGTGAATGTAAGGCCTTGGAGGATAAAATACAACAAATTTTTGATTTAGGTGCCTACTGATGCACCTATCTTTTCATCACACAACCACAAATATCAAGGTTTACTTCTATCTTGTTCCAAATATCTTACATGGTTCTCCTCCCCTATACACCCAGGGCACTGATAACTTGTTTCTAGAGTTATACGTCCTTCTTAAGGATCCCCTCTCTCTCTATGTATTTTGAATGAAGTGTCCCTTGAGTGGACCTCCTTTTATTTTGAAGGGTTCTCGAGGGACCTCTTTGAAATATTTTTCCTGAATGAATTCTATGGCGTCTAGCTTGGGGGCAGTCTAACTAGACCGATCTCACATCCTTATGTCTAGCTTGGGGGTAGCTTGACTAGACTTCTCTTTTCAAATAATGCATCCATTGAGTGAAACCCTCTTCCTTTTGAAGGGTTCCCGAGTGAACCCTTTGAAAGTCTTCCAATTTGACAATGGTCTACATGACTGTCTACTCTCTGATACATGTTCTACTCTGAAGTGGGTTTTTCTTTTATCACTTTTTACTTTGTGATACGGGTTCTACTCCGTAGAGAGTTTTGCTTTTATCACTTTTACTCTATGATAGGGGTTCTACTATGAAGTGGGTTTTGCTTTTATCACTTTTACTTTGTGATACAAGTTCTACTCTAAAGTGGGTTTTTCTTTTATCACTTTTACTCTATGATATATGTTCTACTTTGAAGCAGGTTTTTATTTTATCACTTTTACTTTGTGATACAGGTTCTACTCTGAAGTGAGTTTTGCTTTTATCATTTTTACTCAATGATGTAGGTTTTCCTCCTCAAGTGGGGATTGTTTTTATCACTTTTACTCTGTGATATGAGTTTTCCTCCTTGAGCAAGGATTTATTTTACCACTCTTAGATTCATTTCTATCTTTCTCTTCTCAATTGTATATATTGGATTGAAGATCAACATCTTCTTCATCTAGAGTATATTCTTTTTCTTTAGCTTAATAGTTCTTCAGAACTATGAATTCCTCTTTTGACCCTACACTCTCAGGCTTTCTAGATCTCAGTCTGCTTCCTTAATGGTTCAGGTGTACATTTCTAACTCTACTACTTTTTCAATTTAGTTTACTAAAGCACTCATCAGTATTGGTGCTCACTAAAGTGGGGGCAAAATGTATAGGAGCGAATTTGCACCCCTAATGCAAATTCCCCTTTTCCCCCTTTGAAATTTAGAAAACCACATGTGGAGGCTTAATTCCACATAACCTCGTTGTTCCCATCACACTTGGCGATCATTTTGTGCATTAGTAGAGGATTTACTGTCGGAGACGCCCGTGTGGTTCAGAGACGTCCAGGAGACGTAGAGACATCTGCACAGTGCACTTACGTCCCTGAAAGTTTCTCACATTTGGAGCCTAGAAAGGCATTACACTTCCCATTGGGAGTCAAATTGTAACACCCTCTTCAACAGACTGACCCAAATATGGCTGTTTTCCTTCACTTCTACTTCAAAATCACTATTGATTCCTTCCATTTTCATCTTTACATCCATAGATCTCTCCTACAATTTCTTTACAAGCTCTAAACAACTCCTTAACCATCTGTTCAATCTCAAAAATCTTTACACTTCATAGCAACAACATCAACACTCCATCACTTTAGTAGAGAAAGTGTGGAACAAAACACCATTGCAATAGAGGCTTGAGTTCCTCTCATTTTTTTCTCCCCCACTAGCCTTGAGTGCTTTGGGTGGAGGTGGTAAGATTTCACTCCTCTTCTCTATTATTTGGTTGAGTAACATAACACTGTTTTGTAGTGCTTTAGTGATTTTTACTTCATTTCCTACTTTTCTCTCTATCGATCTTGGCTATCTGTGGAGATGGGAACAACAAAACGGGGGTTTGACTGAGGAAAAACCTTATACAACCCCCAAAATTTCTCTCTCTCTCTCTCTCTCTCTCTCTCTTGTGTGTAGGTATTGAAGACATTCTTGAGTTGGAGGCTTCATCACTTGCGCAGTTGTAAGCATTTCCTTTCCCTTCCTCTCCTTGTCTTTATCATTTCTATTTCAGTCTTATTACTTCATGTTTCTTTCTTACATTCTAGAAGTTCTCAGTAATCAAATTGCTACTAGTCACTTAACTATTCTTTGATATAAACTCTCTTTTTGGTCCATACGAGATGCCAGCGCATTGTGCTATCATTTGTATTCTGTGCTATTTTTCTTTGGCTGAGAGCTTGATGATTTGTCCAAAGAATCTCTGTGACCTACTCTTTTTGGTTCTAGACTCTCACCACTATTATTTGAGGTAGTTTAGGGTAGTTCGCCCCAAGAGGCTCTTTGATTGAAGAGAACTTATGAGTACCAAATCCTTCTTCTCTACACCTATACACAATTATGTATGAATTTTTGTATTTATCTAATATCAGTTAGTCAATATGAAGGAACACCTTCAATGAATCCTATTGGTCAATCTAGATCCATACCTTAAAAAAATACACTTCAGTTTGTTGGTAATTTTTTTAGAACGAAACTTAATATCATTGTTTACCTATGAATCTACCAAAATCCAATGAGAAGTAAAGGAAAGGATTGACCAACGATTAGGTACTAGCTTTCCAGGATAGATCTCTACTCTTCAAGCTTTGTGAAACCTAGGATGGGGATCCTGACAATGTCTATATGATACTCTTGTGCCATTTTATCACAAACATTGAAACAAAAAGATAAATTCCTATTAAAAGAAAATAAACAAAATTCACCAAGGATTTGATTGGCCCCTTAATGAATTATACCTAAAGAAAGGAATTAATAGTAATTCATACTATAATATTGCAACCACAGGTGTGTCAAAATTTATAATTAAGATTTGTGTTCTTTATTAGGCACAGGTAGACTCACTAACTAAAAGATAACCAAATAAATGGACCAATAATTTATCTATTGGGCAATAGACTCACATATGCAATAAATTGTAATACATTAGAAATTGGAAACAAGTGTTTGTAGACTATTGTATATTACTTTGTAACATACAACTCAATGTGTCTAGAAATAGAGACTTCTTAACAGTCCTTGAATTTCACTTACAAATCTATGATCTCATTTAAGCACTTATTTAGCCATTTAAACTATAAAAAAAAAATCACACAATCAACTAGAGTGATTGAAGACGAATAAATGAACCTTGATCCCTTTATTCATAATTCAAAAGCTAAAATAACAAAGGAGATAAACTATTTTAGGAACTTGTAATTATCATTCATATATCTTCACTATCATATAAAAATCGAGCCTATTATAGATCTAAATACATTTGTAAGACTCAACACTAACCTATTTCTCTATGCTTGAAATTATCATAATTACTCATACATAAGCTAAAAATTTCTTAACCATTGAAAGAATTGTGTAATTGGTTGTGAATTCTCATTTATAGACACATGAGAGAAACAAGCATTGGGCCAAATTACAATTAAAGTCACATTTTCATTGGACATATATTTCAATTTCAATTTCAAGATTTGGCCAAATAGTTATATTTGCATCATTGAAATAAGGGAGAAAGTGTATAAGACAATTTATTCCTATTTGATGAAGAAGATACACCCACCTTCCAAAAAGCATCTTTTACTCGTTGTAACAGAACCAACATATCTTCCTCATAGGAAAAAAGTGTTAAGCACATGCACGCTCAGTTAGGAAAACTATAAAGCACAAAAAGAAAAAAAATAGAGACAATTGACCTATGCAAGTCAACACCTATGCCAACAATATTTATGTTAGGAGAGAACGATATTTTGTAGTAATTCAACAAAAGCCTAATCTGCACAAATTGAAAGCTATGCATTGTTTCTCCCCTGTCTGTTATTCACCATGTGTGTCATCACCCTTTCATATACAGGTCCATTATGTGTGTCTCTCCAACCATATGTTGTACTCATCTTTAGTGGGAAAATTAATATCCATCAAGGTTTGTACCTTTGCATTATGTTGATCATACCTTGCACCAATTAAAGCTATGGTTTCTTTAACAAATCCATCCATTCTCATCCTAATCCTAACCATGCTATCAATGTGGGAGTTAAACATGGAATAATCGGTCACAATTAACATTTCCTTGGCTTGTGGGAGTCACTTTATTAACTCAGGCTTCCACTCAGAAAACTCCATTAACTCACCTTTATTATTCAATATCTTAGGCATGCCCTAATCCTCCATCACTCTAAACATTCTTAATTCTTTCTAGAGTTGCATCCCTAACTTCCCATAGAAAGTTATAATTTCACGTATTTGATCAATGGTCTGTAATATCTTAGGAACATTAGTAGGAGCTTTAGGATCTTCCTACATATTAGGTATCATTTTCTTAAGTATCCCTACTCTGGTGCTCCATTTGCTATAATCAGTTTAAAAATACCTCTGAACCTGCAAATGTTTAGTGTTTGTCTCATGGATGTTCTTGTAGGTATCCCACACATCATCAACCCTATTGACCAATTTGGTCACTCTATACTTAAATACACCCTCAAAAATTTCATTTTCCATTTTAAGTATTTCTAGTTTGGCTTTCTTTGTATTCTCCCTTTTTGATTTCAATTCTTTGTTCAAAATTTTAATCATCAATGATAGGGTTTCTCTATCCTATGTAGAAAAGTCTGAGGTAGAACTTGTTGTAGATGGAAGACTCTTTTGTGAAGTGGAAAGTACTTTATTATGCTCATCTATTAATTTTTTATATCTATCCAACAACTTCTTATAGTTAGCCTCTGTAATCTAAGCAATATCTGCAATCAACATTGCAACATGCAACATCAATTGTACAACTACAGTTGTAGTCATTTTTGTTTCCCTTCTAAAAACTACTACTCCAATCTCCTATTCCAAAGATAGGTTTCCCCGGGTTTGTTTCCATAGAATATATGGAAAGTGTATGTAGCTTGGGACTAAAACATTAGCCAAAGACCTTATTGTAAAAAACCTCCTTAGAAACAAAGGCATCATGATCCTTCCTAATTGAATCTAGTGAAATAATAGATGATATTTCCCATCCAAGAAATAAGAGTGTCCCACTCCCTTTCACCATTGTTCTTGCCTCATCAGGTGACATGCTAGCAATTTCTTGTATTATTTTATCTTCCTCCTTGTTTTCAAATTCTTCTTGTAAGGAGGGGTCAACATTCAATTTTACTTATTTAATCCTTCTTTTATTTTCAGATTCTTTGACATAGATGAAAAAGTCTTTGAATTATTTGGTCTTGAAAAAATCATCATCACACAAAATCTGCACAGGTCTTTATTATGACATCAACATCCTTGACCTCATTGTATTTCCTATTTACAATCCTGCTAGGGGGAATCACTATATTCAAGGCATCATCCTTGTCTTTAGGGAATTATTGATCCACCTTCTACTCCACATGAATATGCTCTCTAGATACCCCAGGGACTTGAGGCTCACCAATATGCTCACTTATTGAATAGTCCACTAGTGGTGTGACTGCAGGTTGTGCACCTATCTCTTTTGTTCGCACATCGATGCTTAGAGCAGAGGATTAAGCCAGATGTATCTTCAATTGCACATCATGATTCTCCTTAGCCACCTTATTCTTAATCTCAGCTTTATTTAATTTCTCAAAGAAACTATTGCCACTGAAGTCACAAAGAATTAATTTTTCCTTCATAAATTTATCCTCCACCTTTGCATTTGGGCTGACATAGAAAGGGTTTTCCTTCAACATATTTTCTTCAATTGCACATATTTTCCTCCATGCATTTTTTCTTGCAATAAATTCTTCATTAGAGGATAAATTTCTAATCACATCCTCCTAAAAGAAGAACTCATGGCATTTTCCTAAAAATCCTCTTGCTCTTCTTTGAATAGAGATCACCCCCTCAGGGTTACAAAACATTATGACTTCTTGTTCTAACCTGCAATTGTTTAAAAGAATTCAAACCTCTCAATGACCTCCTTTGAGGTGCAGGTGAAGTATGGAAGTCCATAATTACTATTCACAAGGGATATCTTTCCTGTCTTTCTAAAATGCTCCTTGTCCATGACATCCAATCACCACATTATTTCCATAAATGCTTGTCTATTTGACACATATATTGGAAACTTGTGAGGTGGTACTGGGGCTCCATAAACTCTGATTATTGTGTAATTGGTATGAAGATACCAATACCACCAATTGAATTTTCATCTAGTGTCTTCCTCATATTCCATGGACCTTAGGATTTCTTTAACACATTGTGAAATTCTATTTACAAGCTTCAAATCCAACTGTTTCAACACCAAGAATTTAAAAAAATTGCAAAACATATTGTAATTAGAATGTGGATAATGCACATCCCAAATATGTGTCCATATTTGCATAGGAAACTCATTATCTGTCATATTTTCTCTTAATTTTATATAGTTCCTCATCACCTTTTTGCTCTTCCATAGTAGCAAGTGCATCAACAAAGAATAGTGTCTACAAGAAAATAGAGGAGTTACATCTTTTAATTTCAATAGGTCCTCATGCAAATGCTCAACAATTTATGAAGCATAATTCCAAACCTTGCTTTGATACTTATGTTGAATATCTATTACTAGGTTCATTAGGGAAATATCTGTCTTAATGTCATAAGTCCTATTCAAGACTTGGCATAATGCACAATTAGTATGTTCGAAGTAATCTTCAAAATAAACACAATCAAAGGGTTCCATCTCAAGGGGGATGAAAGGTACGCCATTTTTGTTCAATTCTCCTCTTCTGTGTACCAAGAAGACACCCTTCCTATACCTAAATTTATTTTTCTCATACTCAATATAGAGCTTGTGGAAGTTGATGGACTTAGAGGTAGATGGATTCAATTGAAAAGCTTCCATTATCTACCTCGTTGAGATTTCCATCATAGGAAGAAATTTAGGAAATCTCTTGATTGTTCCATCCAGTGGATCGTAACACCTGGTCAATTCTAGCATTAAATCTACCTTCACAAATACATTTGGCCATACCAACCTACCTATGTCACAAGTCCATAGGTTGTTGGTGGGGTGGTCAACATTTCTCCTTTTGAAAGAATAGTAAAAAAATCCCAACCACTTTGTGGCAATGCAATATCACAAATCCCAGAGGTAGAATCCTCAAAATGAGTCATCAAGGCACCTTCACTAGTTTTTCTCTTTCCCACCTTCTATACCTCTGTAGTTGAATCTTTTAGGTGTTTGTCCATAAAACTAGGATGATACTTCTTTACAGTTCTTTGTTTCTTAGGATTTTCTACCATTTTAGGTTTAGGTTGGTCATCCTAGGGTTTAGGTCTTTCATCCATTTCTAAGTAGGTTTTCTTTTAGTTTTAGCTTTAGACCAACTAGGTTCACTCATGTTTACTATGCAACAAAACTAGGGATTTTTTAGATAAAAAAAAACTACACCTTAAGCTCTTTGAATTCGTAGGGTTCGAATTAAAATAGCAATTCCACCTTCTTTACCACAAAGCCTATGAGTAATAAATTTAATTTCCTTTAAATAGAGGAAAATAATGATTTTTCACACAAATGATAGCTAGTTACCCAATTCACAAACTACTTAATGCAAAAATTACCCACAAGGGCCAAGAGATTAACCTACCCAAGAAAAAGTTGGTTGCTCCTCAAAATTTTCCTTACAAGGAGCTTTACTTTTTTAAATTATTCACTTATTTGGGTCCTTTGCTCATGATAACTAAAATTATGATAAAAAAAATCAACAAATCTCATTATGACTCAGAATTGGAGGGCATTTTCCATTAATGGTTGATGGATTGCTTGCACAAGCGAATTGCCAAGTAGCTATTCTATCTTAAACCTCAACCATCAATATTTTGGAGTTAAAACATGATCAACGATCCTCCTTGATCATTGCCACATAATTTTTACAAATATGCTTTAGAACAATGATGGAACCTTGAGTGATTTCCATGTAGCCATCCAATAACTCATAGTACATCATGGACCCCATCACTCATTATATTAGTATTTCCTTGAAGTTATGTCCAAACTTCGGTGATGAGCAACACACCCTTCCTGGAAGGAGTATTCCTCATCACTTGTAGAAATTTGACAATTTTGCATTTGTATTTTGGTGAAAAGGATGTTCTAGTGATGCCACAATACATTCATAAGCTATCACATATTGTTGTAACTAACTTGGAGTTGTGAATGCTTTTGGTGATGTGAGAACCCATTGAAAACACCAAACTCTAACAAGTGGAAAGATTTGCACTAATCTATTTAATGCATTCCCATCGGTCATCAAAGTAACCAATAAAAACCATGAAATACTTTTGCGATGGCGCGACACAAGGAAAAGATAATATCCATTGCTCATTGCTGAAAGGAAACGAGAAGTTGAAACATTTCAGTGATAAGCTATACATAAGGCCTACAACCATATCGCTCGTCACAATAATTAATCATGAAGATTAATAACCTTCAATGATACATGATGCAAAGGGGAAACATAGGCCCATCCCTCATCGTGGTAATGAGCTCGACAATAAAAGTGACTTCAATGATGAGCGATCACTTAAGTGATTTAAATTTAAATGAACAATAGGATGTTTTAAAAGAGGGGACTTCCTAGGACCATTAATGATTTATTTAGGTCTCAAAAGATAGCAATTATTTTAGCAAAGGATGTAAAGGAAAAACAAGGTCGATTTTAATCAACCCTATAAAACAAAGAAATTTCAAAGACCTAGGAATTCAAAAGGTTTTGTGATAGGTATGTGAAGATCTTAACCATATGTGGCTAGTCACTAGATGGATTTCAATGATGTAGGTTGTTTTAACATAATTGAGAATAGGTGATAATAGGTCAATTGACAAATAGATCAAAGAGAAAGTGTTTAAGACAAAGGGTAAAATCATTCAATGTAAACCACCCCTCATATAGAACCTTATACCCTAGTTTTAGCCAGCCAAACTAACACACAGGGAAATTATTTCTCTTGGATTAGGGGAACATGAAAAATTTATTATGGTTCCACCAATGGCTCCGATTGGGGACACATGCCTCTTGTAGGCATGACATGATTTTGGATCTCATTGTGAAGCAAACCAAGCACAAGGATTCCAAACAACCAAGGACTTGCCTATACAAGGAAAGAGAACAGGAAACCAAAGCAAACACACCTATATACAATATTTATAGGACTGTACAATGTACATGGAAGATAACATATATCAAGAGAAATATGGCTTCAAGAACTATCCATATACTGGTAGCTCAAGAATTTCACCTGTTAATTCTTGTAAGAAATATGGATCCTCACGATGAGTGTTGTTGATTAAATAAGGGCACAACCACAGTGCCTCAAGTTTTCCATGTTTTCCCTTATCTTTAGATTTTGCATTCCACCTCAACACTAGGTTTCCTACTTGAAATTTAATTGAGGATTATTTCTTGTCATGTAAGTTCTTGAATTGCAGCTACAACTTGGCACTTCTTTTCTGAGAATCCCTCGTTGTTTCATCTACTTCCATTAATGCATCAATCCTATGCTGCATTTTGTCACACATGTCCTCATCATACTCTTGGAGAAACTTATACATTTTCATGCGGTTGTTTTGTGGTAGCCTAGCCACAATGCCATATACTAGATCAAAAGGTGCATAGCCAATGGCCTTCTTAAAAGTCACCCGATCTTCCCACAGGGATAAATTTAACTTGGAATCCCAAGCTCTCTTGTTTCTCTCAAGAATCCTTTTGATAATTTTCATCAAGCTTTTATTGCTTGATTTTGCTTGACCATTTTCTTGAGGGTGATATGGTGAAGAGTATGACATCTAGATTCCATGTTTTGAGAAAAAGTCTATAAAATCCTCAAATCTAAAGTGAATTTCATTTCAGACAATTTTTTCAGGTATTCCAAACCTGGTTAATATATTTTCTATCAAGAAGTCTATGACTACTTTAATTATTTCTCTTTTTGTTGGGATGGCTTCCACCCACTTTGTAAAGTAGTTC
Source organism: Sequoiadendron giganteum (assembly GCA_007115665.2). Taxonomy (NCBI): domain Eukaryota; kingdom Viridiplantae; phylum Streptophyta; class Pinopsida; order Cupressales; family Cupressaceae; genus Sequoiadendron; species Sequoiadendron giganteum. The sequence goes on along the minus strand of CM021100.1, from coordinate 237,377,790 downwards.
ATGGCCACAAGAATCCATGAATTCCCCCCACTAAACTTTTCAACTATTTCTCCAATGAAGTCAATACCCTATTGTTGGAAGGGTTCCTACATGGTAACTGGTCTAAGAGTGAAGTTACTTGAGAATTTTAGTTTCCCAAAAAACCTTTGGCACACATCACATGCTCTTACCAGTTTGTATGCATCCTTAAAAATTGTGGGCCACTAGAATCCAACCCTCAATACTTTGCGGGTAGTGGTTTGAGCCATGTAATGTTCTGCACATACCCCATCATGCATTTATTTTAACAAATCATAGGCCTTAGTCTCATCAAAAAATTTCAACAATACACCCTCCAAGTTTCTCCACCACAACTCACCTCTTATGATCAAATATTTAATGGTGTGTAACTTAAGAGTTATTTTATCATTTTTAGTCAACCCTTCAGGGTACTGAATTCTCTGCAAGTAATAAGTGCCATATTTATACCAATAAAAACACTCCATATCACAAATGTATGATCTTCTAGAATCATCTTCCAGATTTATTTGATTTGCATCCAGGTTCACTTTAACCATTAACTTAGCCAATCCTTGACCTCTCATTAATTTGGTTGTCTAGATGTCAATATTAAATTCATGAATTATGTTTATCCACCTGCATATTCTACTCATAATTTCTTGTTGGGTAAGTATTTCCTTTACAACTGTAGTTGAGATATAAGAAATTATTGTGGCTCCAACTAGATAAGTCCTAAAGTTCTTCACAACCTTAATAAGTGCATACACTTGCTTCTCCATTTACTCGTATTTTAACTCTACAACTTGAAGTTATTTACTAAAGAAAGAAATTGGTTGTTCAAAACCTTCTTCATTCAATGAAACAAATAAAAAGATTTGTAATGGCCTCAAAAATTTAGGAGTTCTTAAAACTGGGGCCTCCTTGATGAACTGCTTTATGTTCTTGAATGCCTAATTAGGATCCTCACTCCAACTAAACTTTTCTCCCTTCTTCAACATCTTGGAGATAGGTCTTGTAATCTCCACAAAATTAGTTAGAAATCTCCTCAAGAAGTTGATTTGACCAAAGAATGACTGAATTCCTTTTACATTCTTTGGTTGTGGAGTCTTGTCTATGGAAACTACCCTCTCCAGGTCAATCCTCACTCCCTCCTTGGACACAATGTACCCCAATAAATTTCCTTCAGTAACTTCAATGGTTCATTTTTTTGGGTTGAGTGATATTCCATATTCTAGTGCCTTGATGAAAATATTCTCGTCCAAGTGAATGCAATGATCTTTCCTCTTCCTTGGAGTAAGTTGTCAGATCATCTTGGTAAATTTCCATGAACAATTCAATAAAATAAAAAAAGGGTACATCCATATCCCTTTGGAAAGTGGCACCTATGTTGGTTAAGCCAAATGACATCCTTACATACACATAGGTGCCCCATGGAGTTGTGAATGTAGTCTTGTAATACTCATACTCCAATTTTACCTAGTTGTATCCAAAAAACCATCCATCATGAATAATAGCTCACAACCAGTCAACTTTTACAACATAGCCTCCATGTTTGAAAATGGATAGTTATCTTTCAATGATGACATGTTCAAATTTATGAAGTCAACACATAACCTTATATCACCATTTTTCCTTTTGACAGGAATTAAAGTAGATACCCATGTGGAATACCTAATAGGCTCTATGATGTCAATGTTCCTTAGCACGACCAACTCATCTTGCATCTTTGGAATTAAGGTTGGATTGATGGGTCTTTGCTTCTGCCTGAAAGGCTTAGCATTCTCTTTTAGAGGAATTTCATGTTGGAATAATTCCTCTCTATATGCTTTCAGGTCATCATAGGACCAAGAAAAGATGTTTCTATACTTTCTCAATAAGGCAATCAACATTGCCTTGACCTTAGGTTTCATATTTTTTCCTACATATACCTTCTTAGGGGCATTTTCAATACTCAAATTCACTTCTTCCAAATCTTGTAGATGGTTGGTAGTTTTTTTAACCTTGCTCTTGCCCTGATTATCAAAGATCCTTTCTAATGCTACAAGGCCTTCGGGATCTTATTTATCTTCAATTGAATAATGTAATTTTGAAAGACTATATCCTTACCATCTATATTCTCAACAAAAGCCCCAAAATCAATTTCTTGACTCTCACATTCATCAACACACTATAAAAACTTCAAAATATCTTCATCATCATTGAAGATTTACCAATTATATACATTGTGAGGGATTGATGGCCTTGCTTGTACCTCAACTTTAAAGATACTTGCAAAATTTATATCATTTGGTATTAGTTTAATGTTTGCAAGAAATTTTGCCACTCTGTTTTGTGCTCTCTCCATCTAGTCGATTTCAATTGGATCAAACTATTCAATGGAATCCTAGACAAAATTTATGAATTGTTTCAATCTGTTATTCTTTCATATGCATCTAGATATCACTTGGGATATCACCAACTCAAAGTCTCTGATTACCATTAATTTCTTTATTCCATGATTTTCAGCTAGCCTTAATCCTAGAAAAAATGCTTCATATTCTGCCACATTGTTTGTGCAGACAAACGACAAATTGAAAAAAACTTGTATGTATTGCCACTAGGTGATACTAGCAATATTCCTGCACCAGACCCATCTTTAGAGCTTGCATCGTCAATGTACATCTTCTAGATTCCATCCTTATCAGATAGTCTTGTAACTTCATTATTTATAGGTGCAGGGTGCTTGCCACATTCTCTTGGAAACTCTTCCACCTTAAACACACTGATATCAATATCTATAAAAATAATTGTATCATCCTCAAGAGCATGCTTTAGCATATGTGGCACTTTTGATTCTCTGACCACTTGGACATTCTTACCATAAATAGGGAAGGTAACATATGACATATCACACTATATGTTGCCTCCCATGGAATCACCCCACTTTCTAGACAACAACATTTTGTAGTTAGTTGAGATATCTACCACCACCACACTCATCTTGAGTTCCTTTTCTAGGTAAGTGGCTAGTCTATAAGGGAGATCATTGATCATGCTAGTCATAGGGACTTCCCTTGAATCCATAGTATAACATTTACTATGGGTACTATCAAATTTTCATCCCAATGCATCCATAATATTGGATGACATTATATTTTTGGATGCTCCAAAATCAATGATACAAATTTTCAAAAAGTTTCCTTCAACAATTAGTGTGAGGAAGAATGAGTCTATCTTTCCAAGATAAGTAGTCACTGAATTTCCTAGAAAAATATGAGGGATTTTAGTGATTATTCCCTCAAATTATTTATCTCTCTTCTCCTTTTCACCCACTTTGGGCTGAGCAACCACAACTAAGTCATTACAGGATATAATAGTACCATTGATAAGGGCTACTACCTTTTTTTTGTGTTCATCAATTCTCATCATCTCAAGAAAAGGAATTGTTGTGTAGTTTTGCACACATGCCCCTCTAAAGGTGGGGACTCTCTTTTGGTTTGGTCTTTTGGCCCGTTTCTGTGGCTTGCCCCCTCTTTGTGCTTATCTTTGAAAATATTTGGGTTTTGGTCTTTTGTGCTTGCCTTGGTTGTGGCTGGGTTTGTGTTGAGTTCTGAGTGGTTTTGAGGTCTTGCAAATGTCCTCTTTGGGGTGGTCTTCTTTTTCCTTATGTTTTCTCCTTTGGTGTTTTTGTTTGGGTCTTAAGGGTTGGTTTTCTCCCTTAGCTTTCCCTTTTTTTCCTTGTTTTCTTTGTTCTGCCAAAGGTGGAACTGGGATGTAATTGAACTTTGAGCTTTGGTTAAGTTCCGGGTTCTATTCTCATTCTTGTTTCGACTCCGCTTCCTTCTTGCTTCCTTTCTTTCTTCTTCATTGTTTTTTTTTGTCCTAAGGGTCACTTTCTCTGCCCTTAGGTTTTCTTGGCTTTCCCTTTCTTTAGTCGTAGGTGGGACCGAGATGGAATCAAACTACAGACTTTCATGAAGTTTGCGGTTCAATTCCCGTTTTCATTACAGCTCTGCTTCCCGCCTTCTCATTTTTGTCCTAAGGGTTGGCTTTCTTCGCCCTTAGGTTTTCTTCGCTTTGTTTTTACTTTGCTTATCGGAGGTGGGACTAGGATGGATCCAAACTTTGAACTTTGGCTAAGTTCATGGTTCCATCTTCGTCCCCATTTTGGCTCTGCCTCCTGCGTTCTCCTTTTTCCGTGGTCTCATTTATCTTCAACCTTCAAGTGGGTTCTCCACCCGTGGGTTTTCTTCACTTTTCTCTTCTATCATTTCGTCAGGGCCGAAACAATGATGGACTTTGGCTTTGAACTTTGGAAAAGTTCGCGGTTCCTTTCCCATTCTCGTTCCACCTCCACTTCCGTTGGGGAGGATTTTGCCTCCTATTCCGCCTAGTTTCCTTTCCCATTCCCGTTCCACCTCCACTTCCACTGGGGTGGGTTTTGCTTCCACCTCCATCTGGTTTCCCTTTGGTTTCCTTTCCCGTGCATGTTTCGCCTCTTCTTCCATCGAGGTGGGTTTTGCTTTAGCCTCTATCTAGTTTCCCTTTGGTTTCCTTTCCCATTCTAGTTCCACATCCTCTTCTACTTGGCTGGGTTTTGCTTCAACCTCCGCCTACTTTTCTTTTCGTTTCCTTTCTTGTTCCTATTCTGCCTCCGCTTTCATCGGTGTTGGTTTTGTTTCTGCCTTCACTTGGGTTTTTCCATGATTCTTTGACCTTAGGAACGTTTTTGGACCTACTCGGATTATGATGGTGTATTTGGCATTAATGGTGTCCTATTTGAATGCAGGTTGGATTGAGGTGTGATTTGCGGGATGTACTTTGAAGATTTGGGCGTGATTTGTGGGTGCAGTCAGGTATACTTTTCATCTATTGTCATGAGACCCACTCTTGCACGCAAGGTCAACGCGTTTGGTGTTCATTAATGGAGGGAAAATCTGGTTTGTGGATCCAACCTAGTTGTGTTTGATCGTGGCTGTCTATATACACGACTTTGGTTTGATTGGTGGCTCATGTTCCTCTTGGTGTTTGTGCATGCTGCTATTTGTGCGGGTGTGCATTGATGGTGGGCGTGGCTCGAGGATTCGTCTCCCTGGCTTCGTGTGATCCCAGGTTGATTTGACGAGGTCCTTGTTGCATTCATTGCTGAGCATCGGGTTATTTCTGACTATCGGGGCCAATCTGGTTGGTGGTTGACTCTTATGTAACCCTAGCTCTTTTTCATGTGGCATGTTTTCTATAAGTATGACACTCTGCCTCATTTGTAAAGGTTGGAATGAGCTAGGTTGGATTCAGATTAGCAGACTAAGTCAGAGGACTTATAATTAGTAGATTTAGCAGTAGAGTATCATGTTAGAGGATTAGAAGTTAGTTTTACATTTCAAGCAAGTGTTGTAACAAACCAAAAATGTTGTTAATATGATGATTTAATACAAAGGGCAGACATTGTGTTATGACTGGTGCCTCCTTTGCATTGAATAATCTTGCATGTTTCTTGTTCTATCTTAAAATCACTTGGAAATGTTTGGATGTAGCTTAGATTTAGTTCGCAATGCTTATGATTCAATGCCTGGAGTGTTGTAGCAATCCCTGGTTCATATCTTGGGCAGCTTCTTGATTGTGCAAATTCTATGCAAGGTCAACCTGTACCTCATATTCATTCAATCTTATTCAATGAATGCCTACAACCTAAAAATATTTAACACCTTAGAAGATTGCACTATTCTCTGCAAGATTGCAGGTATAGCCTGAGTCGACCAAGAACTAGTTTAAGGGATTGGCCCTTTCTGTATCTTTCATCATTTGCATGATTCATCTTATAAGTAGTGTTAGCAATTAGAACTTCTGAAACCCTCATCTTTTGTTGTTTCTTTTATTAAATGGTTAGAACTTGAGATTAAAGCATCACCATATCTTAAAATATGATGAGTTTATAGCTTCCAGTATTTTTACGTAAGACCCCTTGTGATTATCAGCATATTCAAATTTTATCACTGAGTTTGTTTCATTGCATTATCCTAACTTGACACCCGTGATACCTTGGGGTTATCTCTCCATTCATAGAGATCAAAATTTTAAGAGAGATAGGATAAATTTTATTTTATCTGAGTTGTTGCTATGCAGAAACACCAAATAATAGGATTGGTGCTAGAAGGAGGGCCTGAACAAGCAAGCTGTAATGTTTTTTAAATGCTATTTCTCCTGAGAGGCTTAGAAGGAGAACCAAATCTATAGTAGGGGAAGAAGAAGAAGAGTTCCAGGAATTGCCACCTCCAACTAGGTCAAGAAGGACCGAAAGAAGGGGGGAACCATCATCCAATCCATCATTTCCACCATCTTCACCACCACCCACTCCATCTTCATCCAATTCTAAGGCTGGTTCCACTCCACAACCCTAGGCAGTCATCCATCAACCATTACCACCTCCATCAATGGATTTATTGGCAAATAACCCATTACCCTTGACAGTCTACAACTACAATGTTATGCCCAAGAACCCTGAGAACTTGTGCTCTAAGTTTCATATGAATGACCCAAATAGGACAACAAAAGAACACATTAGGATCTTTCAGACCTATCTGAGGGATAAAGGGATCAACCATGAGGATGTTTCTTGTAGAATATTCCCCTATTCTCTAGGAGAAGAGGCCTTTTATTTGTATAATCACTTACCTACTTCTTCCATCCATAAATGGGCTGAGCTTGAGGCTGCATTCTTGCTAAAATTTAATATTCCCATTAGTGCTAATGAGTTGTATATGCAGTTTACTGGGGTAAAAAGAGAGGTTAATGAGCCTATATGATCATTCAACAATATGTTCCATTGAGAATACATTAGAATCTAGACACCTTACGCTAAAAAATGAGGACACTACCCTGGAGGTCTACTTCGAAGCCTTGGAAAACCTTACCTCCACTTTTCTTAAGTGGAGAACTAATGCACCAACTACCTTGCTCACCACATATATGGAGGTTATGAAGGTTAGTAAAGATCTAAGACAACACTTATCTGGACCTCTACTAGCTTTGGGACCAACTTCTCACCCAAGCCAAGTCTAATCTCTCAACCAGGCTCTGACTAATCACACGCCCATCATGAATCCTATTCCACATTTTCCTTTGGTCCCTCACCCGAGTCATCCAATAAACCAAGTCCAACCAATGCCCGATTATCCCCAACAAAATGCTAACCACCCCCTCCACTCACAACCACAAGCTAATTTCCCCACATATTTGCAGAACTAAGAAGTTTTGAATCAGTCTCCTGGTTCTCAAGGAGTGTGGAGGTATACCCCAAACATGGTGAATCTGATCTGTTGCAAAAATCCTGATAAAGAAAGGCTGGATGAGCTGACTGAACAAGTAAAGAAGCTGAACATGGAGGTAACCTACTTGAGGAACCAAAAAAATCAACTCCAAGCTAATAAGAAGAGCATGCAATCAAGTTATAACAGAGGGAAACACTATGACAAGAATTGGAACTTTGAAAGAGGACAAGGTTCTGGTCAGAAATTTGATAGAAATCAATAGGGTGGATAAGGATTTGAAAGAAGACAACCAACTACGTAGAATAGGCCATGGAACATTGGGCCTAACAATGGAGGAGTTCCCACTCCACTCGATCAACCTTCTAATCATGAGAAACCTCCATGTGGGGTGTACCTAGTAGAGGCTCCTTTGTCAGGATGGTGTAGGATTCACAAGACTAGTCAACACTCTGAGCTTGACTGCCCCAAATTTCAAACTACCACTTCCATTTTTTAATATGAAATTGAAAAAAACTCCATTGGCCAGGAGTTGGTGCTCTCAAATCCCTACGATTCCCCAATTTTAGTGTTGAATCATGCTCCGTTCCTTAGGGATGAGGAGAATGAACCAGAAGAGGAATCAAGCAGCCAGAGTGGAGAGACTGAACAAGTGCTCAATGAAGATGAATTCTCTCAGATGTTTGATGAAGAAACTGAGAATGAAAATGGCCCATTGGATGAAGAAGAGGCTAGTGTTGAGGAAGTGCAAATGTTTCAGCAACCTACAAGAAAATAGGATCTAAGGAGAAAGCCCCATAGGAATCCACAAGCTAGAGGACTGTTCACTACATCTGCCCCTCCACACAATTTTACTACTCCACTAGATCCACATGCCAATAACAATCCATCCTACCCTCAGGTGCCAACACAATACCTCACAAAGGAAGGACAACCAGATGTTTCCAAAGGAAGCATTGCTGATGCAACAAAGGATAAGAAAATTGGTCATTCCAAGGAGCTCCACACTTACATGAATGTGGAATAGTTGGGAGAATATTCCATTGAGGAACTCAGAAAAGTAAAGGCAAGTCTTTGTGCTTTTGAGTTATTGAGAGTTCCTGAAATCAGAAATGTAGTCCTTGGGTGCTTTAATTCAAGTATAGCAATGCTAGGAGTAGCTACCAATGAGCCAGTTGCAAGGCCTCCTATATCACAAACACCCAAAGGTCCTAGTCCATCACAACCTGGGGGTGGGGGTAAAGGAAAAGATAAGAGCCAGGTTGCCCAAGTTGACTCATAGTTGAGTTTATTCTGAGGAAAAATGGAAACCCCTCCTTTTCTGATTTCCATTCGTATATTTGGTAAAAATCTACACAATTGCTTGTTGGATTCAGGGGCATCCACAAATTTTATGCCATTTTTTGTCTGTAGGGCTCTTAGTATTTCCCCTGTGGCCTCTCAAAATAAATTCACCCAATTAGACAAAACATAGCGGAACATTGTAGGAGAACTAAATATGATTCCCATGTAAGTTGCCTCAGTCCCTAGAGTGCAATAGGTGCTTAATATTCAGGTAGCTGACATTCCTGACACCTCTGGTCAGAACTTGGGTAGGGATTTCACCAAGGCACTAAATGTATACACATCTACATACCACTCCCACATGTGGCTCCCCTGGAAAGGAGTCCCAAATCAGATCAAAATCGAGAGAGAACCTAGAATGAAGTATGCCATTACTGAGTATTAGAATACTTCAAATGAGATATTGGTAACAAAAGTTAGTATGGGAAACTATGTCCTAGCCTCTCTTGCTTTGAACACAAAATAAATCTGGATGTTGCAAAGCTCTTCTGGTGAACCCACATAGGAAGCCAATAGTTTCGAAGTGCGATTGGAACAAACAGAGGAAACTAGTGATCAGGAAGAAAGACAACTCAACTTGTTGGATAACTTCCAAGATTTTATCCTAAAATCTATAGAAGATCATATTCAACTTGGTAGAAATATGAACTTTGAAGAATTTCTTCTTCCTAATTGGTGCTGAATCCATGATGCTCCTCATTCTGAACTGGAATGTTGCTTCTGTCAAACTCTAGTTGAGAAGATACAAAGGCACATAAACACAACCCCAATTGTTGGGTCAAGCATAAAGATCATTTAAAATATTCAAAAGGGGAAGGATCCAAAACCTCCTGAAGAACCTTTGAGTGACAATAAGGACAAAAATATTCCAAGAAGAGCAGGAGCTAATGACTGCTGGACATTAAGGTTTGATGGATCCAAATCAAAGCAAGGTGCTAGAGCAGGGCTAGAGTTGATTGGTTGTAAAGGTAAAACCTACTTTGCTGCTCACTGACTCCAATTCCAATGCACTAACAATGTAGCTGAGTATGAAGCCCTAGTTCATGGGCTACTAATGGAATTGAGAAAGAAAGTTAAAATCCTCCAGGTGTTTGAAGATTCCGAGCTAGTGGTTAGGAAGGTGAGAAAACAATACTCATGTCATGACACAAGGATGGCCAATTACAAACACATAATTTGGGATCTTATTGAAGGATTTGATGCCTTCAAAATTCAACTGATACCTCAGAGTAAGAATCAGACTGCTGATTCTCTGGCACAAGTAACAATTACATTGCAACCATTATCACTTTCGGGCTGAAAGAAGTTCACTATGGATCTTGTTCCAGTGCCCTCGGTGCTTGACAATATCACCAATTTTTCAGGTATTTGAAGATGATAAGAACATTCTTGATTTTATTACTAGCTGTGATGTATTTTCTTCCCAAGTAATTGATGAGGCTGAGCCTCAAGAGGCCAAAATTGACCTAGAAAGAGTCCTCAATTTGAAGACTCACACTACCCCGAGAGGCATGGTGCAATTAGAAAGGATCTTTGATTTGGATAGAATCAAAGATCAAGAGTAGAAAATGAAAAGGGAATCCCTCAATGGTCAATGTGAAATGTACAACACGGGGACCCAAGGTAATATCAAGAATGTCTTTATTGGTAAGGTGTGCACTCTGGAGGAGAGGAAAGGAATTATTGATGCCTTGCATACATATCAGGATGTAATAGCCTGGAGTTATGATGACTTTAGGTCATATGAAACTTTGATCATTACACATACTATTCCCCTCAAGTCAAATGTTAAGATATTCAGGCAAAGACAAAGACCAATCAATGCTTTGCTGGAGCCCATTATTTAGAAGGAAGTGCAGAAGTTACTATCAGCACAAATCATATTCCTAGTAAGAAATTCAACATGGGTCACCAACTTGGTTCCAGTCAGGAAGAAAAATGGAGAGATCAGACTATGTGTTGATTTCAGAAACCTGAATAGAGCATCAAAAAAGGATAATTATCCAGTTCCTTCACTGGATTAAGTGCTTCAGGTTGTCAATGGATCTCAAATGATATCCTTTTTGGATGGGTGCTCTGGATACAATTAGGTCATGGTTCAATATGAGGATAGGCACAAGACCACCTTCACTACAAAATGGGGAAACTTTGCTTACCGAAGAATGCCCTTTGGATTAATCAATGTTGGAGCTACATTCCAAAGAAAAATGGATATTTCCTTCAAAGACATCATTGGCAAGTGCATAATCATCTACATGGATGATTTGATAGTATTTTCTAGGAAGAGAAGTGATCATGTTGTAGATTTGTGCAAAGTATTCCAGAAGTGCAAGGAATTTGGTATTTCACTTAATCCAAAGAAGTGCATCTTTGGACTCACCAAGGGAAAGCTACTAGAACATGTTATTTCAGAATAGGGTATTGCCATTGATCCTGAATGAGTGGAGGCAATATTGAAAATTCAACCCCTTGCAAGAAAGAAAGAAATGAAGTCATTCTTTGGAAAGATTAAATTTTTCAAGAAGTTTATCATTGGATTTGCAGAAATAATCAAGCCCCTAAATGCCATGTTGAAGCAGGAGGCGAAGGTCAAATGGAATATAGAGGCTAAGGAAGAATTTGCAAAAATCAAGAGGCCTATTGCTGAGGCCCCTATTCTGTAAGTCCTGATTATGCTAAGCCATTCTACATTTATGCGTTTGATTTTGATCACTCTTGTGCGAGCTTATTGAGACAAAAGTCTAAACAAGGTAATGAACGTCCCATATAATTCATGAGTGCACCATTGAAGGATTTTAAACTGAGGTATCCTAGTGTTGAAAAGCAGACTTATGCCTTGATCCGAACTGTGAAGAATTTTAGCCACTATATATTGAGAAACAAGGTCTTTTCTATAGTACTGGATCTAGCAGTCAAGTTGTTGTTGATGCAAAATGAGTTGGGAGAACGTAGAGCCAAGTGGGTGACTATGTTACAAGAATATGATATTGAGATCCAACCCATGAAGTTGGTAAGAGGGTAGGGACTGACCAAGACAATGGTAGAAATAGGTCCTGACCTTGTAGCCAACATTATAATCTTGAAGATGTTTCTCTAGGCAGTTGGTATGATGACATTATCTACTACTTGTTGAATCAACAATGTCCCAAACACCTTAATTCAGTGCAAAGAAGAGCTCTATGCTTGAAGAGCGATAATTTTATGATCAAAGGAGTTGTCCTATACAAGAGAAATCATGAGGGTGTCTATCTGAGATTCCTAGGGAAAGAAGAGGTAGGGAGAGTGATGACTGAATTTCATGCTAAATATGGCACATGCCATGGTTCAACACATTCCACTGCAAATTAGATTATGAGGGTAGACTATTATTGGTCTAACTTGTTCAAGGACACACATCACCACATGAGAACTTTCCATGTGTATCAAACTACAACAAGCAAGGAGAGGTGCACAAGTTTTCCACTTTGGCCTGTCATAGAGGTAAAACCATTTGCACAATGGGGAATCGACTTCATTGGTCCAATCAACCCATCTTCATCTACAGGCCATAGGTATATTCTCACCATAACTGATTATTTTACTAGGTGAACTGAAGCTCTTGCATGCAAGAAATGTACTTCAAAAATAGTAATCAATTTCATGGAATCAGGTACCATTAATCGCTTTGGTTGTCCATTGGCTATGGTTTGTGATAATGGTTCTACATTTGCATCTTTAAAGTTTTCTAACTGGGCTTATGACCATGGGATTACCATAAAAATTTCATCCAATTACTATCCATAGGAGAATGGTTTGGTTGAGTCTTCCAATAAAAACCTTTTGCCAGTCATCCAAAAACTATTAGATAAGAACCCTAAGGATTGGCATACCTCGCTCATATTTTCTCTTTGGGCAGACCACACTAGACATAAAACATCTTTAGGAACCTCTCCTTATCACTTAGTGTATGGTTTGGAACCTGTCTTTCCCATCCAATTGAAGATCCCTACCCTACAATTCATCAATGAATATTATGATGGGGAGGACAAGTGTGAAGCCCGCTTGACTGAATTGTTGCACCTTGAAGAGAGAAGAGATGAAGCCCTAGAAATTTTTTCCAAACATCAGCGTATAGTGAAAAGATGGTTTGATAGGAGAGACAAGGTGAAAGCCTTTAGAATCTCTGACTTGGTTCTCTACTGGGATAAAGCCTATGAAAAGAAGGGGGAGCATGGAAAATTTGAAAAACTTTGGCTCGACCCTTATCAGATTATAGAGATTCTGGGAGATAATGCCTTCTATTTAAAAACCCTCATTGGAGGAGATATCCCACTGCCTGTCAATGGGCAGTATTTGAAGCATTATTTTCAGTCTTGAGTTGTTCTCAGCTTCGTCCTTGTACATAAGTAGGTTAGGTTTCCTTTTTTTTGTTTTGTTTCGCCTTTGTTTTTGTGGGGTTTCTTTTGGTTTTTCTCTGCTTTCCTACTGATCTGGTTTTTCTTTTCTTTGGTCTACTTGGGTTGGTTTCCCTACTGCTTTGCATTTTTGGGGTTGTCCTACTTTCCTCTAGGCTTGTTGCATCTGCATAACTGGTTGCTTGTCTGGGGCTGATCTGGGATTTCTTTTACAAACTCTTATCATCTTTTTAGAGTAATTCAAACAAGTGGATTTCCTTCACTTGATGTTGCATGGGCGGGGAGTTAGTGTCACTTGACTAAGTTAAAATATGGAATATATTTGGGTCATATATCTTCACACAAATCTTAAGATTTTTAAGGTTGCGTATGGTCTTTAGGAGGTCTGACCGGGTGAAAAATCTAAAATTCTGCTCTAGTGTCACTATGGTTCTCATCCTTGAGTGTTGACTTCATTGCCTGCAAGGTGAAAAGTAAAGCTTTAAAAGAAAATCTCAAAAGAGAATATCAAAAAAAAAGAAAGAAAATATTGAAAATTAGAATGTTCACCTTTTCAAGGGTATCCTAGTATCTCTACCAGGGCTATGGATGCTTGGCTAGTAGTAGAGCTATGCTGGGGAGGGTCACAGTGATAACCTCACCAGGGCTATGGACCCTTGACTGGCAGTGAGGCTCTATCCAAGTTGCTTTTGGAGCTAGAATCCTTAGGTAGCCCCGTTAGATTGAATTTGGTCCTTCTTGCAACTTAGGAAAGAAAATAAATGCATATGAACACACTTTGAACCCTAGTACATGAAAGGTTGGCTTGTTAGTGATGTCTGAAGCCTTGTCTATTTGTAACCTGATGCTTGGATTGAAACCAAAGATTCTGAGTTCATGATGCCAGTTTGTCATCAAAATTCTCTAGAGCATTTCCCCAGCGGAGTTGCCATTTGTTGTGTAGTTTTGCACACATGCCCCTATGAAGGTGGGGACCCTCTTTTGGCTTGGTATTTTTTCCCATTTCTGTGGCTTGCCCCCTCTTTGTGCTTATATTTGAAAATCTTTGGGTTTTGGTCTTTTGTACTTGCCTTGGTTGTGGTTGGGTTTGTGTTGAGTTCCTGGTGGTTTTCAGGTCTTGCAGATGTCCTCTTTGGGATGGTCTTCTTTTTCCTTTTGTTTTCTCCTTTGGTGTTTTTGTTTGGGTCCTAAGGGTTGGTTTTCTCCCTTAGCTTTCCCTTGTTTCCCTTGTTTTCTTTGTTCTAATGGAGGTGGAATTGGGATGGAATTCAACTTTGAGCTTTGCTTAAGTTCTGGCATCTATTCCCGTTCCCATTCTGATTCTGCTTCCTTCCCGCTTCCTCACTTTCTTCTTCGTTGTTGTTCATTTTGTCCTAAGGGTCTCTTTCTTTTCCTTAGGTTTTCTTCACTTTCCCTTTCTTTTGTTAGAGGCGGGACCGTGATGGAATCAAACTATGAACTTTCACGAAATTCGTGATTCGGTTCCCATTCCCATTCTAGCTCCACTTCCCGCCTTCTCATTTTTGTCCTAAGGGTTGGCTTTCTCTGCCCTCAAGTTTTCTTCGGTTCATTTTTCCTTCGCTTGTCAGATGTGGGACTAGGATTTATCTAAACTTTGAACTTTGGCTAAGTTCTCGGTTTCATCTTCATCCCCATTCTAGCTTCGCCTCCCGTGTTCTCCTTTTTCCATGGTCTCATTTGTCTTTGGCCTTTGGGTGAGTTCTTTGTCCATGGGTTTTCTTCGGTTTTCTCCTCTGTCATTTCGTCAGGTCCGGGACCGGGATGGAATTTTTCTTTGAACTTTAGCAAAGTTTGTGTTTCCTTTCCCATTCTTGTTCTGCCTCCACTTTCGCCAGGGTGGGTTTTGCCTCCTATTTCACCTGGTTTCCTTTTCCATTCCCATTCTGCCTCTGCTTCTGCCATGGTGGGTTTTTCTTTTGCCTCTGTCTAGTTTCCCTTTTGTTTCCTTTCCCGTTCCCATTCCACCTCTGCTTCCGCTAGGGTGGGTTTAGCTTCTGCCTTCATCTAGTTTCCCTTTTTTTCCTTTCTCATTCTAGTTTCGCCTTCACTTCCACCAGGGTGGGTTTTTTATTCCGCCTCTACCTAGTTTCCTTTCCCATTCCCGTTTCACCTTCGCTTTCACCGGGGTGGGTTTTGATTCCACCTCTGCTTGGGTTTTTGCATTATTCT
Organism: Sequoiadendron giganteum; assembly: GCA_007115665.2. NCBI lineage: Eukaryota > Viridiplantae > Streptophyta > Pinopsida > Cupressales > Cupressaceae > Sequoiadendron > Sequoiadendron giganteum. Next base: position 237,362,618 of record CM021100.1, on the reverse strand, counting down.
TTGACCTTAGGAACTATTTTGGGTCTGCTTAGATTATGATGGTGTATTTGGCATTAATGGTGTCCTATTTGAATGTAGGTTGGATCGAGCTGAGATTTTTTGGATGTACTTTGAATATCTGGGCATGATTTGTGGGTGCAGTCAGGTACACTTTGCAGTTGATGTGACAAGACCCACTCCTACACACAAGGTCAGCGTGTTTGGTGTTCATTAATAGTGGGCAGATTTGGTTGGTGGATCCAACTTGGTTGTGTTTGATTTGGGCCATCCATTTTCCCATCTCTAGTTTGATTGGTGGCTCGTGTTCCTCTTGGTTTTTGCGTGCGCTACTATTTGAGCGAGTGTGCATTGATGGTGGGTGTGGCTCGAGGATTTGTCTCCCTGGCTTCGTGCGATCCCAAGTTGATCTAATGGGGTCCTTGTTGTATTCATTGCTAAGCAGTGGGTTATTGCTGACTGTCGGGGCCGAGCTAGTTGGTGGTTGATTCTTTTGTAACCCTAGCTCTATTTCATGCAACATTTTTTCTATAAGTATGGCACTTTGCCTCATTTGTAAAGGTTGGAATGAGCTAGGTTAGATTCAGATTAGCAGACTAAGTTAGAGGACTTGTAATTAGTAGATTTAGTAGTAGGGTAGTGTGCTAGATGATTACAAGTTAGTTTTACATTTCAAGCAAGTGTTGTAACAAACCAGAAATGTTGTTAATATGATGATTTAATACAAAGTGCAAACATTATGTTATGACTAGTGCCTCATTTGCATTGAATAATCTTGCATGTTTGTTGTTCTATCTTAAAATCGCTTGGAAATGTGTGGATGTAGCTTAGATATAGTTTGCAATGCTTATGATTCAATTCCTGGGGTGTTGTAGCAATCCCTAGTTCATATCTTGGGAAACTTCTTGATTGTGGGAATGTTGTGCAAGGTCAGCTTGTACCTCATATTCATGTGCTTAGTTCAACTATATATTCATTCAGTCTTATTGAATGAATGCCTACAACTTGAATATTTAACACCTTAGAAAATTGCACTATTCTCTGCAAGATTGCAAGTATAGCCTAAGTCGACCAGGAACTAGTTTAAGAGATTGGTCCATTCTAGATATTTCATCATTTGCATGATTCATCTTAGAATTAGTGTTAGCAATTAGAACTTCTGAAACCCTTATCTTTTTTTAAATGGTTAGAACTTGAGATTAAAGCATCACCATATCTTAAAATATGAAGAGTTTAGAGCTTCCAGCATTTGTATGTACGACCCCTTGTGATTACTAGCATATTCACATTTTATCACTGAGTTTTTTCCACTACATTTTCATAACTTGACGCTCGTAATACCTTCGTGTTATCTCTCCATTGATAGAGATCAACCTTTTGAAAGAGATAGAATAATTTTTATTCTATCTGAGTTGTTGCTATACAGAAACACCAAACAAGAGGAACACAAACTTTCACTTGACTAAGCAATTGAAACATGTCAACAGGGGTTTAATTATGTAAATCAACTAGGATCGTACCTTTTTCTATATTTAGATCTCCTTCTATTGATCCTTTTTTGTTTTAGCTTCGGGCTTGACATATTTTCTTGTAGCTTCAGAATTATGCTTCGATGCCTTCATGTTCAAGGGTGGGGACTTGAGCTTTCCATCTATTTTTGGTTTATCAACTTTCTTAGCCCAAATTTTGTCTCCCTTACTATATTTAGCCTTAGATCCTTCCTCTTTTCCATTAAATTTTTTCCCTTTTCTCTTCACATTATGCTCCTTGATAAAGAGACCAACATGGCTACCTTGGTCCCCAACCACTACTCTATTCCTCAAATGATGTGAACCTCTGGCTTGTGCAACCAAAGCCACTATATATCTTGCAATTTCCTCATCTGAGGGTCTCCTTAGGGACACATTATCTTCATATGCTTCCAAGTTGTATATTTAATTATCACTATCATCATCTTCATCAGAGAGGAATTGATGGTAATATGTATTAGTGATATGCCTTTGGTTTTCCACATCCATTTTGTGAGACTCCAGATCAGAAGAAAATTCATTTTCAACAAAATTAGGACCATCCATAATCATATTTATGTCAATATCATCCTCATTATACTAATCACAGTCTTTAGGTAAATCTTCTTCAATTTCCACTAACTATGCAAATGCACATTGATGAGGAGAATGTGGAATGTGGCACACCATGCACCAAGGGATATCATCAACAAAATTATTTGAGTTCTTCTACAAAGGATCCAGAGGAACCTTGTTTTGAGCATTCTTTTGATTGTTAGGAATGGGCTTCCCATTATGCCAATTTGTGTTATATGGATGATCTTGCAACTGAGGAGGTCTCTTATTCTTATGACAATTGGACCTTTCATTTGACAAATCCTTTTATTTCCTTTCTATTTTCTCGCTTAGATTCTTCATGGTACTAGTAAAATTGACAATCTTATCCTCAAGAGAGCCTCCTTTAGTACATAAATTTTTATCCTCTCTCTTTGGATTCTTGAGGAGGTTAACATAATATCTTCTCCCAATCTTACTAGTTGTTCTACTAATACTATCAATATGGGGGTATGTGTATGATCATCATGGAAAAATCAGGCCCTTAAGTGGTGATGAAAATTTAGAAAATAAGAGTTAGGTAACTTGACTTAAAAATTTGAATAAGTTATCTATATTATTTCAAAAATATGTAAGAATATAATCTTTATCAAACTGAATGTAGTTTCTAAACTACTAGGTTTATTTTAATATATATATATTTGGTGAAAATTTAAAATTTTAATGTAGTATTACTTAAATTTTATGGAAAAAATAAGCAGGTGTTTGTTTGACCACCCTAACCACAATAAAATGATAATAATTTTTTTATAAGTTTTTAGATATAAGTAGAGGAATCATGTCTCGATGTGATGCATATTTTTTGTAATTTTTTTCCAAGTAAATAATTAATTATAATTTTTTTATTACAACTTTTAAAAAATATAAAAAATTGTATGTCTGACCACCTTAACTTGGTCAAAAATTCATGAAATTCATTGTTTTAAAATCCTATAGTATGAGAAGCATAGAATGTGACACATGTTTTGGATTCAAAAAATGTGATACTATTTGAAAGCTATAGATATTTTTCAATCAACCTATTAATTGAGAATTTAGTCGTAATTCAAATAGAAAATGAATTTAAATAATTATTTATTAAATTAAAAGTAAAGCATAATTTATATTGGTGGAAAGCTGAGAATCTCCTTTAAAAACCCTTTTTGTTTCATCAGTTTTGGGTATAAAAAATTCGTCAGCCACATGGGCCATCATATCACTTACACATCGACAATTTTTGGCCCATCATGATCCTGCACATGCCCATGGACAACCATCTTATAAGCCTCTCTTAATGTCTAAGGTTTTATATCTAGCAAGCAATAACTCATATTTGCATCAAAGGCATTGTAATAGTTCACCAGTAATACATTACCATTTAATCTCAAATGAGGAGGTAACTAGTTCATGGCCTTCTTAAATCTCAAATTGAAATCAACCACACCCTTATTAGAAATTTTAACAATATTATTAAACTGGTTCAGAAGGAACATTGAATCAATCTTATCACCATTTTGTTCTCTGAACAGCCTCTTAAATACCTCCCAAGAACCAATACTCTTAGTAGTTAGACTTCTATACCATTCTCTGGCATCCTCAATGAGTGACTGCATGAATAACTTCATCATTACATCCTTAGCTTCAACCTCAAATTCATCCATGAAATTAGAAAATTCTTTAAGGTGATCTTCACCACTTAAGGCATTGTTTTACCAAAAAATATAACTAAGGTGGGCTTGAAATCTTCAGGAAATGGGTTAGGATAACGAGGAATTCCAATGAAGCACAATTGTTGATATCTCTCAACTTGCATTTGTCTCTTGGTGGCTTGATCTCTATGAAATTTTCTAGGCTCATCATCCTTTCGGTTATCATGTCAATATTTATCCTTACCCTTTCCATCTCTACCATTACCATTGGGTGATCCCACAATACTAGTTTACAATTTTTTGCCAAACTAGACATTGAACTGATTTTTTCTAACTAAATCTTCACTTTCGGGTACCTATAGCAGCTAAATTGAGAGGAATTTGAAGATGATGCAAACTAGTTTGTGAATTTTTTTTGTTTGTAGATTCTAAATATATTTTTTTCAAAAACTTTGGAATCAAATTGCACATCTTTTACCATCTCCTTTGAAAACTAGATTTTTTAGTAAACATGATTTTTAAGGAGTGGTGCTCACCGTATACAACATATTTTTTTTGATGAAGGATAAAATTATATTGTTTTTGAATTTGGATTTTTAACTATGACATTAATTGCTTTCATTTGGTTTCATAGTGTTTTATTGAATATTTTTTCCTTAATCAAGTTTCAAAAGTCAAACCAATTAAAATTTAGACATAGGCGAACTATATACAACATAAATTTTTTTGTATGTATCGAAATTCAATTTTTTTTGTTGGATCAAGGATTTCAATATCTAGTGCACTGATATTTTTCAATTTTTTTTTTAATAATCTACTATTTTTCCACAAGTGCAGAATAGAGATCTTGAATTTTGGTGAAAAACCTACATTCACAAGAAATACAAAATAAATATAATAATAAAATAAGATTTATTTAAAATTATACTTTTGGGAAGCTTATAATAAGGACTACATACTTACAAAAAATAAATTTTAAACCAATTCATTTTATCCCCAAAACGTAAATCAAAAGTAGTTTTTAATAAAAATTTTGATAGGTGTAAAGGAGACTCCATTATAGGTATGGTTTAATATTAGCGGGCTTCTTCCAAGGGGGTTTGATCAAAACCTCTTCAATTGGAATCCTTAAAATGGAACATTTAAAGGATTAAATCATTATATTTTCTAAAAATATGCGATTTTAGAAAAAAATCAGAACCTCCCAAAAATTGTAAACCAACATTATGGGATCACCCCACCACCTCCCTTCTCCTTTCCATCACCTCCATCTCCATCTTCAAAATAGGAATTATTATTTTTATTATTTCCTCCACCTCCAACACCTCCATTGGTAGTGTGTCCCTCAAACTTCTTGTTTGTGATTTAGTATCTGTATGTCGAGAGCTTGAAGCTTTTGGATCAGGTATGGAGACCTTAAGGAAATAGATATTTCTAGCTATTTCTTCATTTGAAGCTTCCATTTTTATTTTTATTCAACTCTTGCAGTAGATTTTCATTTTCCAACTACAATCTCAAGATCTTGGGGTCTGGGGGTGCAGTTGATGGGGTAGGATCAATCTTAACATTTTTGGTGAAAGGATTGTTGTATGATGTGTTGTTGCTTGTATTGGTGTTGGTATTGAAAGTATTAAAGGTAATTTTCTTAGGTGGGTCAATGGGATTCTTCCCATAATGTACATGTTATGATTTCCTAGCAACAACAAATGGATCTAGGGCTTTAGAGGTTGCAACAAATGTGGTGTAAGTATATGTAGCATAGGTTCCCATTTGGATGGGCACCTTAGGTAGATCAAGATTTATTTTAGCAGTAAACTTAGAAGCATTTTCATAAAGTGTCTTATGCTTAGTAGCATCTTTCATCTTTTCCATTTCTTTTCCTTTGAGCATCTCTCTCACTAATTTTAGCTTTAATTCTATATTCTTTCTCTTTCAACTCCTTTTCTTCTTCTTCTTCTTCTTCCTCTTCCTCTTCCTTGTCCTCATCCTCATCCTTGTCCTCTTCCTCATCCTTGTCCTCATCCTCTTCTTCTTCTTCTTCTCCTTCTTCTTCCTCTTCTCCTCCTCCTCCTCCTCCTCCCTCCCTCCTCCTCCTTCCTCCCTCCTCCTCCTCCTCCTCTTCTTCCTCCTCCTCCTCCTCCTCTTCTTCTTCTTCTTAATATCTTCCTCTTCTAAGGCTTTCATATATTTATCTATATCTTCTTCATCTTCTAGGATATCTCCAGACTCACTTGGCTCAAGGGTAAAAAGGGAAGGGTTAGTTAGTTCTCCCTCAAGGGACTGGTGAAATTCTACATTAGTAGATTCACCCCTTGGCTTAAAATTTCCACCATTAAAAATAGATCCAACCCCAAGAGTTAAAGGTTTTGAGAACTTCTTATTTTTCTCCTATAATTCCCACCTATATTCTTCTCTTGATACATCAAGTTCACTATCAAATAATTCCTCGAAGGGAAAACTCCTCTGATCTACCTTAGCCACCTCAAATCCATGTGCCTCTTTATGAACATTTTCACTATTTACTTAATTATTTAAAGTAGGAGATGGATCAACAAGAAGTTCAATAGACTTACTTGATTTCAAAATTTTCCTTACCTAGGTTGGTTTTTTGTCCCTTGAAAGCTCAAACTCCAACTTCTACTTGGGATGCTTCTTCATATAGCTTCTGGTTTTCTTCATGGTTTCAAATGGTCTTCCATAATTATTTCGCTCACCTTTTCTTTGGGAAATTATTTTCACACTAGCACAAGAGACTTTAGAGTTGCCACCTAGGATACTAGGAAATAGATATTTATCACACTTTGGAGTTGCACTCACAATATTAGAGAATACTTTGAGCATAACCCAACACAAGATGGAGGAATGAACCGAGATTTGAAGCATAAAACTATATGTGACTTATATGATGGAAATTTTAAACAAATTTCTCTCAAAGCAATGAAGAACAATGAAATACTTGACTCTAACTATACCAGATCTGAACTAGAGATGTTGGACCAACAATGTTCCTAGCAGAGTCACCAAACTGTTGATTATTTTTTTAGAACCAAACTTAATCTCACCCTTTACCTATGAATATGCTAGAATCCAATGATAAGTAAAGGCAAGGATTAGCCAAAAAAAAAGTACTAGCTTGCTAGGCTAGACCTCTACTCTTTGGGCTCTGTGAAACCTAGGAGGGTGATCCTAACATTTCCTATATGATACTCTTATGCCATTCTATCACAAACATTGGAAAAAACTAATACATTCCTATTAAAATAAAATAAACAAAACTCACCAAGGATTTGGTTGGCCCCTTAACGAATTGTACCTAAAGCAAGGAATTAGTAGTACTTCATACTACAATACTACAACCACAAGCATGTCAAAATTTATAATTAATATTTTTGTTCTTTATTAGGCATGGGAAGGCTCACTAACATGAAAGATAACCAAATAAATGGACCATTTCTTTATCAATTGGGAAAAAATCTCACATATGAAATAAACTGTAATACATTAGCAAATGGGAATAAGTGTTTGTAAATATTGTATATTGTTTGTAACATACAACTTGAAATATGTCTAGAAATAGAAACTTCTATCAATCCTTGAATTTCATTTACAAATCTATGATCTCATTTAAACACTTATTTAGCTCTTTGAACTAAAGAAAAAATGAAATCACACATTTAGTTCCAGAGTGATTGAAGACGAATAAATGAACCTTGATCCCTTTATTCATAATTTGAAAGACAAAATTACAAAGGATAGAAACTATTCTAGGAACCTGTAATTATCATTCATATATCTTTTCTATTGTAAGAAAATTGAGCCTATTATAGATCTAAAGACTTAACAATAATCTATTTCTTTCTACTTGAAATTATCAAAATTACTCATACATGAGCTCAAAATTTCTTAACCATCAAAAGGCCTATGTAATTGGCTATGAATTATCATTTATAGACACATGAGAGAAACAAGCATTGGGCCAAATTATAATTAAATTCAGATTTTCATTTGACATATATTTCAATTTCAATTTCAACATTCCCCTAGATGACTATATTTACATCATTGAAATAAGGGGGGAAGTGTATAAGAAAAAATTCGTTCCTATTTGTTGTAGAAGATATACTTGCTTTCCAAAAGGAATATTTACTCATTGTAGCAGAACTAAAATATCTTCGTCACGAGAAAAAGGTGTTAACCACATGCACACCCAATCAACAAAATTATAAAGCATGAAAAGCAACAAAAAGAGACAAGTGACCTATCCAAGTCAACAACTATGCCACCAATATTTATGTTTGGAGAGAACAATATTTTGTAGTACTTCAACAAAAGCCTAATCTATACTAACTCCAATCTATACATTGTTTCTCTCCCATCTGTTACTCACCATGTGTGTCATCACACTTTCATTTATAGGTTCATTTTGTGAACCTCTCCAACCATATGTTGTACTCATCTTTAGTGGGCCAATTCATATCTATCAAGGTCTGCACCTTTACATTATGTTGAGCGTACCTTGTATCAATTAAAGCTCTGGTTTCTTTAACAAATACATCCATTATCATCTCAACCCCAACCATGTTATCAATGTGGGGTCTGAATATGGAATACTAAATTATAGTTGACATTACCTTGGCTTGTGGGAGCCACTCTCCCAACTCATGCTTCCACTCAGAAAACTCCATTAACTCACCTTTATTATTCAGTATCTTGGGCATGCCTTGATCCTCCATTGCTCTAAACATTCTTAATGTTTTTTGGAGTTGCATCCCTAACTTCCCATGGAAAGTTTTAATTTCACATATTTGATCAATGACTTGTAATATCTCATGAACATTAGTAGGAGATTCAGGATCTTCCTACATCTTAGGTATCATTTCCTTAAGTGTCCCTACTTTGGTGCTCCATTTTCTCTGTTCAGTTTGCAAAGCCCTCTGAACCTATAAATGTTTTATTTTTGCCTCATGGATGTTCTTGTAGGTAGCCCACACATCATCAACCCTATTGACCAATGTGGTCACTCTATACTTCAATACATCCTTAAAAATGTCATTTTCCACTTTAATTGTTTCCAATTTGGATTTCTTTGTATTCTCCATTTTTTATTTCAATTCTTTGTTCAAATTCTAAATCCTCAATGATATGGTTTCTCTATCCTGAGTATAAAAAATTTGAGGTAGAAATTCTTGGAGATGGTTTTGTACTGACAAGTACTTTATTATGCTCATCCATCAATTTTTTGTATCTATCCAACAAAATTTTATAGTTAGCCTTTGTAATCTAAGTAGTAGCTACATTCAACATACCAACAATCATCGTCAATTGTGCAGCTACAATAGTAGTCATTTCTATTTCCCTTCTAAAAAATATTGCTCCAATCTCCTTTTCCACAAATTTTATGACATCAGGTATCCCCTTGTTTGGTGTGATAGACCAAATTCCAAGTGTATGCAGCTTGGGACTAAAACTTGAGCCAAAGACCTTATTGTCAAAAACCTACTAAAAAATAGAGGCATCAAGATCCTTCCTAATTGCATCAGTGCAATAGTAGATGATATGTCCCATCTAGGCAATACGAGTGTCCCACTCCCTTTCATCAATGTTCTTGCCTCATCAGGTGACATGCTAGCAATTTCTTATATTATTTTATCTTCCTCCTCCTTTTTAGCTTCTTGTAAGGAGGGGTCAACAATCTCTTTTATTTCTTCAATCATTATTCTAATGTCAAAGCCTTTAACATGGATGAAAAAGTCTCTGAATTTTTTAGCTTGACAAAAGCATCATCACACAAACTCTAAAAAGGCCTTTATTCTGACATGATTATCAACCTAATTTTATTTCCACTTTACAATCCTACTATGGGGAATCACTATATTCAAGGCATCATCCTTGTCTTAATGGAATTATTGATCCATCTCCTGCTCCACGGGAATGTGCTCTCTAGATACCTTAGGGACTTGAGGATCACCAATCTACTTACTTGCTAAATAAGACACTAGTGGACTGACTATAGGTTGTCCAACTATCTCTTTTATTCACACATGGATGCTTGAAGTAGAGGATTGACCTAGCTAGATATTTAATTGTGTATCATGGTTCTCCCTAGCCACCTTGGCATTAATCTCAATTTACTTAAATGATTTCTCAAATAAGCTCTTGTCACTAGAGTCACCAAGCATTAATTTATCCTTCACAAATTTATCCTCCACCTCTGCATATGGGATGACATAGAAATGGTTTTCCTTCAACACCTTTTCTTCAATTGCACATATTTTACTACATGCATTTTTTCTTACAATTACTTATTCATTGGAGGATAAACTTCTAATCACATCCTCCTAAAAGAAGAACTCATGGCATTATCTTGACAATCCTCTTACTCCTCTTTCAGTAGAGATCACCCCCTTAGAGTCATAAAACCTTATGAATTCTTGTTTCAACCTATAGTTGTTTAAAAGATAATTGAAGCTCTCAATTCCCTCCTTTAAGGTGGAGTTGGAGTATGCAAATCCACAATCAGGGTTCACAAAGAATGTCTTTCTTGTCTTTCTGAAGTTCTCCTTGTCCATGGAATCTAATTGCCACATTATTTCCATAAGTGCTTGTCTATTTGACACATATATTGGAAACTTGTGAGGTGGTACAAGGGTTCCATAAAATCTAATTGTTGTGTAATTAGTATGAAGATACCAATCTCCCCAATTGAATTTTCATTTAATGTCTTCCTCATATTCCATGGGCCTCAATATTTGTTTAACACCTTGTGAAATTCTATTTATGAGTTTTAAACACAATTGTTCCAACACCAAAGAACTTGAAAACATTGCAAAACATATTGTAATCAAAATGTGGACAATGTACATCTTAAATATTTGTGCACATTTGTAGAGGAAACTCATTATCCATGCCATCTTTTTCCCTTAATTTTATGTAGTTCCTCATCACCTTTTTTCTCTTCCATAGCAACAAGTGCATCAACAAAGAATAGTGTCTACAAGACTATGGAGGATTTGTATCTATTAATTTCAATAGGTCCTCATGCAAATTCTCAGAAATGTATGAAGCATGATTCCAAACCCTATTATGATACTTATGTTGAATATCAATTGCTAGGGTCATCAGGGAAATGTCCATCTTAATGCCATAGTTCCTATGCAAGACTTGGCATAATACATAATTAGTATTTTTGAAGTAATCTTCAAAATCAGCACAATCATTTAGGGTTCCATCTCAAGGGGCTGAAATGTACACAATTTTTCTTCAAATCTCACCTTTTGTGTACTGGCAAGACATGCTTCTTGTACCCAAATTTATTTTTCTCATACTCATTGTAGAGCTTGTAGAATCTAATAAACTCAGAGGTAGATGGATTCAATTGAAAATCTTCCATTATCTAGCTCACTGAGATTTAAAATATAGGAATAAATTCAAGAAATATCTTGATTGTTCTATCCAATGGATCATAACACCTAGGAAATTCCAACATTAAATCTACCTCCACAAATACATTTGGGCATACTAACCTGCCTATGTCACAATTCCATAGGTTGTAGGTGGGGTGGTCAAAATTTATCCTTTTGAAAGAATAGTAAAACAAATCCCAACCGCTCTATGGCAATGCAATATAACAAATCCCAGAGGAAGAATCCTCAAAATGAGTGGCCAGGGCACGTTCACCAGTTTTTCTCTTTCCCACCTTCTTCTTTACCTCTATAGGCGAGTCTTCCAGGGGTTTCTCCATTAACCTTGGATGATCCTTCTTTATAGTTCTTTGTTTCTTAGGCTTCTCTATTACTTTAAGTTTAGGCTGCTCATCCTGGGGTTTGGGTCTTTTAACCCATTTTTGAGTAGGTTTTCTTTTAGGTTTAGCTTTAGACCCACTAGGTTCACTCATGTTTACTACACAACAAAACTAGGGTTTTTTAGATAAAAAGGAATTGCACCTTAAGCTCTTTGAATTCATAGGGTTTGAATTAAAAATATAATTCTACCTTCTTTACCCCAAACCCTACAAGAAATAACTTAAATTCCCTTTGAAAAAGAGGAAAATAATGATTTTGCACAAAAAATCTAGCCACTTACCCAATTCCCAAACTACTCAATGCATAAATTACCCATAGAAGCCAAGAGATTAACTTACTTGGGAAAATTTGGTTGTTCCTTGAAATTCGCCTTTCTCGAAGCTTTACTTTTTCCACTTCTTTGCTTAGCTAGTTCCTCTACTTAAGATGACTGCAATTATGAAAGAAAAACACTCAAAAAATCTCATTATGACTTAAAATTGGAGTGAATTCACCATTGATGGTTGATGGATTGCTCACGCGAGTGAACTCATAAGTAGCCATTCAAGTTTAAACCTCAACCATTGATCTTCTAGATTTAAAACATGATCAACAATCCTCCTTGACCATCGCCATTTTCCTAAGAAATTTCCATGTAGCCATCCACTAACTCATAATACATCACATACCCCATTGCTCATCATAGTAGTGCCTCAAAGCTATGTCTAAACTTTGATGGTGAGTGAAAAACCCCTGCTAGAAGGAATATTCCTCATCTCTTGTCACAAAAATGTGACAAGGTTGCATTTATATTTTGGTGAGGATGTTCCAGTGATTTCACAATACATTTACAAGCTATCGCATATCAACAAAATTAAATTAGAGTTGTGAGTTCTTTCTACGATGGGTGAACCTAGTGGCAAAACCAAAATATGACAAGTGGAAATATTTTCACCACTCCATTTAATGCATTCCTATTGTTCATTGTAGTAACCAAGAAAAACCATGAAATACTTCTACGATGGCATGACACAAAGAAAATATAGTATCCATCGCTCATCACTAAAAAGAAACAAGAAGTTGAAAAATTTCAATGATAAGCGATACATAAGTTCCACAACCATATTTCTCACCACAGTAATCAATCATGAAGATTAACAACTTTTAGCAACACATGATGCAAAGGGGAAACATAGGCCCATCGCTCATCGTGGTAATAAGCCTGACAAAAAAAGTAACTTTAGCGATGAGAAATCACTTAAGTGATTGAAACTTGTATGATAGTGTCTCTAAAGACAACAAAATATTTAAAAAAGGATGTAAAGGCCAAACAAGGCCGATAAATCAACCTTATAAAAAAATTCAGGGACGTAGGCATGCAAAAGGTTTAGGGACAGGTATCAAGAGATCCTAACCATATGGGTCTGGTCACAAGATGGGATTCAATGATGTAGGTTATTTTAACATGATCAAGAATAGGTGATATTAGGTCAAAAGGAAAATAGATCAAAGAGTAAGGGTTTAAGACAAAGGCTAAAATCCTTCAATATAAAACACCACCATATAGAACCTTAAAACCTAGTTTCAACTGACTAAACTGACACCCAGGAAAATTCTTTCTCTCAAATAAGTGGAACACAAAAAAATTATTAGGGTTCCACCACAGTCAAAATAAAAGCAAAAACTTCATTAAGATAAGCACTCATCAAATCGTCAATAACATTGAAATACACATCATTGCTACAGATACAACTTCACATCAATATAGACTAAGAGATAGACAATTTTCATAATTACCCAATTATTTTCATGCAATAATGTGATGGGTGATCATTAATAATCAAAATAATAAAGTGTAATAGGTACTACACAACTAAGGTTTTGGACTCAAATCCTCCGGGGCCTAAAATCCTTAATACATTCAATTCTAAATGTATCAGGTTGAAATGGACATTTGCAAAGAATTTACAATAAACTATAAAGGAGAACAAGTAAGACCAAAAATGATTGTATAATAAAATAAAATAAATAGCCATTGCTAATACCAAGAAATAGAGAAAAGAAAACATAAATTAATTCTCTTATCTAATTCTACTAGCATTTAGTCCTAATTAAAATTTCAAATAATCTAAAGGGCCATAAGAATATTCACTATTATTCTAGAGGAAATTAGCTACTAACTAATAGGAGTGGGATTGATCATATGCACCTTTATCTCTGCAACATCATGGATGGTAATGTGCAAGAGGTCATCACATGACAATTAGAGAGAAACGATCATACAAACTAGATCAAGTAGAAAACCATCATCATAGGTATATTAATACCCTAATTATTTGTCACTAAACAAACATGTATGTGTGTTGCATTATAAAGAAGGCTTAGAAACCTCTATCAAAGAACATAACAAGATTTCACATGCAAAAAATGATATAAAGTAGATTTGTATCTTGTGAAATGTATCCATTTAACCCCTCTTGCTACATCTACAACCTAGAATCTAAACAACCCCTTGAGATCAAACAATCAAAAGCTCTCAAAGGATTTAGAAGTTATTTTGCTAAACTATATAATATTGTATAACTCCAACAATCACAAATATATAAATATGTATTATATATGATATCACAATAGATTCAATATTTTATAATACTAGAATGCACACCAATTATTTCTAATATTCTATGTGTATAAATTATAAGGTTATAATCCCCCTAAAAATAAAATAATCATGGGTTCTCAAAAGATCTATAGTTTGTTTTACTAGGATATATAAGATAATAAAACTCCAATAAACATGCCTCTATAAATATGTATTAGATATGAGCTCATAAGATGAACCAAAATTTATAACATTGAATTAGTCACCAATTATTTCTAATATTCTATGTATACAATTTAATCATACTACTATCATATAAATCAAACAAAATAATTAGTTAAATCAATCTATTGACTATATTTATACCTTAACCAAAACTACTAACACATAATAAAAATAGTATTAGTTTTTAAATCTATTATAAAAAAAATCACTACATGACTTTTACTTTTGGTTTTCATTTATAATCATTTCAAATTTTTGTTTTAAAAAAAAAAATCAATAGTAATTATACTAACTCTTTTGCAATAAAAATAAAATATAACATTATTAAAAAGAAACTGTAATAGTAATCACACCCTATATACCTATACCTAAAAGACAAATATAGTCTTGTCCTACAAAGACAAAGTAAAAAGAATGCGTGAATAGAGCAGTTGATGGCTCTTGGGGAGAAGAAGACATATATGAAATGTATATACCCATTCTCTTGTCAAAGGCGGGCCATGTGACAATTGTCCCTTTCGTTATAGGTCCACTTTTTTCAGCTTCTATCCACAAAACATAAAATGTACATGAAAAAATGTTAGGTAGAGGTGTATGAGCTCTTCTAGGGTTTTGTGTTTTCTACGGTCATCCTTGGCCCCTCTTGCATCATACTATGCCTTCTGCGTAGGAAAATTCCTCCCTCATTGAGTACGGCCACATTTACTGTAGTTTTAGGGGTCTAATATGCCTTTAAATGACATTAACCCAAAAAATCATGCTTGTGTTAATGGTTCTTTGGTGTAGTTCAATGGCTCCTCCTCCGAACAAATGTCCTCAAAAATTTGTTCCAAAATTCTTTCATGAGGTAAGCATTCTGATGCCCCTATTGATGTAGTTTTTACTTTACATGATTTTGATTCTACTTGCCAATGGCTCGAACAACACACCCTTGTGGGTTATTTTGTTGGGAGAACTCCCCGTGAAAGTGTGCTGAAAGAATGGGTAAACAAGGCCTAGGTCCCTCATGGGGTCCGCCTTGATATGGTCCAAAACTTGACCAAAGGATTTTTTTTGTTCCGCTTTGCGGAAGTTAATCATGTCCAGGCCATTTTAGGCCATGGGCCCTAGTATGTTAGGTCATCCTTGTTGGTGTTCCAAGCATGGACTCGAGATTTTTCTATCTTAGATGATACCAATATGGGAGTCTTGATCTGGATTGAGTTTCTTGGTCTGCCTTTGCCATGTGTGCCCTTCCTGAACCACATTGCGTCCTCTTTGGGGAAGGTTGTTTGCATCGAACCTGATAGGTTCTTCCAAGAGTAACCAAAAAAGTGGGTTTGTGTGGAAGTTTATTTATCCAAGGATTTGAAGGAGTATGTAGATATTCAAATAGGAGTGCTATTAGGCACACTCAGAAAGTCATGTATTTTAATCTGCCCAACACGTGCTATCAGTGCTAGTCAGCTGACCACAAGATCAAGGACTACCCTTTGATAGTTCCTCGTACACCATCACCATCATGAGATGTTGAAAAGCCTCACCAGATGGAGCCTTCTACTAAGGTTGAAACAAAGTGAACCTTAGTTACAAATCAAAAAAATAATCCAACTGGTTCTGGGTTGGCTCCAAAGGCCCCTGAACCATCCAAAGTTGTTTCAAAACCTTCATAAAAGGGGACAACCACTCCTTCCGGAGCTGCTAGTGTTTCGGTGTAGCCTAGGTCAAAGGAAACGCCTCAGCTTGTGGCTGTTCTATGTCCTCAGCTGACTATTCCTCCCACAACAAGGGCTTAATGACGGTCTCACAATCCATCTCCACCAACAAAAGAAGGAGAATATGTGCCAAAAAAGTGGAGGTTTTCACCTCCTATTCAGATTGGCTCATTTCCACAAGATTTTTTGAAGAATAGTTTCTCTTCCCTGGTTGAGGAGGAACTGGATTCTGAAAGGATGGAGGAGTTTCATCCATGAATTTTCTTTCATGGAATGTTCGAGGTCTAACTAACCTCTCCATAAAGTATTTTGTTAGGGATACTTTACATAAATACTTAGGGATTGAAGTGCTTTGTTTCCAAGAAGTTAAAATTTTAGGATTTTTGCTTGCCTTGGCTTGTCGCTCTATTTGGCCAACTAGTACTATGTTTTGCACTTTTCATGAAGCCGAGCGTGGTGGAGTCGCCACTCTTTTGTCCCCACAATTGCATTCTTGCATTGTGGATCATGAGATTGATCCTTCCCAGTGGGTAGTTTGGGTTCTTCTCAATATTGATAATCATTCCTTTGGGATTATTAATGTCTATGCCTCTAATGATGCTATGGAGCACTCTTTTTATTGGTGTTGGATTGCTGATACTCTTCCAGTTGCCACCTAGTTTCTCTCTAGTGATTTCAATATGGTCGAGATGGCGTATGACAAGGATGGCACCTTGCTCTTCTGCTGGGCTACGGGTGAAAGAGAGGTGTGGTTTTACATGCGTAATAAATTGGGGCTTTTTGATCCCAATATTGGTTGCTGTCATTATCATTCCCTCTGACACACTTGGTGTAATTACAGGGCCGGTTCTGACAGATTTTTTAAATGCCTTGATCATGCCATGATCTTGACTCAATCTTTCTTTTCTTTTGCTATCTCTGCCTTGCGAGTGAAGGCGTTAGTGGATGTGAATCTATTTGACCACTTCCCAATTCTGTTTTTCATTGAATGGGCATCTTGTTAGCCCCGCATGTGTAAAACTCAATTCTTTCTAAACACATCTCTGCTTTGTCACAAGCCCACTCTGTGTCACATTCATCAAGTGGGGAATTTAGAGTGTAGACTAGCTAGCCAAACAGGCTAGATTACCTAGTGGAATGATGCCATCATTCGTACTTCTCATTTCTTGCATATTTATGGGTGCCTGTTGGCTATCTTTTGCCGGTGATCTTATGAGGCTACCACTATTGACTTGTGTACAACTATGGAGGCCTTGGTGGCTAGTCCTTTTTCCCCGTCACATAGAGTCAGGGTGGCAGAATTAAGGCACAAGAGTAAAGTGGTTGATAATTATGTTGCCAGAGGAGTGAAAATCAAAGGTTGAGTACATTGGCTTAAGATCGGTGATCATGCCTCCAAAGGATTTTTTAGCACTTTGTGCTAGGCACTCTTTCCCAAGCATCAAAAAAATCAAGGATGACACTCGGGTGCTCTCTGAGCTTCCCGAAATTCTCCAAGCCTTTGTACGCCATTATGAGCAAGTGTTCACTGCACAGGATTCTACACCTGTGTGACAACAATCCCTTTAGGACTTCCTTGCCATTGTGCCACATAGGCTTTCTTCAGCCCAAATAAATTTTTGTGATCAATTGTTAGCAATTGATGATCTCAAGGAAGTTGTTTCTTCTATGGCCGATGACAAGGCTCCTAGGATTGATGGCTTCCCTTGTGAAGTTTATAAAGCTCTTCGGGATTGTGTTGGGAGCAATTTGCATCATGTCTATCTTGAAGCTTTTCAAGCCAATTCTCTAGGCAAGTTGATAAACAAGGCAATATAAAGTTCATACCTAAGCCTAGGGATACAGAGGATATCTGCAACTGGAGGCCCATCATGCTTCTCAATGTCTCCTACAAAATCATTGCCAAAGCCTTGGCTCTGAAAAATCCACCATCTCTTGCCTTAGGTTGTGTGCCTAGGGCAAACTAGTTTCATCAAATCCAGGTTTATTCTGATAATATCATTGTTGTTAGGGAAGGCATGGAGTAGGCTCGACGCTCCAACCAAAAAGTTGTGTTCATTAAAATTGACTTTGCCAAAGCCTATGACCGCATAGAATAGCCTTTCATTCTTGCGATGTTGCAAGCCTTGGGGTTTGGACCCAACTTAATTCAATCTATTCGTATGCTTTTTGTTGATGCTTCAGCTTGCATCACCATTAATGGCCGCTACTCTTCTGATTTTGGTCTTTTTCACTCAATTCGTCAAGGGTGTCCTCTCACCCCTTCTTTGTATGTGCTTGCAGTTGAAGGCTTTGGTTACCTTTTACCCCATGTTATTTATCAACAGTATGTCAAAGGGATTCTTCTCCTGAACTCTCAGGAGAAGCTTGTTAATGGCCACTTTGCGGATGATTCCTTTCTCACTCTCTTGGAAGAAGAAGAATCAATCACTGCCACCCTTGATTGTCTTAACACTTTTTGTCTTGCCTCTAGCTTTGCAATCCAATGGCACAAGACCTTATGCTATAGGAAATATGTGTTACCCACTCCTGCATGGCTTCAAACCTATAATTGGAAGTGGATTGGGCAAGCAGAGATCTTTCATTTTCTGGGCATCCCCTTCGCCTTCCAGGCCTCCCCTAGGGAGCTTTGGCAAGTTGTTTTCTCTAGAGTCGAGCATAAGATTGTTTAATAGATTACCAAGCTTCTTTGTCTAGCTGGTAAGTTCCAGGTTTGTTCTAAAATCTTGGTAGCCACTCATGTTTAATACTCCTCCCATTGGGATCCTTCCAAATCTACCTACAGTAGGCTTGAAAAGTTGCTATAGGATGTTTTATGGGCCTCCTCTGAAACCCACAAAGGGTTGACATTGTGTTTCTTGGGAGTTTTTTTGCCTCCCTAAGGATTCTAGAGGGCTTGGGCTACTCTCCACTCAATGATAGAGGACTGCTTTGTGTCAAATGGATTATCTAGACCCTCACTAGAGATGAAGCCTGAAAGATTCTCCTCAGGCACTGTATCCAGTCTATTTTTCCTATTCATAGACCCACTTGGAAAGGAATAGGTTTCCAAACCCTCTTGGTTATGAGGGAGCCTATTCAAATTATTGGAACTTTGGTAGCCAAGAGCATTTGGCGCACTTGGGAGGCTGTTAAGACTTGGCTCCAATGGACTGGGGATGGATTTCATGATGGGATTTCACTCAATCAATAGAACATCTGGTGGTCTCCCATTCTTGATCAGAATGGTCAGCCCCTGGCTAAATCACCTTAGTTCAAAGCCCTCAGATTTCACAAAAAGGGCATTTAGACCCTGCAATAGCTCTTTCATCGGCCCACTATGCACATCATGTAGTGGGATGCTTTTAAGGCCCAACACAGACTTCAAAACCAAGACCGTGCCACCTTCAATGAGCTGGTGAGTGCCATTCCGACTGAAATTCTTCAAAAAATTGGCATTCGTGGGCACAAACCTTGGTGGAAAGACTGTAAATGGTTTCTAGACACTCCTCTTAGGAGCTATCAGCTGCGGCTTGGTTATAGGTGGCTTTCACCCCATTTTCCTATGATCAATAGTTTGAACTAGAGGTGGCTTCTTAATTCCTCTATTCATGCCTAGTGGAGGAGATTTGATGCCACTTGGTCTGCAAGTGTTAATCCGAAGCTGGCCCACGTTTCTTGGTGTATTCTTTTCCAAGGCTTGCCTATGGGTTCTCGGCTTATTCACTTGGTTGTCCAGGACCCTCGTTTCTCTTTTTGTGGGCAACCTGAAAGCTTCAAGCATCTTTTTTGGTTTTTTCCTAGAGCTCAACAACTTTGGACTTGGATTCATGACTTCTTTTGGCCCTTTCAATCGAAACTTTTTTCTTGGAATATGGTTCTACTGGTAGATCTAGTTGGAATCCCTGCTAAGTTCACCCAGCTTTGGCACACTTTCAAGGTGGAAATCCTCTTCAACATCTGGAAAGACAAAAACTCTTTCATATTTTCTCATTCTCAAATGGATATTAATGTTTCTCTCTATGCTAAAGTTGTTATTTGTTCTATTATTCTTTTACAGATACAGGTGAAAGCTAAAAAAGTTTCATTGGAGGTGGCTCACCTACAGGTCCTCCTAGACCACTGGGGAAATGTCCTGTGTGCTGTGGCTTAGGTTCTTGATTCACCTTCCTCCTCCCACGGCCAATCTCCCTCTCGGAGCCAACAACGGAGTGGCTTTGGGTGATCCCACAATAGTGGTTTACAATTTTTGGCCAAATTGGACACTGAAATTATTATTTTTAACTAAATCTTCACATTTGGGTACTTATAGCGGCTAAACCATGAGGAATTTGAAGATGATGCCAACTATAGTCTCATCACATTTTGTTTGTAGATTATAAAAATATGTTTTTCAATTTTTTTGGAATAAGATTGCACTTCTTTTTCCATCTCCCACGAAAACTATTTTTTTTTAGAAAACAACATTTTAAAAAAGTGACGCTCATCGTATACAACATAAATTTTTTTGTATGAAGGATAAAATTCTATTTTTTTCGAATTTAGATTTGTAACTACGATATATATCACTTTCATTTATTCTCATATTTTTTTATTGAATATTTTTTCCTTAATAGAGTTTCGAAGTCAAACTAATTGCAATTCATACATAGGCGGACTGTATACAACATAACTTTTTATGTATGTATCAAAAATTTTTTTTTTTTAATGGATCAAGGACATCAATACCCAACAAAAACTTATTTAAAAAAAATTATTTTGATAATTTTCTATTTTTCCACATGTGCAAAATAAAGAGCTTGATTTTTGGTGAAAAATCTATGTTTAATAAAACTGAAAAAACACATACATAATCAAACTAAAAAATATTAAAATTATATTTGTGGGATAGCTCATTTTGAGGACTACCATAATAATTTCAAATAAATTTAAAGTGAATTCATTTGATCCCCCAAAAGGTAAATCAAAAGTGATTTTTTATCATCGTTTTGATAGGTGTAAAGGAGACTCATTTATAGGTATGGTTTAAAACTAGCGAGCTTCTATCCAAGGGGGTTTGATCTAAGGTTGTTTGATCAAACCCTCTTCAATTGGAATCTTTAAAATGGAACTTTTAAAGGCTTAAATCATTATATTTTCTAAAAATATGCGATTTTAGCAAAAATCAATTCCTCTCAGAAATTGTAAACCAGCTTTGTGGGATCACCCCTTTGCGCATCCCCGTTCCTAGTCCCTCGCTTGGCGGGACTCTTGCCCTCCTCGGCATTCTCTCTCTCCTCCACCACGGGCTAGTTAAGGGTGGCCTTCTGGTGGTGCTTCAGGGAGTGGCGGTGGCGGTTCTAGGTGGCCCTCTGATACTCCGCCTACTTCTGGTTCTAGATGGCCTGCCAATGGTAAAATGTTTCCATGGCTAGCGCTTACAATATCACCCTGGTGCGAGGAAGAAGATAAAGATAAAGAAAAATATGATGATGGTTGGGGTGCTGCTCCTGACATCACTCCAGACCCTGCAAATGTATGGGGGAAAAACATGGATGACAGAGACCCCCCGACTCTGTTGGCATTGGTCTAGCCACATAATGGCTTGTTTGTTTTAATTATTCATGCTTTTTAGATTTATGGTCTTGGCCCACGTGATCTAATTTTTTGTTATTTCTGGGCACTACCCATGTGACTCTCGGGGTGTGCCTTTTCACCACCCGACCTTTTTTTGTGAATATGTACTCTTATCTTTAATTTAATATAAATAGCTGCCTATTCATAAAAAAAGAAAAACATAAAATGTACAACACATACTATAAACATAACTTTTTAATGACAATCTAATTTTGAGGACCGAAGTATTCCTAAATTTTAGGGAACATCTATTTAGGGATTCAAACACAAAAAGTACTAAATGCTATATTAGGAAACATTCTCATTGGAAACAAATTAAAAAAATAATAAATTTTTAAAATTGTTCTTCAAACCAAATTACCAAAATAAACGCATCATTATTAGTAATTTCAATCCAAGCTAAACTTTGGCATGGAAATATTTATTAAGAGGAGACAAAATTAAATCACAGCAAGAGTGATTTGACCAGACTCCATGTTTTTTCTTTATGGATTTTTTCTAATATTCTAAATTAATTATGTTTTTGTTATGAAGTTTATTGATAAAAAAATATTTTTATTAGACAATATGGTCACTTCTCTTTTTTTAGATATGAAGTTGTCTGACACCATGTACACTTCTAGTATGTGGATTGATGATGCAATTTATTCAATGACAGAGGATCATGTATATACTAATCATTTTTCTTCATTATCTTAAAATACCAAGATTGTATTCAAAGGCAAAAAAATGTTTTAGATTTGTTAATTTTCTTTAAAATAAGAAAAATGGAATATTGTATGTGTAATGTACGCTTCTCAAGCCTAGTTAACTGATGTTGCGATTACTCTATTCTAGAGTTCATGTACACTAATTGGTTGTGGTTAGGGAATTCCACGGTTTTTGGAGAGATCAAATTCAGTTTATCTTGGTGGTGTTGAGTTTAGTTGATATCTAAGATTTGTAGTAATTCATTCCTAATGGTTTTTGGTCTCCTGGGCTATTCTCCACATTTCTTTAAGAACATGCCTATTTTTAATAAGTCTCCAAGCTGGTGTTGATTTTCATCCCACTACTTCATCCCACTCTTGACATGTTTAGTTTCTGTCTTTGATGCTTCAACAATGCTTTTCATAACTCAAAAGGGAGTATGTTAGTTAAACACAAAAGTATTAATGTTAATATTTATTATTTAACTTTAGTGTTATAATTTAATAAAGTAATGTTATGTCGGACCCCAAAAGTGGATGCATAGGTAATGGGACTAACACGTGAGACTATTTTATATTTTCAGAAGGGTGTTTGGGTGGGAAATGTTTTATTTTAAATTCAAATTGGATTACTTTTCCTCCAACACTATAAAAATGGGTTTTGGGCTCTCATTTATATTATGCAAAAGAGTACACATAACATGATGTTGTAAGATTAAACTAGAGAGTTCTTCTAAAGATTGATTGATAACAAAAAACCCTCTTTTGATTGCTTGTTTCAGATCTAAAAGACAATCCCTAGATGGTTTGAGTGATTTCACACAAGGGTCACCATTGTTCACAAAGTTCCACACAAGGGTTTCAGGGAATGAAGAATTTTATGGTATTTTGATGTGAAAATATATTAGGGTTTATGTTTGATGAGTTTTTATAGTTTTTGTCACGACTTATAAGGTTTCTTTAGAGTCATTATTTGTTGTTTAAAATACTATCTTACTAGTTGGAGAGGAGGAGATTCACTAATCCCGAGTCTCTAAAACAAGAAGAGTCTATAGGGAGAAAATTGTCCTCAACTACCTCAAAGAAAAATTTTGGGTGACAAAGACATAAAGACAAGGAGTATTTGTTGTAATTTATGTTTCGGGATATATTTTAGAAAATGTCTTTAGGGACCGAAAGAAAAGACTTCAATTTTTGCAACTTACAATATTTGTCAATGATCATGTTCTTTCTCATCAAACTCTTATTCTATTTTATGTGAAAAATTTCCTATTCTATTTGTTGTGTAAAAGTCCCAAATGTAAAAACAATCTTATATACTCATGTTAAGCCCATGCATATTGACTTGTAGAATTTTGTCATAGATTTTTTCATGTCAATATCGCACAAGGCCTTAACTATTGGGGAATTCCTTACTAGTTCAACATCCAAGGGGTTACAAGTTCTCAAGAAAATGCATCAACCTATGGATGAACATCACAAAATGACTTGGGGAGCAATGTGCCCCCTATTCCATCTGATAGGAGGCTTTGATTAGAGGGCATTATTTCTTGATGTGGCCCACTTCATGACATTCATATCAATAAAATATAAACACTAATTGTCTAGGGTCTATGTTTATCTCTAAGGTACTAATATTTGCATTTAGACACATAGATGCTAATAATGGATTCAAGAGTTGCATTGTGAGAGAACTTCAAGAATAGGTGAAATTTTAAAAAAAACTATACCATTTTGAATATGTATAAATTCCTTATTTTGAGAGGATCATTTAGAGATTTTTTTTATTCCAATAAATTGGAACCTAGGAAATAGATTTTCACCCAAAATTGGATGGGGGAGGCCTATTAAATAAATTTAAATGAAGATCTTATTTTTGAAGGTAGAGAACATTATTAGGTTAGGAGGCTATCAACACAAAGATGTGACACACTTTCAACCAACTTATTAGCACAAGTGAATTTAAGTATTTTTAACTAAAATTTAATTTTGGTAAAACATATGATCTTGTAAGATTCATTCTAGCTAAGCTATATGTTTCCACAACTTTTCCAACTAAAAATATTGTCTCAATGCATATTTAGCATGACTTTGAGTCCAATTTACCAAAAAAATAAAATTATTTTAAAAACTTGATGTTTCAATAACTTCTACTCATGTAAATTTTTTTTTCTTTCAAATTATAAAAATACCCTTTTGTAGATCCATAAGTTTAGTTTTGAAAAATATATATATTAATAGTTTAATTGCTACTTATATTTTCCTTTTTATTTTTACCAAATGTAGGTTTTTAGTACAAAATATTAGGTTGATTACCATGTCAAGGAAAAATAGTAAAGAGCTTATTTAAAAAAATTGAAAAAA
The DNA here is from genome assembly GCA_007115665.2 of Sequoiadendron giganteum. Classification (NCBI taxonomy): domain Eukaryota; kingdom Viridiplantae; phylum Streptophyta; class Pinopsida; order Cupressales; family Cupressaceae; genus Sequoiadendron; species Sequoiadendron giganteum. The sequence continues at coordinate 237,337,920 of CM021100.1, read as the reverse complement.
ATATGATTCCCTAGATACAAGAATGTACATCAGGTTTGTATAATTTTTTCTATTTTACACAAGTAATTAATATGAAAGCCGATGTCGATTGGAAACAAGTAATTTTTAATACAAGTAAGTTCCATGATCTAAAGTTTCAAGTTATAAATACACACAAAAAAAATGAAGAAAAGAAAAGAAAATTTACTATATAAAGGTTGACGTCTCATGAACCTCATTTTTTAGCATTATATCAACAACTAGATTTTAGTGTTAATTTATAAAATAATATATTCAAATAATTTTTAAATTTTCTCAAAAAATACAAGCATAAAATATACTAAAAAATAAATATTTTATTAGTTTACATCATTTCAAAATTCAAAACATATATATCACCTTTTAGTGATTCAAGTTTAAAATTTGGATCAGTGTTGGTTGTTTCCTTTATAAAAGTGTGACACAACTTTGTACTTTTACCCAAGGTTTATTAGGTTTGTTAATCACTTAAAATTTAACATTTAAATTCAATAACTTATGTGTTGGAGAAGGGAAAAATTGTGGACCTACCTATGTCAGGGTCTTTACTAGAACCCACATCCCTCCACTTTGTTCAAAGATGTGTCCCTCAATCCTCCTTTTCTCAATAAGCTCTCTAGGTAGTGGTGGCATCTTTTATCTAGTGAACTCCTAGACTCAATTTTGTTAAAATGATTTGACAACTATGTTTGTCAGTTCATTTAATGATCCAGTGGATATTTTCAGTTAAAAGGGTTTGTTAGGGCTCGACCCCGTGACCTGTCACGAGCTAGCCAAACGGCTCCACTGTTACACTGCGGACCGTTTCTTTACTAAGTATGGAGCTTGGTTTGTTTTGTTTCATTGTTTGGAGTTTGTTTTAAACAAACAACGACTGATGGGTTTGGAACCTATAACCACCGGCTTAACAAAAATTTTAGCCACCACTAAGCCATTGGATGGCTTTTGAAATGTGTAAAGCATCTCTCGGTTTTGATAAATATACAAAAACCAAATGCTTTAATTTAAACAAATCCCCTTAAAATTAGAACCGAACAACGCTTTAATCCTTTTAAGGACTAAATTGTAACCTCCTAGAAATAATAATAGCCCGGGAATAAAATAATTAAGGGGCTTAAACAAATTATGAGAGATTTAGTGAAAATAAGGGAGGATTTTTCAAGTATTTTTCCATGTAAAGGGGATATAGGGAATATTTTGTAAATCAATTGGTTAAAGGCCAATTTGAGTAAATTTGATGTATAGAAGGGGTGTAAGGGTGAGAGTTGGAAAAAAGATAATTTTTGAAGTTAGGTGGTGAGAAACAGGTGATACGCTAGAGAGTTCTTGTGGAGATTTTTCAGCCATTTTCGTACGACGGAGTATTGTTATGCTGCCGAAGTGCTTGAAGAAATGGTCTTGGTGCATTTGTAATCTTTTTTAGAGATTAATCGGATCAGTCTCTCTATTGGAGTAGACCTGGAGACATAGTCACGTTTGTGGTGAACTCCGTAATCAAACTCCGTTTGCACCTTCTTATCTTCTTCTCTCTCAATTTTTTTTCTCATTTAAAGTTTTAATGCTTAATTTCATTAACATATAAATGTATTAAGTCTTCCGCTAAGTTGATTTTATTTGAGCATTCAAATGCAATTTAGTCTAGATCCTATACAGATCAAGTGGTATCAGAGCTCAGTTGGCTATTATTGCTGTTGTTTTCTTGAATGCTAATGAGATCCAGGATTCAAAAGGGCGAAGGAAAGCTTGAAGACTTTAATCCTAAGATCGAGAAGCGAAGAAGTTTTATGAAGATGTCTGTGTCTGGAATGGAGGTTCCTGAAGAAATCAGTGAGCAGGAATTCCGAAGAGCATTCCTCGAGATGAAGGCTAAGGTGGACATTCTTTTCCAAGAAAGACAAGAACGGAAGGAACATGAAGGAGGTTCGTCGAAGGAAGATATTCATGAAGACAAGAAAGGGAAACAACATGGAGATTGTGGCAAGCAACCAGATCACCCCTTTTCTTCTTCTCCTCCCTCTTCTCCTTCTCCTTCTTCTCCATCTTCTCCTTATTCTACTTTTTTTAATCCTTTTAAGAGTGGGCATAAGCCTAAAATTAAATTGGATGTAAAATTTGATTTACCAAAGTATTGTGGTGAACTTAATGCTGAAAAATTGGATGATTGGATTCAGCAAGTAGAAGTCTACTGTAGAGTCCAGAACCTATTAGATGATGTTGATAGGATCCAATTAGCTACTCTTTGGTTAGGAGGTACAGCTTTAACCTGGTGGGAGAGTAAGACTAAGGCAGAAATTTCACAGCATGGTAGAGTCAGTTTAACTTGGGCAGAGTTTGTTAATGCTCTTAAGAAGCAGTTCTATCCCTTAGGCCATATGCAACAGTTAATGATGGATTGGAAAATGTTTAGGCAAGGGAAGGGTCAATCTATCCAGGAGTACACCCATGAATTCAGGAAAAAGGCTATTGCTTTGAATATTCCTTTGTACACCTAGGACACTTTGTTGAAGTACATAGGAGGTCTGCATTCCTATCTTAGGCATTCTATTTTGGTTTTGAATCCTAACAACTTGGATGAACTTTGTGTCCAAGCTACCCACTTAGAGTCAAGGGGTAAAGGATCTTTTATTGATAAGTTTGATAATGATGTAAAGAAATCTTCTAAGGTTGCAGAGACAGGGAAAGGAAAGAGGACAACTACAGTTAAGAAGGATGATAAGTTTGCTTGCTCTCATTGTGACATGAAGGGTCATGATGAAGAACATTGTTGGCAGTTGCATCCCGAATTGAAGCCTAAGTGGGCTCAAAGACAGAATCAGAAACAGAAGGGTAAGGAGAAATCCACAAATGTTGTTATAGATCTTGGTTCCGATTCTAATGATGAAACTAAGATAACAGCTATGGGTTTAAAAGGTAAAGCTCCTATTTTTGATGTTTTTGTTGCTAGTTGTGCTTCTACTTCTACAGTTAATGATTCCTCTGAAGATAAGAAAAGGAATGAGTTGTTTCATTTAAGGGTTGTTGCTAAGAACAGTAAAATTGATGCACTCATAGATAGTGGTTCTCAAGTTAACTTAATTTCCGAAAGTGTTGTAAGAAACTTGGGATTAAAAACTACACAGCTTAAGAAACCTTATCCACTAGGCTGGATTTGTGAAAATGATAAGTTGCAAGTAACAAGACAATGCACCTTAAGATTCACAATCACTAGTAAGTTTGTGGATGAAGTACAGTTTGATGTGGTTCCACTAGATATCTGTGGGATGGTGCTTGGTAGCCCTTATCTTTATGATAGGAAAGCTATTTTCTACAGGGAAAAGAATCATTATCACTTGTTTAAAGATGGCATACAGTATATTGTACATTCTCACAGGATTAAGACTAATCGTTCTTTTCCAAACACAGGGCAGTTAAAGAGGGTAATTAATGCAAGTAAAGAGTTAACTCTTATGTCTATCAGTATAGGTGGTTCTACACTTGAACTTGGAGTAGCTAACCAGGGTCAGATGTTCAGGATGCACCCACAGTATAGCATGAGGGAATGATGATTGAAAGCTTTGATGGTTCCTTGGGTAAAAATGCTCATGTTGTAAAGGATCGTTATCTTGTTGATTTGTTCTCTTTCATTTATGCATTATTGTTCGGCTTGATGCTAGTCGATTTTTGTTGGTTAGTGGCTACGACAGTCGATGTAGAAGCTTATGGAAGTGATAGAATAATGTTTATGTTCAACAATGTTATTGCAGTCTTCATTGTGCTTGTGAGCCAGGTATGCAAATGTACAGAGGATACAGGACAAGTGGGGAGGCCAAGTCCTCACTTAATGTCAGAGTAAATGTCACTTTTGGAGGTCCAAAAAGGTATTTAGTGGGGAGGCCTGATCCAGTGGATATTTTTAGTCAAAAGGGTTTGTTAGGGCTCGACCCCGTGACCTGTCATGAGCTAGCCAAACGGCTCCACTGTTACACTGCAGACCTTTTCTTTACTAAGTATGGAGCTTGGTTTGTTTTGTTTCATTGTTTGGAGTTTGTTTTAAACAAACAACGGTCGACGGGTTTGGAACCCGTAACCACCGGCTTAACAAAACTTTTAGCCACCACTAAGCCATTCGATGGCTTTTGAAATGTGTAAGGCATCTGTCGGTTTTGATAAATATACAAAAACCAAATGCTTTAATTTAAACAAATCCCCTTAAAATTAGAACCAAACAACGCTTTAATCCTTTTAAGGACTAAATTGTAACCTCCTAGAAACAATAATAGCCCGAGAATAAAATAATTAAGGGGCTTAAACAAATTATGAGAGATTTAGTGAAAATAAGGGAGGATTTTTCAAGTATTTTTCCATGTAAAGGGGATATAGGGAATATTTTGTAAATCAATTGGTTAAAGGCCAATTTGAGTAAATTTGATGTATAGAAGGGGTGTAAGGGTGAGAGTTGGAAAAAAGATAATTTTTGAAGTTAGGTGGTGAGAAATAGGTGATATGCTAGAGAGTTCTTGTGGAGATTTTTCGGCCATTTTCGTATGACGGAGTATTGTTATGCTGCCGAAGTGCTTGAAGAAATGGTCTTGGTGCATTTGTAATCTTTTTTGGAGATTAATCGGATCAGTCTCTCTATTGGAGCAGACCTGGAGACGTAGTCACGTTTGTGGCGAACTCCATAATCAAACTCTGTTTGCACCTTCTTATCTTCTTCTCTCTCAATTTTGTTTCTCATTTGAACTTTTAATGCTTAATTTCATTAACATATAAATGTGTTAAGTCTTCCACTAAGTTGATTTTATTTGAGCATTCAAATGCAATTTAGTCTAGATCCTATACAGATCATTTAACTCTTAAAAAATAATAAAATGGTACCTTCGAGTGAAGGTAATCTTCACTCGAAGGTATTATTATTTTTAAATTAATGAGAACCTTTGAATGAAGATGACCTTCGATCAAAGTTTTTTATGTAAAGCACTTCAAACGAATGTAGTTCAATAAATTTTTACCACTCCCTCCCAAAATTTTCATGTCCCATGTTTGGGACCGAGTATTGTGGGATTACCCAATGAGAATTAATACATGATAAAAGAGAACCTAGGAAGTTAGTTTGAAAAGATTGAAGATCGCTATTTTCTTATAATATCTCATTAAAATATTGTTTTAATTTATTTTTAATAATCTAAATTATAAATATGTTGATCATGTACTCTAAAGTTAATGATCTTGATCTTGGAATATATTTTAATCCTTGTGTCACACTTCTAAAAAAAATTCAACATTATTATGAAGATTCTTCTTTTCTTTTAGCAAGAAATTCATTATATAAAATCCCTCTAAACATTAAGAGGGAGTGTTAGATACTAATACTAAATTCAAGATCACATTTTGATGTAAGTAATCCTATTTAAAATTTTTAAGACTCTAAATCATAGGTTTTATCCCTATAATATAAAATAAGGAGTAATTTATCAATTTTATTTTTATAAATAAATAAAAATTATTAAGTAAATGTACGTAAAAAAAATATGAAATATTATTTTTTGACCTATTCATTGACCCCTTAGATTTCCTTAAATATCTATAAATTCATAAATCATATCTTACATGGTGAAAATTCAACATATGTATTGATACGTGTTAAAAGAAAGACTACATAAGAGGTGAATTAATAAATTTTATACACATGTGAGGTATTATGGAAAGAAAAGGAGGGAGGGGATATTGAAAAATTCAAGTTCTTGATATGTTTTTTTCATAAAAATATTATTGGAAACTTACTCCACAATAAATGATGTTTTTTTATGATTTTTACTAAAAGGATTTTTTTCTTGAAATACATATTGTGTAATTAAATTTATCTATGCTTTCTATAAGCTTATTTTAATAAGATGATGAATTTTCATTAATAGTTAGAATAATAAAGTGTAATAGCTATTACATAACTATGGTTTTGAACTTAAATCTTTATTACAACCAATTATAAATGTATAAGGTCTGTATGAATATTTACAAAGAATTTGAAATAAACTATAAAGGAGAACATGTAAGACCAAACAAGAAATTTATAAGAAGCCCAAATAAATAGCCATCGCTAATACTAAGAAATAGAGAAAAACCCACATAAATTAATTTTCTTTTCTAATTCTATTGGCATTTAGCCCTAATTGAAATTTTAAATAAACTAATGGGCTATAAGAAGATTTATAATTATGCTAGAGGCAATTAGATGATAAATAATAAGAGTGGGATTGATCCTATGCACCTTTATCTCTACAACATGGAGGGTGATGCAAGAGGTCTACATATGACAATAAAAGAGAAATGATAATACAAATTAGATCTTAGAAAACTATCATTATATGTATACTTTAATACCCTAATTATTTGTCACTAAACATACATGTATGTATGTTGCACTATAAAGAAGGCTTAGAAACCTCTATCAAATAACATAACAAGATTGCACATGAAAAATGATATAAATGAGATTTGTATCTTGTGAAATGTATCCATTTAACCTTTCTTCCTACATCTACAACCTATAATCTATTAGAATTGTGAAAGAAGAAAAAAATCATGAGCCAGAGGATCAAACAACAAACAAATACACCTTCCATGCAAGAGATATGCAAAATAATATGTGCAATATTCATCAAAAAGGAAAAGCTACAATAAGAGACTTTCAGGAAGATATGAAAGCTCTAGATAATATCTAATAGATATTTACAATGAGGGTTGAATGCTTATAAGAGAAAAGGCCTAAATGAGAAAAGGATCAGATCATGAAAAGTGTCAACATAACATGAGATGAGACATAATGATCTAATATTAACTCAATTAATAAACCAATCCTAGGTTTAGCTTAAGTGCATAAGAATAAATTAGACTAATAATCAATTAAAGATTAATTAATTATTAGCTAATGTATGATAACTCTAACACCCCCCCTTAAGATGAACTTAGGGAGTAGCTAAAAACCCTAAAAAGAATGCATGATGGGCCCTGAAAAACAAGGCCAAAAAGGTACCCATGTACAAACAGAAGATCTCTATAATGTGGAGAAATAGAGAAAACCTCATGGGAAAAACTCTACTCCAAAAAGAAATGAAAGCCAAGTGAAGGACTGAAGAAGCCTCCAAACAAGACAAGGTTGTCTCAAAAGATAGAAACAAAGGATGAACAAAGAGAACACCATTGAAGCATGAAGAAGCTACAAACACTATCGAAGAATGACTGTTGAAATGTTGAAAGAAGAACCTCCACTAAAATAGATGATGATTAGGATCTAGAATACAAGAATCTACATGAGTGCCCACAATGACACTACTAAAATCAGTTGAAAACAAAGGAAAAAAATTGGAACTCGAGGATACAGATGGAAAAAGTACCAAAAGTCTAAAGAACTAATCATGTGAAAATGGAAGGTCACCTCCAAAAATAGGAATGGAAGAGTGTCCATATGGTAAGTGCTCCATCTCACCAAAATGCATGGGTAACCAACCGCTACATCTGCCTAGTAGATAGGAATGAATATTGTATACATAGCTCACTTCAACGTGAAACTAAAGAAGCATTAGCACCAATAGTAGAAACCCCCCATAATGTTGAAAAGGGAGAGGTATGACATGTACATTGAAATGAATACTAGAGAGAAGTGCATGAAGAAGAATCAGGAACATCTGAATGTGCAGACATGAAATTACAAGCAAATATAAAGGGTATGGAAATCAAAGTCACACATGCACGAGAAAGGTATAAAGGAAAACAAAGGAAAACATCAACCCCCATGGCACTTTAAAACATACTATGAATACAATAAGGCACAACATGATGTACAAGATCCCATAATACACATGCTATGGAACTTTATTTCAGTGTGTTTACATATGGGAAATACATGCAATGTAAGCCCATAATGTCCAAACAAGGACTACATGCTGAAAATACAATTCTATGATAAAAAAGGAGAAAATATTTATAGCACCATGATGAAGTACACAAAAAAATATGCACTTTAAAAAAAATGACACCCAAAAATGTTTCCGGATGCAAAAGATATGACCTGTCGAAGTCTCCAAAATGAGGATTGCACAACAACACTGAGAAAAAATTATTTTGGAAAAATCTAGAAGTAAAAGCTATAAAATACTTGCACCACTACGAAGAGCGCAAAAATTCACCCCATTTCAAAAAAAAATGCACATGAAAAGACCACTGTATGGCTGAGATATGACCTTTAGAAGTTGAGGTGCAAAACTGAAAAGCACAACAAAGAGGGGTTGACTAGGGAAAAGAACATCTCCACCAAATTTAGAAAAATTACCTCAAAATCTGGAGGTCCACCAATTTTAGAAGTCTGAAAAAAAAAAAATCTCCTCCGCCAAGTACAACATGATTATTTCATTACAAAAGTTTCACAAAAATGCAAAAAAATGACTATTTTTTTTAAGTTTAAAAAAGTCATAAAAGAACTATTATATTTTTTTTTAAATAAAAGGAAAAATATTAAAGAAAACTTTGATATATTTTTTTGGAAAAAATATTAAAAAAACTCATATTTTTTTTGAGAAAAAATAAATGAAAACAACTATTATTTTAAAAAATGCATTATTTTAAAAAAGAAATATGTTGGGACCCATGCCACTGCATAGGGCTCAAGGGATGCCATTTCTATTGGCAAGGTGGTACCCTTGGGTACCCCATGATAGGGGGCATGACCCAAGGGGCCGCCGCCTGCCATATGGCAGGGGACGGTACCCTTGGGTATCGCCCCAACTTTTCTTTAAAATTTTTAATATTATTTTTTTTATAAACAAAAAACTTGCTACACCTTTTAAGACCTTTTGAAAAAAAAAAATCAATTTATTTTTTCTGAAAAATGAGTTATTTTTTTGCTAGGAGGAGTTTTTTATAAAAAAAATTCACCTCGATTTGCATACTGGGGAGGTCGTACAGGCTTCTTGGCAAAACAATTCTACCTCAAAGGCTCCCGACTCAAAATTCGATGATTTGGTAGTCGATCTCAAGGATTTTTGCCGCTCCGGATGCAACGGTGAGGTCTGTTTGGGCTCAAAATGCCCTAAAAAAGTAGACACCCCCTCGATCTAGTAAAAAAACCTTTTCTTCAAACCTTCATAGATCTAACAAATGAAATCGAAATAAGGTGAAACAAAAACCAAAGTTGACTTTTTTGACAGCTCTGGATCTAATGACGAGGACCTTTTTACACAATTTTTTTTCAAAAAATGCCCACCTCCAAAATTTTTAAAGAAAGGAAAGGGATTCAAATCTGAAGCCTGTAATCCTTCCTGAAGAAAAAACCTCATAAATCGAGAAGGGGTTCACTGAATCCACACTCTGATACCATGTTAGAATTGTGAAACAAACACAAAACCATAAGACAAAGGATCAAACAACAAACAAATACACCTTCCACACAAGAGATTTGCAAAACAATATGTGCAATATTCATCAACAAGGAAAAGCTACAACAAGAGACTTTCAAAAAGATATGAAAGCTCCAGATAATATCTGATAGATATTTTCAATGAGGGTTGAATGTTTATAAGAGAAAAGCTGTAAATGAGAAAGGGATCAGATCATGACAAGTGTCAATATCACATGAGATGAGACATAATGATCTAATATTAACTCAATTAATAAAGAAGTCCTTTAAGTTTAGCTTAAGTACACGAGAATAAATTAGACTAATAATCAATTAAAGATTAATTAATTATTATATAATGTATGATAACTCTAACATAATCTAAATAACTGTAAAGCGTGAAAATCTTAAATTCCAAAATTCGATAATTACTTTAAATAAGATCCATTATATTTCAAATAAAGTCGTCATCTCAATCATTAGAGATCAAAGTACTAGTCGATTTCATACAATGACTTAAAAGTTGATAAGATAATTTCATAACAATTTAGTCTAAATCATACAAGTGTCGAAATACACAATTCCAAATACAAATCCAATGGATGATAACATATCCAGTTACAAATCGAGACTTAAGCATTCAGTCGCCATAAGCTCGTCGTTACATACATCAAGAATAATAAAGCAGTAAAAGAAGATACAGTCTGTCGATCTTCCATCCAAAAGCAAATCTTCAAAAGAAGAAGAGAACATGAATCAGGCACTTTTTCCACCCAACCTCGAAGCTTACGCTTCCCCGAAATTTCTTAGTTAATCAAGAAATACCCGACCCTGCACGAATCACTTAGCAAAAAGCAGTCTACAAGCAAGATGGAATCTGGTGCATGCCTAGTATAACTAGTAATATTACAAGCATTTTCATTTTTCTAATTTAGTTAAGAAAGAAGCAAGTTCGATACTAGGATATGGTAGAGAGTTCAAATAATCCCTCTATTTCAATGGTACAAAAATTACTTGGCCAAGTAAAATGTCATGCATGGCAAATAAAAGTAGTTTTGGAAAAGCAAAACTACACTCTCTATTAACCCATATTCGACACCCGTCCTGGAAGGTAACTTTCCCAAAAACATAACATGCAAAATTATCTATCATTCATGCCTGGTTCACACAATCAAATGTAGTCTTTCGTAATCTTTCAAAACATCATTGAAAACATTGTTTAAAACGAAAACAATTTATAAATGAGCTTCTTTTCATTGTTTGAATCCACAAAAGTCATAAAATCAGTATTTTAAATATGGTAACTTAAATAATCAATGAATTTTTCTAAATGAAGGTGTAACTCCAGTATGTTGAATAATACATATAAAAAACAAAAATTAAAAGAGTACACTTTCAATTGCTCATACTCTCATTAATTTAAGTTGTTTCAAAATCGTTCTGAATGTTTTTCAATAATAAATCCAATCTCAATTTTGAATGCTTTATTTTTAGTTTTACCTTATCTTCAGTAAATAAACAATAATTGTTAATCAGATTTACAATAACTCTTCTAATTGTTTCAGATTTGACAGTTTCGATGAAAAGTTAAAATTTCAAGTTAATAATCTCCATTTCAAGAATAGTGTTAAAATTCGAAGCTAATTCTGTCATCTATTTTCAATAAACGAAATGTTATTTTTTGTTAGCAACATTAATTCATCTTATGTTCAAAATCATTTTAATTTCTAAATTGATAAAGATTGTTTCCAGATTTCAATAGATTTTCCAAACTTCATTTCTAAGTTTTATGCATGATTCAAGTTAGAATTTCTAAAATTCTTAGCTAAATTTACGAAATTTCTGTTTCAAATATTTCTGATTCGAAATCTAGAATTTGTTTCCTGTTTTGAATTTATCCCCCAAATTTGATCAATATTATTATTTCATGAATTTAATCCTAAAATCTTTGTCTCTCAAATTGTTTGACATTCTGGAAAATTTGGAGTTTATCATTTAAAAGTTGAAAGAAAATTCATGATAAGAAAAGATTTCTTCAATAATTTTCACAATCCACATAATTAAATAGTTTCTCTTTCAAATTTAATCTATTAGAAATTACGTTTATCTATTTTCAAGATCCTACCTGATAGTTCTCAAATCTGTAATTGTTGATTGCGCTTCCTCTGTATTCTCTGATTATTTATCCTCTGTATTTTTCCTATCTGTGCTTTTGGCTGCAAACAACATTCTTCATATTATGCACCCAAGCTTTTTAATCCTTTTTGCATTTTGTGTTTCTTGTTTGTGCTAAGTGGCTACGTAGGAACAAGAGGGAACCTGTCCTTTAACCGTGCATGGTCTCTCTCTCTCTCTCTCTCTCTCTCTCTCTCTCTCTCTCTCTCTCTCTCTCTTACTGGCCGTGGGGACTGTGGAGGTGAGTGTGGACTGGCCAATCTTTGCGCACCTCCCTGTGTCTTCCAGCTGTGTGTGGGGTGAGGGAAGTGTGTGAAGGTTGTGTGTGCCTTCTTGGCCACCTCCCTTCCTCCCTTAACTTCTGCATGGTGTCTCTTCTTGCAGGTATGTGGGTGTGGGGGAGTGTGAAGACTCTGCCCCTATCCTTCCCTTGACCGCGTTTATCTCCCACCTTCCCAAGTGCGTGGGTCTTTAGTGGCTACGTAGGACAAAGTAATGATCCCTGTGCCTACTCCTTTACTGGCCACTCCAACTCTCCCTGATGGCTATGTGGCAAGGAAGACTCCCATAGACTACTCTCACTGTTGCCAGCGCGTGAGAAGGGAATATGTGCAAGCTGCGTAGCAAGTGGAGGAAGCTCCTCTCTGGCTGCGCCTTATACAAGTCCTCCCTATGCAAAATGTAGTTTCTGCCTTTCTCCCCTCAGATGCATGTGTGGTGAGTGGTGATTGATTACCACTTTCCAATAAAAAAATTCACTCTTCCTATTATTCCTGCTTCGCCTGAGTGAGATTCCAGATAAAATAGACAATCCTCTTAACATGAATTTTTTCCTCTGTCTTCTCATTTCGGTTTTCTTTTCATATATCTTTTTTTTTTTTCTTTCCTTCATGCATTGTTTAAAAATTGAGATCCACTATTATAGATTGATCTCCAGATCAATTCTATAACTCACAGTCTTAGATTTGTTAATTGCTTCTTCCTTTTTTGAAGATATTTTCTTTCACATGTTAACTGAAGTTCTCTTTTTTGAATGCAAATTCCAATTTGAATGTAATTGTTTTCTAATTGATTTGAAAAACTGCATTTGCCATTTTGTTCAATTTCAAATTACTTATTTCCTTTTTTTATAATTTCAAAATTAAAAGGATTTAATTTTACTCTATTAATATAAATTTTATCAAATTTCAAAATAAAATTCAATTCTATTTTAAATTTTGAAATACAAAACATATTATTTCCAAACAATAATTAAATATTTAAACAAGCAATTCAATTACTTAATTTAAATCAATTTCATCAAATTTAATCAACACCTCTTTTAATTCAGCATGCTTTTTCCACAATTTTCAAAAATTAATTTAAAACTTGATTTAAAATTTGCAAACATGATAAACACAAAATACATTAAAATATTATCTATGTGAGTGTGTGAGATCCCATCTATTCGTAAACATCAACCAGCTAAACAACTCTACCTGATTGTTGTTCTCACCTTCAATCACATTTTTTTTGTTCCTGCGTTCACTTTCATTCAATTTATCATCAGTAATGACAAACCCCGAAATAAATATAAATATAATTCAAATCATAATACTTGCATTTCAATTTCAGTTTCATTTAAATTTCAATTTCATTTCGATTTCAATTTAACCATCATTAAATAATCATTTAATTTTAATCTAAATTCGACATAACAATTAATGTCTGCATTTAATAAGTCAATGAAAATCTATATTTGATATCCTTCCCCTCTTGGAAGAGACATCATCTTCAATAAGCACAACATCATCATCATCATTAAACCATACTATCTCAATCAGTAACATAGTATCTCAGTGTTTAAAGCATAGTATTTCAATCAAGCATAATGAAATAGTAACTATCATCTTAGTTCTCAACACATAAGCATAAAAATTTCATAGTAGCATCCACGCTATCCAAGTTCACATCAAATGAATCAAAAACCAGAGTATCAAGTATCTCATGCATTAAACAAATACTACTCTAAGAAAGCAATGAGGAAAAATGGCAGTCGATCGTCACAAAATCCTCCCATGTAGCACTATCCTTAGTCTACTGGTTCCATTTAACAACACTAGTCTATAAGTGACGAAATTCATAACTTCTAGTACATCAAAGGGTCTCACAAATCTCGGAGCCAACTTTGATGATTTCCCAAAATACATAAAATTAACAAACATTTATTCTACACAGCAATCTTGTCTTCTCTAGACCTTGCTTCAAGTATCCTTATTATCACATATGGAAATTTATTTTGCCTCACTCATACTTACTCTCCTTAAGAACTTTATTCTATAAATACATTCAATATATATAATATTAACTATACTTAGTGATCATAATTCATTGGTTCATGCCCTTGTCTTTAGTATAACCCAAATGAAAAAGGAATGTCGATGCATTGTACACTACATCATGGGTCCAATCCTTTCCTTTGTACTTATACTTTTAGACAACTCATAATCCAAGTACATTTGCCACTTACACATTCATTATCCTTACCATAAAGCAATTTACCTTAATCACTTGTCTATCTTGAGCAAAACCTTGCTCCTAGACACTTATCAACTAAGTCTAATCGATCACTTTTATCTATTATTTCCTTTTTAACATTTTATCAAGTCTATGATTATGCTCACGCCTTTTCAACTTAATAGAGTTTCCTTTCTTTCCTTATAATAGTCAAAACGTCAATTCTAGAAATTAAAATTCATTCAAGATTTAGTCCACTATTTTAAAATAATATTTATATTGCACATTTATTCAAATGACTATCTCATGGTAAGATTTCGGTTTACACAACCCTGTCATTATTTGCTAAACTGAAATATCTTTTCAGATTTACTCAGCAACTTCTTACCCACAATATATTATTTAGGATCAAAATCCTATAAGTCGAGTTTCCAAACCCAATGGTTCTTTGATGATTCCATCCACTAGATCATTTTGTTAATTTTATTAAACAAAAATAGATCAATTTGTCTTGCATTTTAATTTTCCTTCTAGAATCTTAAGTAAATTATATGTCCTACCAATGATGATTTTAGATCTTTATTTCCTGACATACTAAACATTACCCTGTTACATTCCGATTAGCTTCTTCCTCTATATTCTTCTAAATTATATTGGATCCCTATCCGACAATTTCTTTTGTCAATTTGATGTCCTACCCTAACATTATTATGCTCGTTCCATATGCGAATATTCCAAATCTTGGACACATAGGTTCTTTTACATCTAACAATAGTCTATCTTTCAACTAAGTGATAACCTATTTGATCTTACGTCATTATTAATCTTCATATAAATAGTTATGGGTATAACGAAGATAATTCTCATTTATCTCAGGACATACATACTGTGGATATTCTTTTATCCTTAGATCATTTTCATAGATTCAATTTATCTTTTATTTCAATCCAATTTCCTTAATTTAATCTGGTACTAATTTTGAGTAACAATCCTTGTTTAATCTCATTAATCTCCAAATAATAACAAATTTCATTGCATATCCAATCAACAAGCATAAACATTCAATTTCTGGATTCCTTAATTATAAAGGTGAGTCTCAATTCATTATTCTATTTTGAGCACAAGTAACAATTCAGATGTTCTTCTCCGAAAAAATCTTCATCATTTCTTGCTAAGTGAAAATTTCTATGATGTTTTGTCATGACAATAGATGCTCTCTTTTCAAAGTGTTTCCTTTTTTATAAGCACTACTTACAGTAAAGTCTTGTCAATAATACAACTTTCTTTAACTTACTATGCATCCCTCCTATGCTTCTATCCTTATAAAGTCTCATTAATTCCCATAACATTCAATCGTATGGGAAAATCTTTAAACCCAAAATTCCCTTTCAATTATTAGGATGAAATCCTTAATTGTTAACTAGTCCGATAGTTTATAGATTTCTCCACTTTATATGGCTGTAGCCAAGATCCAATGCACAACTCATTCAAGCTTAATTCTCTTTTATAGGTGTTAAAGAGTAATTCCAATACGCAATCCAACTTAATAAGTTTAAGTCTCATCTTAAGGTATCCCTCTTTATTGAATGGACTTCTTGTCACAATTAGGTTATCTTTAACCCAAGGTTTCATTCAAAAGTAAGTAGTAATTAAGTGATCTATAGATTCTTATTAGGAAATTTCGGCGAGGTTCACATAACATCACATCTTACTTTATTACACACTTATCTCAATGATTTAGATAATCACCCTTTCCTCGTCCATAGGTTTCTAGCATAATAAACTTCTGTGTCAAATCATTTCACAACATGATTATATTTCATATCAAAATAACATCATTCTTTAAATTCTGTATATAAAATATATAGGAGTATTGAGACACTTTCCTCCGATCACGAGTCTCTCAGATCTTTTCTTGTCATTCCCATAAACGATCATCTTCCCTATCATAATCAAGTTATCTTCCTATCTTTTTCTAATGCATTGATAATAATATTCTTTAATCTTTAGATCAGATAATTATAAGATATAAAGATCATAGTTCTTAACCTTCCCATTTATCATTTTCCCCTTGTGGTCATAAAATGTATGACTCAATTGTCCTTACGACTTGCAAAGAAGTCATAACCAAGTTTCGTTAGGTGGGGTACTTAGCTTGAGTCAATCCACTCTCTTCCTTTCTACCCCTTAATGCTTCTGCAACTTTCATTCTTCTTACGTTGAACTTTTAGTAATTTTACTTGCTTCTTGGAAAGGTTTTGTTATCCTTTCTTGTTAACCTTTCATTGCATATCCTTACCTCATGGCATACCTTAAATACACTTTTCTCAAAGTTAGATTTTCTTTTATCTCATAGATTTAGCATATTGAATTATTCAATAGGATATCCAATGAATATTCAACAACCAATACCTTATATCTTCTTTCTAATATCCTTATTAATGGAGGAATATCCATACTTACTTTCCTTTTTGCTGATGTACTTCTTAACTCAAAGTGTTGCTTTCTTTGCAACTTTCAGTGTCCTGAACATAGAGCCATGTTGCATTTCTATTCCTTTTGGAATCATTATTCATAGGTTGTTTGATTCAAAGACTTCAATAACCTCATAAATTGTTTCTTCTGACCGTTTTGGTCTTTTCTCAATTCCTCTATACTATCTCTCTTCAAACAAGATTTTTATCTTAACACAAACATTTTAGTCATGAATTCCCCAATCCTTGAGGATGCTTCCTTTGTTCATATTCTACTTTGAACATTCTAATATATTCAGACTTGCATAATTAGATTCATAGTGATTACAATAATCCTAGAGTTCTTGACTCTCTCACAATTGTAGGTTGCTACAATTCAATTTTATCACATTTCTACTCATTCCCTTGTTCTTAGAGTCATGTATGTACAGGTTATTCTTCCTAACCTTCCTACATAACCTGATTGCATAATCTTCTACAATCCTAGGTTTTATCGAAAGTTGATGGTTTAGGAATTATGATTCCAGGGACAATTCTTTAACTAGCCCCAATTACCAAAGTTACTAATACTTACTTCTTTAAGTTCTCTTCTCTTGCCAATCCGACACAAGAACTTTTCAACCTTTATCTTCTGATAAAATTTACGCATTATTGCGTAATGAGCTCATAGGTTGCAGTGCAGAACTTGGTTGCTCTGATATCAAATGTAAAGCGTGAAGATCTTAAATTCCAAAATTCGACAATTACTTTAAATAAGATCCATTATATTTCAAATAAAGTCGTCATCTCAATCATTAGGGATCAAAGTACTAGTCGATTTCATACAATGACTTAAAAGTCAATAAGATAATTTCATAACAATTTAGTCTAAATCATACAAGTGTCGAAATACACAATTCCAAATACAAATCCAATGGATGATAACATATCCAGTTACAAATTGAGACTTAAGCATTCAGTCGCCATAAGCTCGTCATTACATACATCAAGAATAATAAAGCAGTAAAAGAAGATATAGTCTGTCGATCTTCCATCCAAAAGCAAATCTTCGAAAGAAGACGAGAACACGAATCAAACGCTTTTTTCGCCCAACCTCGAAGCTTACGCTTCCCCAAAATTTATTAGTCAATCAAGAAATACCTGACCCTGCACGAATCACTTAGCAAAAAGTAGTCTACAAGCAAGATGGAATCTGGTGCATGCCTAGTATAACTAGTAATACCACAAGCATTTTCATTTTTCTAATTCAGTTAAGAAAGAAGCAAGTTTGATACTAGGATATGGTAGAGAGTTCAAATAATCCATCTATTTCAATAGTACAAAAATTACTTGGCCAAGTAAAATGTCATGCACGACAAATAAAAGTAGTTTTGGAAAAGAAAAACTACACTCTCTATTAACCCATATTCGGCACCCTTCCCGGAAGGTAACTTTCCCAAAAACATAACATGCAGAATTATCTATCATTCATGCATGGTTCAAACAATCAAATGCATTCTTTCGCAATCTTTCAAAACATCATTGAAAACATTGTTTAAAACAAAAATAGTTTATAAATGAGCTTCTTTTCATTGTTTAAATCCACAAAAGTCATAAAATCAATATTTTAAATATGGTAACTTAAATAATCAATGAAGTTTTCTAAATGAAGGTGTAACTCCAGTATGTTGAATAATACATATAAAAAACAAAAATTAAAAGAGTACACGTTCAATTGCTCATACTCTCATTAATTTAAGTTGTTTCAAAATCTTTCTGAATGGTTTTCAATAATAAATCCAATCTCAGTTTTGAATGCTTTATTTTTAATTTTACCTTATCTTCAGTAAATAAACAATAATTGTTAATCAGATTTACAATAACTCTTCTAATTGTTTCAGATTTGACAGTTTTGATGAAAAGTTAAAATTTCAAGTTAATAATCTCCATTTCAAAAATAGTGTTAAAATTCGAAGCTAATTCGGTCGTCTATTTTCAATAAACGAAATGTTATTTTCTGTCAGCAACATTAATTCATCTTATGTTCAAAATTATTTTAATTTCTAAATTGATAAAGATTGTTTCGAGATTTCAATAGATTTTCCAAAATTCATTTCTGAGTTTTATGCATGATTCAAGTCAGAATTTCTAAAATTCTCAGCTAAATTTACGAAATTTCTATTTCAAATGTTTCTGATTCGAAATCTAAAATTTGTTTCCTGTTTTGAATTTATCCCCCAAATTTGATCAATATTATTATTTCATGAATTTAATCCTAAAATCTTTGTCTCTCAAATTGTTTGACATTCTGGAAAATTTGGAGTTTATCATCTTAAATTTGAAACAAAATTCATGATAAGAAAAGATTTCTTCAATAATTTTCACAATCCACATAATTAAATAGTTTCTCTTTCAAATTTAATCTATTAAAAATTCTGTTTATCTATTTTTAAGATCCTACTTGATAGTTCTCAGATCTGTAATTGTTGATTGTGCTTCCTCTGTAATCTCTGATTATTTATCCTCTGTATTTTTCCTATCTGTGCTTGTGGCTGCAAACAACATTCTCCTTGTTATGCACCCAAGCTTTTTAATCCTTTTTGCATTCCGTGTTTCTTGTTTGTGCTAAGTGGCTACGTAGGAACAAGAGGGAACCTGTCCTTTAACTGCGCATGGTCTCTCTCTCTCTCTTACTGGCCGTGGGGAGTGTGGAGGTGAGTGTGGACTGGCCAATCTTTGCGCACCTCCCTATGTCTGCTAGCTGTGTGTGGGGTGAGGGGAGTGTGTGAAGGTTGTGCGTGCCTTCTTGGCCGCCTCCCTTCCTCCCTTAACTTTTGCATGGTGTCTCTTCTTGCAGGTATGTGGGTGTGGGGGAGTGTGGAGACTCTGGCCCTATCCTTCCCTTGACCGCGTCTATCTCCCACCTTCCCAAGTGCATGGGTCTTTAGTGGTTGCGTAGGACAAAGTAATGATCCCTGCGCCTACTCCTTTGCAGGCCACTCCAACTCTCCCTGATGGCTACATGGCAAGGAAGACTCCCACAGGTTGCTCTCACTATTGCCAGTGCGTGAGAAGGGAATATGTGCAAGCTGTGTAGCAAGTGGAGGAAGCTCCTCTCTAGCTACACCTTATACAAGTCCTCCCTGTGCAGAATGTAGTTTATGCCTTTCTCCCCTCAGATGCATGTGTGGTGAGTGGTAATTTATTACCACTTTCCAGTAAAAATATTCACTCTTCCTATTATTCCTGGTTTGCCTGAGTGAGATTCCAGATAAAATAGACAATCCTCTTAACATGAATTTTTTCCCCTGTCTTCTCATTTCGGTTTTCTTGTCTTATATATATATTTTTTTTCTTTCCTTCATACATTGTTCAAAAATTAAGATCCACTATTATATATTGATCTCCAGATCAATTCTATAACTCACAGTCTTAGATTTGTTAATTGCTTCTTCCTTTTTCGAAGATATTTTCTTTCACATGTTAACTGAAGTTTTCTTTTTTGAATGCAAATTCCAATTTGAACGCAATTGTTTTTTAATTGATTTCAAAAACTTCATTTGCCATTTTGTTCAATTTCAAATTACTTATTTCCTTTTTTTATAATTTCAAAATTAAAAAGATTTAATTTTACTCTATTAATATAAATTTTATCAAATTTCAAAATAAAATTCAATTCTATTTTAAATTTCAAAATACAAAACATATTATTTCCAAACAATAATTAAATATTTAAACAAGTAATTCAATTACTTAATTTAAATCAATTTCATCAAATTTAATCAAATCCTCTTTTAATTCAGCATGCTTTTTCCACAATTTTCAAAAAATAATTTAAAACTCGATTTAAAATTTACAAACATGATAAACGCAAAATACATTAAAATATTATCTATGTGAGTGTGTGAGATCCCATCTATTCGTAAACATCAATCGGCTAAACAACTCTACCTGATCGTTGTTCTCGCCTTCAATCACGTTCACCTGTTCCTGCGTTCACTTGCACTCGATTTATCATCAGTAATGACAAACCCCGAAATAAATATAAATATAATTCAAATCATAATACTTGCATTTCAATTTCAGTTTCATTTCGATTTCAATTTAACCATCATTAAATAATCATTTAATTTTAATCTAAATTTGACATAACAATTAATGTCTGCATTTAATAAGTCAATGAAAATCTATACGTGACAATAACCCCTTGAGAATAAAACAATCAAAAGCTCTCAAAATATTTAGAATCCATTTTGCTAAGTTATATAGGATTGTAGAGCTCCAACAATCACAATTGTATAGATATGTATTAGATATTAAATCACAATAGATTCAATAGTTTATACTACTAGAGTGCGCACCATTTGCTTCTAATATTCAATGTATAGAAATTATAAAGTTATAATCCCCATAAAAATAAAATAATCACAAGTTCTCTAAAGATTTATGTTATTTTACTAGGCTATATAGGATGGTAAAACTCCAACAAACATGGCTCTATAAATATGTGTTAGATATGAACTTACAAGAGAGTCAAACGTTTATAATATTGAACTGGTCACCAATTAATTCTAATATTTTACTTGTAAAACTTAATCATGCTACTATCATATAAACTAAACAAAACAATTAGTTAAATCAATCGATTAACTATATTTATAACTTAAACAAACTACTAACACCTAATATATAAATAAATATTAATTTTTAAATACATTAAAATAGAAAAAATCACTACATGAATTGTATTGTTTAGTTTTTCATTCTATACTCAGATTTCACATTTGTTTCCGAAAATAAACATTTTAAAGTTTAATTTTTATTGAATCAAAACAAATAATAATTGCAAATAGAAAAGCAACATGAAGGCTGCTAGGAAGAATAAAAAAGTACAATAGTACCACAAATTACAGCCACTAGACCTAAAAAACAAGAGGAAACTAGGGGGGAGGATCCAGTATTTGAGCATGTTTCAATAGTTGTAATAGTACTTGTTTATATAATGCCCAATATTTTTATCAATATTGGACCAATAGTTGTGACTTTAAAGTTGTTAGTGTTGATGATGACTACCCATAATTAAACAAAATGTATTCCTTTGATCTAAAAAGCAACCAATGATGTGATGCCACATCAACGCTCAACTACTGGGTTATGTGAAAGCACAAGTATTGGTATCACTTTTTTTTGGGTCTTTTTGGACACCTTGACAAAAATCATGCTGATGCGGCATCATATTTGATGATGTGGCCCTGAAACCTTAGCTATAAGTATGGGACTTGCCAAGTAACCTGCTCTAGAAAAATTGGGAGTGATTCTAAATTTCCACATAGGATAATTAGAAGTGCGAAGTTAGGATGCTCAACTATTAGATCCTCTCCCCTAAACAGAATCAACAACAAAACCAAAACCAAAATCAAGATTATACTAAACCATTTACATTACAATAAAAGAATGTCTAATAAAACTCTTTAAAATAGTTATACTAGCTTTTCTACAATATAAAACAAAATAAACATTAGTAAGAAGAAAAAAACAATAACAAAACCCTATATACCTATAGAAAATAAGAAAATTTGAATAGGTGAGAGACCTCAAAAAAAAAGATTTCATAGTGAGAAGTACGTGAGCACCGACTTCAACAAATCTTCCCCGAATTTGTTAACTTTTGAATGTGTGAATAGAAGAGCATTTTCTTGTCAAAGGCGGGCCGCGCGACATCCCCTTTCATTATAGGTCCATTTTTTTCGCCTTCCATCCACAAAAGAACAGGTCAACATAAAATGTAAAAGACATACTATAAACATAAAGTTTTATCGAATTTTAAGGACCGAAGTATTCCTAAATTTTAGGGAACATCAATTTAAGGATTCAGACATAAAAAAATACTAAATACTATATTAGGAAACATTCTTATTAGACACACATTAAAGAAACATTTTTAAATTGTTTTTCAAACCCAAATATTAAAATAAACGCATCATTATCAGTACTTTCAGTACACTCTGAATATTGGCGTGGAAATATTATTAACACAGGATAAAACTAAATCACAGACAATTCAATGGAAGACAGTATCACGTTGATGTGTTGGTTGGAAGAGTTTTTGTGATCAGAATTTTTTTTAAAAAAAAAATTCATCAACAGTAATTTAGTGGAAAAATTCATGACTAATAATTGATCGTCGGAAAATTCAATCATGACAAATTTATCTCAAGGAAAATTCATCACTAGCAACTCACCGTGTTGAAAAGTATAATCGTATTAATATTTTTTAATATATATTTTTAAAACTTCGATTTTTTTTATTATAATAAAAATAATAATAATAATGCAGTCAAAGTTATTCTTTTCAAAAATATTTTCGAAGTTCTGAAAATATATTAAAAATGTTAATGCACTTAATTTTTCCTTCAGGGAATTGTTGGTGATGAATTTTTCTTGAGGTGAATTTGTCATGATGGTGAATTTTCCCACGATGTATTGTTGATGGGGATAAATTGCTGACAGTAGATTTACCATTTTTTTTTTATGAATTTGTTCTAATATTCTATATAATTATACTTTTGTTATGAATTTTCGTCATAAAAATCTAATCACTTCTAATCACTTCTCTTTGTTCATAGGCAACTGGCTGTTTTTAGGTTTGTTAATTTTCTTTAAAATCATAAAAATACTCATAAAGCATTCATAGGCAACTAACTGTTTTAGATTTGTTAATTTTCTTTAAAATCATAAAAATAGAATATTGTGAGTAATGTCCCCTTTCTAGATGTAGTAAACTGATGTTACCATTACTTTATTTTAGAGTTTCTATAGGTTAATGTGTAGTGGTTAGGAAATTCCAGGGTTTTTGGAGTGCCCAGATTCAATTTATCATGATGGGTGAAAGTACTAATCCATTATGAATAATATAAAAAAAAATCATCATTTGATAAATCTTCATTCTCATCCTCAATATAAATTAAGTTACTTTTATTTTATTGATCTTTGAATTTTCTTTTAGGATCACTGGCTTGAATTCTAGAAGGTCAAATTGTGGGAGCCTTTTTCTTACAGTAGAAACATGCAATTTCCCCTTTGTTTGTACTTGACCTTTTTATTATTGCTTCTTAAGTATAATGCTTTCTTTTCTTTGAGATTGCATTTTGTATCTTCTGTATTTGTTCTCTTCTCTTGACTAGAAGAGCTAAACTCATATTTTCTAAAGTTTGAGAAGTTATTTAACCGAGTGTAAAAATAGTATTATTGTAATTTGAAGGCAAACTATTTAACAATAAAGTTCTAGCATCGTCGTCATCTACTGGAATGTTGGCTTCTACTAGTTGTCTAATGAGAGACCTCAAGTGCTTTTTCTCTAAACAATTTATTTAAATGATCCCGAATTTTCCTTGATGATTTGTCCAAATCTATGTCATGTAATCCAAAATTAGAAAGAGGGAGACCAATAATAACCTTTGCTTTCTCATCTCTACCATTCCAATCCAATAACTTATTTGCATATATAGGTGAATTCTCTTTTTCACTTACTATTCCCCATAATTTTTTATTCATCACTTGCATTTTTATTTTCATTTTCCAAATATGAAAATTAAATCCAGAATACTTGTTTAATAAAATGTCCATAAGAATATATTCCCTTTAAATATATTTAAAAACAATCTCTTACTTGCATATAAAATATTCATTAATGGCGGGATGAACAAATCTACTTCTGACAGTACTTGAATTCTTAAAGATGAAAAACATCATACCTTTCAGATCATACCTTTTGTTGGTATGTTTATTGGTATTTACATGAACATATAAGAAGCAATCATGTACCCAAGAACTGTGAGACTCAAGTATCGATATCAGATAAGCTCTTACTGTAGTTCCATTCTATCTCTGTCACAAAGTTCATGCTTCCCTCTTCACCTACTTCACGCAAACTCAACCACTACCATCTCATTACGGCTCAGTCCATTAATGGAGGAATTGAAGAGCACCATCAAGAGCCCATAGCTCTCTTCTGGTTTATCTTTCACATTCTTGTTGGAAATTATAATAAATGCCATTACATAGGTTGTTGTCACTGTCAGGCTAGGTTTCTATGCCATGCCTTTTCTTTCTCCGGGATTCAAACACACAGGCACAAGGATTGCTTGGAGCTTTGATACTATATAAAGAACATAAAGTACGATATTATTTGATGATTACCAGTGCATTAATACAAAGGAGGGAGGAAGCGATTGAAACAATTTAAATGCATACACCTTCCTTCCATTAGTTATACAATTTAATATGCTAAAACAACACTCATAGGTTTTTGTAAAAGGCATGCATCAAACTATGAACCACATAACAAACATACTTTTAGCTTCTTCTTGTTTTAAGAATTGTTCAATTTGTCATTTCCATCAACTCATTTTATTTCTTATAGAACTCATTAAATTCTTTTGAATAGTTTCCCCTTCCATTGTTAAATCTAAAAACCTTTATCTCACAATTTGATTGTTTTTCAACTAAAACTTTAAATTCTTTAAAATTAGTGAAAATTTCAGATTTACATCATATAAAATAATTCAAATAAATCTTGATACATCATTAATTAAGAACACAAAATATTTGTATTTTTCAATATATGATAAAATATGGAGCGTATATATTGGTATGTACCAGAGGAAATATTACATAAGAGGTGTATTAATAAATTTTATATGTATATGAAGTATTATATGCAAAGAAGAGGAGGGACAAGATAATATGGAATCCAAGCTCTTGATATGTTTGTATCTTAGAAACATTATTGTAAGCTTTCTCCAAAATAAATGACATTTTTTAATATTTTATATTTAAAAAGACTTTCCCATGTACATATTAAATAATTTATTTTATCTACACTTTCTATAATTTTATTCTAGTTATTTTTATTTATATGTAATGATTAATTGCATAATGCCCTAATTTTAATAAACCAATGGGTGATGATAAATAAATTAGAATGATAATGTGTAATAGCCACCACATGGATAGGGTTTTGGACTCATATCAAATGGGAGATTGATTAGGATAGTGCATCAAAAATTAAATAAATCTCTAAATTCTTTAAAAAACCCAATTTTAAATACATAATATTTACATGGAACATTTTTAAAGAATTTACAATAGGGTATAAAGGAAAAAATGTAAGACCAAACAAGAAACCAATAAGAAGATCAAATACATAACCATTATTGATATTGACCAATAAAGAAAAGCACACATAAATAAATTTATTTTTCCAAATCTAGTGGCCATGTTCTAATTAGACTTTTGAATAGTCTAAATGGTCATATGAAGATTCATCATTATGCTAGAAGCAATTAGGTGATAAATAATAAGAGTGTGGTTGCTCGTATACTCCTCTATCTCTACAAATATATAGAGGGTGATGCAAGAGGTCTACACATACAATTAAAGAGAAATGCTAATACATACCAATTCTTAGATAACTATAACCATATACAATACTAATACCTCAATTATTTATTACTAAAAATTAAAGTATATAAGTTGCACCATTAACAACACTTAATCTTTTGTTAAAGCGCATGACATTATTGCACATGCAACTAATAATATGAAGTAGACCTGTATCCTATGAAACACATTCATTTAATAATTACAATCTAGAATCTAAAAAACTCCTTGATAATAAAATACTCACAAGTTCTCAAAATATTTATAAGTTATTTTTCTAAACCATATAATATTGTAGATCTCCAATAAACACAAATCTGTAAATATGTATTAGATAGAAGCTCACAAACAATTCAATAGTTTATAATACTAGACTGTGAATCCATCATTTCTAATATTCTATATATATGTTATAAAGTTATAATCCCCTAAAAATAAAATAATCATAAGTTCTTAAGAGATTTGTAAGTCATTTTACTAGGTTATATAGGATGGTAGAACTCCAACAAATATAGCTCTATAACTATCTATTAGATATGAGCTCCCAAAATATTCAATAGTTTATAATTTTGAATTATTGAGTGATATATATATATATAATAATCATATGGTCTTGAATGCTTGCAAATCAACAACAACCTAACAGGGTTTTACAAAAGTGTTGTGAACTTTTGTAACACATCTTCTCACTTTTCTAAGACCTTTTCAACAAAATTCACCTAAACAAACCCTTTTTACCCCTTTCCAAACCTTGTGCCAAAGTGTTGTAAGGTGTTGTAATGCATTTTCACACTTTCCTAGGTTTGTCATCAACAAATTAACCCTACTTTATCTTAAATATGCCCCTTAATATAATTTTAGGCCTAACTTAAGTCTGTTTCACAAGACAAAGTTGTTAATCATCATTAAACACCACTTAATTCCTAACCACCACTTGAATTTGTCCAAGTGGACTACGTTGCCACCTTGGGCGACCTAGTCCCTTTTGACATAAAATTCAAAACTAAATAAAAAATCTAATGGGAATTCTCCTCCAAAACCCCAAGGTCATCCTATCATGTGTTATTTTCGAGAAATTAGAGCATAAAATGTATAAATAAAGGTTTTCACCTTCATTTCTCCCCCCCCCCTAACATCATTTTCATCTTCACAAGCACTCTTGCACTCAAGATTCTTAAGAAAGCATTCAAGCACAAGGAACTTCAAGAAACCTCCAATGGAGCTGGTTCTTGCATGTTTCAGACATCTTCAACAAGGGTTTGGCAAGTGTTTACTTTTTTCTATTGTTCAGTCATCTTCCCTTTCATTTGTATTTCATTTGGGTTTGATTACCAACATGGGGTTTGACTAAGGAAAACCCCTATTCTCTAACCCTAAACTTTTCCTTCTCTTTGCGTGTGTGTATGAAAATTAATCAAAGAGAAAAGTGTTTAATAGGTGTCATCATTCCATCTACATCAACTCAAGTTAACAAAATTCTACGAGGAGCAAAAAGACAACATGCAAGTCATTTTTTGAAGATTCAGACACGGGTCACTATGAGAAGGAGAAGTGTAAGTGGGGGCCTAAATATTCAGACTTTGAAACTCTCAAAAGTACCAAGAGGACTAGGTTGCCATGATTGGTGACCTTGTCCCTGTACCAAACCCAAAAAATAGGGTTTTTGTTTTTTTGGATACCTTTTTATCAGAAACCCGTTTTCGCAAAGTTTTTTGGGAAGAGGACTAGGTCACCCATTCTGGCATAAGTGTCCCTATGAAGATTTCCAAAACATTCTAGAATATTCCAGAGCCTCTCTTCTACAACTTCCAATCCCCATGTGCACTCTTTCTACCTTTTCTAGTTTCTTTCTAGTTTGCATGTACATTTAGGTCATTTAGTTTACTTTGCATATAGTTTACATTTTATTTTGTTTGCATTCCATAGTTAGTTTAGTTTCATTATATTTCAGCATTTAGACACACTTCATCACACACAACACAACCCCATTCATCCCCTATCCTTTGATTGCAATCACCAAAAATAAGTATATCATTAAGTGGAAAGAGACCCATTCTTCCATCCAAGCTCCTAGGTGAAAAACCATAGGTGCCTAATTGGGGAATCCTCTTTCCCTTTCTAGCATATACCTTTTTGGTGGTTCACAAATATTAGGCATAATATTTTTTCTATATATCAAATAGAATATAGTGGTAAGTCAATTGATCTCACTCAAAATTTAGTATGTATTTGAGATTTGTATAGAAAGCAACTTGATATAGTTGGTAGGGTTGATCATGATGCAAATATCTATAAAATTTCCCACTTTATTCTTGTTGGTGAATGCTTTAAGAACCACTCTCCTAGCTCTAGTATGGATAGTTGTTTAGGTGGTGGTTGTGATGGTTGGTTGAACCTTTCTTTTCTTCCTCAGCCATGTGATGAGGTTCCCTCACTTCCCACTTCTTCAGATTTGAGTGTTACCTTGGTTTCTAGGACTTCAAATGAGCAAGATATTTTTTATTTTCTATATTTTCCTTTGTATGATGATTTCATGAAATGTATATTAGATTTGTTTATCAGTCCTCTTCTATAGATTTGCAAGAAATGTTTGAGGTGGTTTATCTCCTCTTTGATCATTTGTCTTTTGAGGTTACTCTTGTCGCTTAATATACTTTATCTTCTTCCTTAATTGGGGTCACACCTAATTTTGTTGAGACATCTTGGGATATAATTGATACATTTTTAGATATTAAATTCTTGAGGCTTCTTCCCTCTTGCTTATTTTAGGAGTAATTTTTCTTCAGTGTTGACCATTGGATCCTTCGCTTCTTGTAATAATGAAAAAAAGAGTTTTTTCCTTGCTTGATTTGGGAATAGTTATTGAAAAATTAGACTTAATATCACCTTGATCTAGTGTTGTAATGTGTTTTACACATTCACATTAGGTCTTGGGCCCTTTTTAAGCTAAATAAACCTAACTTTTCCTTAATTTAGTGTTATAAAGTGTATTTATTTACACCTTTAGATTAAATTTAGGAGGGTTGTATACTAAATGGACCTAATCTAGTTTTGTAATGTGTTTTATACTTTCAAATTAGGTTTAGGACCCTTTTTAAGCTAAAAAGACCTATTTTTCCTTAATTTTATGTTGTAAAGTATATTTATTTACACTTTCATAATTAATTTTGAGCTCTCTTACATTGATGACATTTATAGATCATCTTAAATAGGCCCCTAAGACACTATATTTTGCACTCCCAAGGCATATTTCAATCAAAATCTTGACAATATCAAGAAATAAACTTAATTTCTTAACACCACAACACTTTTGCCACCTAAAATGGCCTGGTGGGACCCACACACCACCTTGGGCATATGATTCCCACCCATATGGGACCCATATGCCACAAATGGTGTATGAGTCCCATTTGGCCACGTTTTAGGGTTTTGAGTGGGAATTTTGGGTTTTAAGTTTAAATTTCATGGATGTCGATCCATGGGATCCAATTAATGGGATATTAGATGGATTTCCTATATAAAAAAGGTCTCAAATCATTTTTTCATGGAATCATTAATGATATCAAGTCAAGTACCCAAGAGTTAAGCATCATCCCTTAATGTGTGTAGTGTGACCCTTTTGGATAGGTTTGGTGTGGACAGATAAAAAATTCAATCTGACTCTTTACATATTGAGGGATTTGAAAACTATTAAAATAAATATATATTTAAAAACTACACTTATGGATCTACAAAAGGGTATTTTAATATTTTTAAGAAAATGTTATTTACATGAGCATGAGTTATTAAAATGTCAAGTTTTTCAAATAATTTTTTTTTTTGGTAAATTGGCCTCAAAGTGGTGCTCCATATATTTTTATCCAAAATTTTTAGCTGAAAACATTTTGTAAGTATCTATCTTAGCTATAATGAATCTTAAAATTTGTGCATTCTTCAAAAAAAATTGTTTCAATGAGACATTACATTTTTTCTTAACCATTTATCTAAAATAGACAAACAAAAGTATATCATCTTGACATAAAACACCTTCTCTATTGCATCATGATTTTTTTAAATTAAATAATTTTAAGTATTATTTTTTTATAGGAAAACTATCATAATGTTTTGGTGTTGATGATCTAATTTTAATAAAACTAAGAAATAAACAAAAAATGTAACTATTAAAAAAAAGGTATACACAAGGATATTTTAAAAATATATTTAAAAGTACTATTTACATGAGTAAGGGTTGTGAAAACATCAAGTTTAATATTATTTTATTTATAAATTGACCCCAAATTGACGCTACATATGTATTTAGTGGACACTTCTAGTTCAAAAATTTGTAGTCTATACCTAATTTAAACATATGTTTTGATCTAAATTGAAATTCATTTAATTATGCTCAAGTTGTCTTATAGTATAAGTTGACTTGAATTTTGATAAAACTTTAAACTTTCACCCCATGGTAATGCCTTTTAAAATTTGTATTTCTATCCTTGAGTCTTAATTTGAGGGAAAATTTTAATTGTAGAGTTATTATATTAGATTTTCTCCATAGGAGAAAGACATTGATCTTCATATTAAGGGTTTTGCTTATGCATAACATCTTTTCTCTTGTATCTATGCTTCTATTCTTCTCTCATTCTTGATTTCTAAATATTATTTTATATATTTTTATATTACTTATATTTTTGTATATTTGATATGTTTTCTCTTCTCATCAAATTTAAGTAGGAAACAAATGTATCGTATTTATATTTTATGATCATAACATGTTTGCACTTATATCAAAAATTTATATTAGTTAAACTTATGACGCTAGAGGTACATAAATGATACTTTCCTAACAAGATTGTAGAAATTAAATTAGAATCAAAATAGATAGAAATGAAACAAAATAAAATACTAAAATTAAATTCCTAAAAGAGTGTCAAAAATAAGTTTAAAATATATGAAAAAATAATATATATATATATATATATTTGAAATTATTTCAAGTAATAATAAAGTCTTATTGACAGGACGCTATTCATTTATATAATTATCAATATATAATGGCACTAATTTGAAATTAATGCAGTTTGGGTATGTGTAGGATCATCATGGAAAAACAGGCCCTTAAGTGGCAAAAAATTTAGAAAAATCAGAGTTAGGAATCTTGACATATAAATTTGAATAAGTTATCTATATTATTTGAAAAATATATAACAATATAATTTGTAAAAAATTGAATTTAGTTTCTAAATTAATAGGTTTATTTACAAAAAATAAAATCTATTTGGTGAATATTTGAAATTTCAATACAATAGTACTTAAATTTCAAGGAAAAATAAGGAGTAGGTGTTTGTCTACCACCCTAACCACATTAAAATAATAATATTTTTTTATAAGATTTTATATATAAGTAGAGGACTCATGTCCCGATGTGATGCATATTTTTTATAATTTTTTTCCAAGTAAATAATTAATTATAATTTTTTTACGACAACTTTAAAAAAATATAAAGAATAGTATGTCTAATCACCTTAACTTGGTCAAAAATTCATGAAATTCAATTTTTTATTTTTTAATATCATATTATGTGAAGCATAGAACGTGACACATGTTTTGGATTCAAAAAATATGATACCGTTTGAAAGCTATCGATGTTTTTCAATCAACTTAAAAATCAACACTTTAGTTATAATTCAATAGAAAATTAATAATAATTATTTATTAAATTTAAAGTAAAGCATAATTTATATTGATGGAAAGTTGAGAATCTCCTTTAAAAACCCTTTTCGTTTCATCAATTTTGGGTAAAGAAAAAGTCGTCAGCCAATACCCATCATATTGCCACTTTTTGGTTCATCATGATCCTACACATACGCAGTTTATTTTTAAATAAATTATCAATCATCATTATTTTAATAAACTTTATATAAAAAAAGGTTCATTTTTAATTTAGTTTTCAAGAAATAATAATATTCAATATGAATTATAATGATAATATTAATAGGATATAATATTTTTAAAATAAATTAAAACATGTTATGAAATTCATGTTAATTTTAGAGTTAAATGTGAACAAAGACATGATTTTATGTTTATTTTTTAGAGGTGAATAATGTATAATTTTAAATTATTTTAGAATGTATAGTTTTAAATTATTTTAGAATGTAGATATTATTTAAATGTACTAAGAGAATTTAATTTATAATATTTTAGAATAGTAATAGTGTTATTAAATGGTTTATGATTTTTTAGTAGCTAAAATAATTAACACATTAATATAGTTAGTAATATAGAGAATAATGTAAATAGAAATATCATTCAAATGAAAACTAAATATTATTTATTGAAATTTTATTACATTATACATCTTTAATCAAGTATTTAATAAACTTTTATAGTCATAGAATTAAATAGGATGGTAAGGCATTTTTTTTCATATACAATTGTCTTATTGGAGACCCCTAGGAATTCTACTTGTAGCATTTATTCAACTTTTCAAATTGATAAAAACATGCTAACACATGTGGATGTTGCATGTGTAGTTATCTCCAAAATATCCATTTTCATTTGATCCTTCGAAATAGACATTTGTCCACCATATCCTTCTTATCTTGGATAGAGCTATTAAAGGCATCTATTTGCATGTAAAGAAGTTGAGACAATCTCGCTGAATTGAGTAGTAAATTTTGAAAGCAAGTTGGCAATTGAGTACACTTGAACAATTCTCGGTTCAATTCAATAAGTCCTTCTTCAATGACAACATAAAGATGATCTAAAGTTGCATCTTCTGAGATATCGGGATTGTCCTTCATATAGCATTCTATTCCAGAAGCCAACTCACCGCATTCTCTTTCAGCCTTGTATAAACATTCATTGAAATACCGTTTGTCAATACTAGTGTTAACCATGCTTTATCCATTGTAATAAAATTGTTATGCACTTAATTGAATATGAAGGAATAAATTATTTTTCTTATGTAGCATAAGAGATTAGTGCATTTACCTTGAAAGTTTTGGTATCATTGACTAGCCTTGTAGTTAGGCACACAAGATGGAGAGCTTTTGATCTCTCATCAATCTGGCACAAAATGTTATCAGTGATGAATTCTCCCATTAAATGGATGGAAGTGAGAATAGTTATACCAAGCCCTCCTGAAACTTTGGACACATTTATGTATTCATCCCATCCAGGCACATACTTATGTTTAGACCACTCCGCTTCTTTGGTGAAGGCTTCAAGTTGAACCTTCCACTGATCATATGATTGACACCTTAGAAATTTGATGTTTGATTGAATTTAAATATTATTAATTTTAATTTTTATAATATACATACCTTTTTCTTGAAGTAGTCAAGCATATCATGCCCTTGTACTTTATATGCTTTCTTAGCTAATTCATTGACAGTATTGTATAATCCAAGGAAGCAAATTTTTATATGCTCTGGCATGTTGTCTAATATGTTTAGATCCCACCTACAAGAAAAAAATTATATAGTAATGATACTTTGTTCAAAGCTCAACTATAATTCTCTTTGTAAGTTCAATAAAATGCAAGTTTGATTAGAAAATCAAAATATTGAATTTGAATGTCTAAATGTTTTAACTTAAATATTATGTGAATTAATAATAATTCATTATAATCATATCTAATATTTAAATTGAATATATAATTTAACAATCTAATTATTTTGCTCCTTCATATAAGTTCTATATGTATCACAAAAACAATTTCAATATTTACCTCTCAAATGCTTCGTTGAATAACATAATCTCTTCAGAAGAGCTACATTTATCATATAGGTCATCTAAAACAACAAGAAGGCAACCAACTTTTGTAAATGCAATTCTACAGTCACCATATTCAGGTTCAAACATGCCAGCTGCTACCACAAAATATATCTCTATATATCTCTCTCGAGTGAATCTCAACTCCCTAAAGCCATAATCTATCCACCACCTGTACTAAAATTGATATTATCAAATTAAAATTACTATTGAAATTTGTAAACTATTTATATTAAAACGATTGTTTTATCAAAATTAGGAAAATAATACCTATGGACTTGTTGAAGCTCTTTCTGGTGTATGGACTGCACTGTATTAAAGTCCAGTTTAGCCAGCTCAAGATACCTGTCATTGTTCATATAAGGCAACCTGTACATGAAAATGAATTGTTTGCCATAAGTATATGAAGAGCAAATCTCAATTACTTGTAATATGCAAGTCAATAATAAAAATACAAAGTTAATGCTTGTTAGGAATAGGCTGGACAATGAAGAGTTTTCTAATCATTCAAATCATATATTATATGGAAATTCATATAAATAGAAGAGCTTAAATATTATTTCCTCTTTCTTCAACTCATATAGCAGAGGAAACTTCATATATGGATGAGGTTAATGAAGAATTGAAATAGTGGGCATGCTTAATCATTGGGTAGAGGGAAATCTTACCTATAAAGGATATTCGCTAACCAAGAATTGTCTCCTTGCCAGAAGCCTTCTATATAAGATCTTGCCTCTAGTCTGGGTAAACTCCGATGGAATCCATATTTCAATTCGTAGTCCACCTGAATGTAGATGTGATTTACTTGAAAGCTTCTAGAAATATACATTTTCAACAAATGAAGCAAACTGTAATGAATATATACAAAGGAAGGGCTCATCAGTCATTACATCCTTTCTATATTTTAAAAATAAACAATATTGAAGCGAACTCTAGTCTTAATCAATATATGCCCAGTTCATTGTTGACCAGTTTTTACTGTAAAACTTACAGCAGAAGATCCAGTGACATCTCTTGCAAGAGCACACGAATTATTTGTTTCACGAAGATTCCGCAGGTAACTTGCTGTGAAGATTTTCGCTTCCTTCATTATCGTTTCTCCGGGAAAAGCTACTTGGGAGCATTTGTAGAGACTTAACATGTCTTCAACCCCTCTGTGTGTTTTGTCAGCAAAGCTGAAGAAGTCTCCTCTCTCATTTTCAAAAAATTTCAGAACTTCTGAAAAAAAACATGAACCACTACTAAATATTTATTTGCATGGAGTCAAACAGAAGTTAAGCAATTCAAGTTCAGCAGTTAAGTCTGTCTTTATGGTTCAGTTAAAACAGTACATTTTTCTGAAATAATTCTAATAAATAGATCTTAATGAAAAAGCTAGTGTATTTTCCCATAAAAACAAAACTTTGAGTGTACTGTCTTCATAAGATGCTTAGATGGAAATGTTCTCTAAATTTACTCAGACGCTTTTAATAAACATGGAAAGAAAATACAATTTTTTAACAATTTGGAAGTTAAATCCAAAAGTGTTTCCTCTTAGGTTTTACGAAAGTTTTGTACATTCAATTGCCGTGTAGTAAGACAAAAAAAAATAAAATTTAAAAATAAAAAAAAATAACACCTTTACCTGAAGATACATCATAACCATGTAGTCTGAGGATTCTAAAGCCCATACTGGTATCATTGACATTTGCAATGGTATCATATCTTCCCCTTCCGATACCTCCATTAGTCCAAAATCTGTACAAGAAATATAACTTCTAAGACTGGTGAAACCAATAACTTTTTTGGCAACTCTAAGATTTTTCTCTTCAACTTTCCTTTAAAATAAAGGATGGAAAAGATTATATGGCGAGACCTGTATACATAATCCAATACATGTTTGATCTCCTTTTTGAAATAGCGACCAATTCCCAGTCGTTCAACAGTATCAATGGCAACAAGGCGTTCATGGAGATCAGAAGGATAAAAACAAGGTACTGTTAACAACCACAAAAAACCAAAAGAACACGTGAGATAGATTATGTTTGAAGTCTACTGGTAAACCATTGCAAAACAAATAAGCTTTCCAAAATAAACTTAACTTACTACTACAGTTACAAAGCTTTCGACAAGTATACATGAAAAACATTCTGTTCTATCTTTTAATTAAAATTTTTGTTTAGTTGTCTTGCCACAATGTGGCCAATTTCTCAAACAATCTTGTCATAGGAAATGAAGCAGATTAGAAAATATATACTTCTTACCGTAGTCTGCACAAATTGTGACAACAGAATTTATGAATTCCAGACATTTTTTGTCTCCTGTGTGCATAAAAACACAGGCAGTGGATGCCATTGAGCCTAACATGTACCCATCCTTGTTACAGAGGTCCAATATTTTTCTCCAATCTATAGTTTCTTGCAATCCCTCCAATGAAAACAAAAGAGATGTCGGAAGGCTATATAAAACACCCATATCAATCCTGATTTTAGAAGAAAACAAAATCATTAGATTTCAATCTTTAGAGGCAAACAATACAATTGCCAATGCTTCTGGGTGTACTGTACTTACTCTTTCAGCTGAACTTCGCTGATTGCAAGTAATTTTTTAATGAATGGTAATTCATGAGAAATACCCAGACTTAGAGCATGAGCTTCCTTCAACAAAGAAGAAAAGAGGATCACAAATCCACTTGGCAGATTATTATACCTTCTTTCATCTAAATAGACTGAGATTTGATTGTTAACAAAATCAATACCTGCAAATGACCACAAGGAACAGACTTTGTCAATTCGGAATTGGATTTTAGCAAAATTTATAATGGTGCCTAAGGACATAATTTAATATTTGAGAAAAATAGATTTGAGAAAGGTATGATGTAGCTCACCCTTCTGCACTTGTATTTCCTCCACCTTCCATATTCTAAGTGCAATGAAACATGAAAGAGTAACAAGAATTCTATCATGTGGTAAGTAAAATGATTCCCCTCCCCAAGATCCATCACTTAATTGATTGCAGACAATCCACTTCACTGTTTGTGGAAACTGAGGCTGGGAAGGGTTGTCAATGGATGGTATTCTGGCTATCCATGCAGTGTCATATTCAGATGGCCTTATTTTGCCATTCTCCATTGACTGGAACATGTTGCTGATCTCTTCTATCAATGCCTCCATATGTTTCTGGTCTTCAATGGGCTGAAATAAAAAACAGAATTCATAAAAAATTAAAAAATTGAAGAAATTTTATGAAGCACTATTCATGAATAAAATGATCACTATATACCTGATCTTCTGTAAATGAATAAATTGCATCATCAGTCCACATACTGGGAGGGTATACGGTGGCAGACATTCTCGTATCTGAACAAAGAGAAATGATTATATTATCTAATGAAAAATAAATTTTCATCAAGAAAATCCATAACAAAACCATAATTCCATAGAATATAAGAACAAATCTACAAAGAAAAACCAGATACGTGAATAACAGTTACGCTGAGATTTCCAATGGCGATCGGTTGAAGGCTTTGCTATGGTTGATGCCTGAAGCATAAAATTGCTCCCCTTAT
This sequence comes from Sequoiadendron giganteum, assembly GCA_007115665.2. Classification (NCBI taxonomy): domain Eukaryota; kingdom Viridiplantae; phylum Streptophyta; class Pinopsida; order Cupressales; family Cupressaceae; genus Sequoiadendron; species Sequoiadendron giganteum. The sequence goes on along the minus strand of CM021100.1, from coordinate 237,300,659 downwards.
AAAGCGTGAAAATCCATGGAGTCTGTGGTCAAAACAATGTTCTGTCAAACATATCAACGTCATAATATCTTCTGCGAATTGTCAGTGATTCAAGTTTCTCTCGTGTTAATAAATATTTCCACACCGATGTCAAGCTATTACATAACTTGCTGAGAAGGATGTGTTTACTTTCTTAATTTTGTGGGATGAATAATTAAATGTTATTATTTCTTTAATTTCTTTCTAATAAGAATGGTTCCCAGTATAGTATTTAGTATATTCTTATGTTTGAATCCTTATAATTGTTCCTAATATTTAGCAACAATTTCCTCCTAAAAATTAGGTTGTCATTAAAAATTTACTACTATAGTATATCTTGCTAATTATATGTTGAGCTCTTTTTGTTTTGTGGACGGAAACCGAAAAAATCGGCCCTAAAACGAAAGGACAGCACCCTCAGAGAATGGGTATATACAATAAATATATGTCTTTGTAGGACAAAGGATATTTGTCTTTTTTTTCCCAAAAAAATCGTGAACTCAATCAGGGAATATTTGTTGAGGTAGGTGCTCGCATACTTCTCACCATGAAATAAATGCATTTTCTAGATTTTTTTGCATTTATTCAAATTTTGTTATTTTGTATAGATATTTAGGGTGTGCTTATTATTACTCTCTTTTTTAATAATGCTGAATTTTATTTTTATTATTACTCTCTTTTTAAATAATGTTGTATTATATTTTTATATAGTAGAAAAGTGAGTATAGTTGCTATTAATTTAAGAAAATTATAATAAGAAAAGATTTTTGAAAATGAATGTAGAATGAAAAATAAAATATTCAAAATTTTGTAGCGATTAATTTTTTTATTTTAATATATTTAAAAATTAACAATTTTTGTATTATGTGTTAGTAGTTTCATTTAAGTTTTAAATATAGTCAATAAATTGATTTAAGTAATTGTTTTGTTTGATTTATATGAAAGAAAAACAAGACCAAAATCCAAGGGAAAAGGTCCAAATGAGTGAAAAAGTGTCAAGGCTACACTTTTTGGCAACACATTTAGCCCCCACTTTAGTGAGAGGATGAAATTTCTTCAAACTCACACTAATGTAGCTGAGTCATGCATGTCAAGAGGGATCCAATGTATTCATTCTAGTAAGGTGAGATGCCTATAATCAAGAGGGATGATCAAGCCCCCAGGATCAAGATCCCATGGAAAACCAAGCATAAGCACAAAAGATCACACAAGGAGTGATGTGAAGAGAGATTAAAAGTTGGATCAAGCTTTGATCGTTTGTCCAACTAGTTGTCGATTAGATCTAGGTTGTTTGTCCGAAATGAAATATGTACTCACTCTGGGGTGACAAGAATTTCGGTTGTCCACCGGGTGAGAAGACCCAAAAGGGTGAGAAACATACACTCGATTGGTATGCACTCTCACACACATAAAGGTGGCTATGGGGAAAGTTGTGCCACTAGTTGGGATTCATGCTCAACCATACCAAAGTTATACCTTATGATAACTTTGATAAGGCACCACAAAAGACAAGGGGTTCATGGTACATGAGACAAGAAAAGCCTTAGATTCTTAGAACTCATGAAAAAGTGCAAGATGGCACTACATACATGAAAGTTGTGTTATGCAAGGTGGCCATATATATGTAAACTACAAAAATGCAACATGTAAAATGCAAAGGTAAAATGAAAAGGGGTGTTCAAAAGAGTCTTATTTGGTTCATGTGAGGTCTTTGACTTAGGAAAAATTGTGTCTAATGTCTCCAAGAGAGGAAAAATCGAAGAATAGAAAATTCACAACTTAGGGGATGCAGTGTGTCACATCAAGCCACTAAGAGGAATGTAATATGCTAAGATAGGTCACTTTCATAAAGGACATTACACCCAATTTCATCCACAAAGTAAGCAACATGTATCATATGAAGTAATACGGCTACAATAGGAACCAAGGACAAAGAAAATCAAGTGAAATGAAAAATAAATAATGCCAATGTATGCCCCCACTTTAAAGGAATTTCTACACACCGTTTTATGAGCAATTTATTTAAAGTAGAGACAAGAAAAATGAAAAAATATTGAAAAGGACATGAGAGCCAGCTTGGAAAGCCCTATGCCAAGTGATATGTTTCCAAGGGAGGTTGTGTTATGTAAAATAAAAGGAAAAAGAAAAGAGAAATAAGGGTTGCCCCCAAAATAAGAAACCACAAACACATAGGGGATCTATGGATTTAGGGTCACTATGTTCATTGCTACAATATTTGTTTAGAGAGCTTGGAACTATCATCATCTCCCCAAATATATAGAACTATAAGAAGGACACAAAAAGAGAGAAAACAAATAAAAGAAAGAGTAATTTTGGGTCACCATGGAAGAGACATAGGGTGTCTTGATGCTTTGAATTGTCCCCAAAAGGACAACAAAAGAAAAAAGGAAAAGACAAAGGAAAAGGGCCTTTTTGAGTCAACATGAAGGAGACATTGCAGTCTCAATGCCTTGCATCATCCTCAAATGGAAGGAAAAAAGAAAAATAAAAGAGTCCATTTGGGTCAACATGAAGGAGAAATTATGGTCTCAATGCCTTGCATTATCCCCAAATGAAAGGCAAAAAGAAAAAGAAAATAAAAAGAGTCCATTTGGGTCAACATGAAGGAGAGGTTATGGTCTCAATTCCTTGCATCATCCACAAATGGAAGGGAAAAAGAAAAAGAATAAAAGGAAAAGGAATGCACAACATATAGAGGAATGAAGTTACGCATTAAAGAATGCCACAAATAAAGGGAATATCAAACATATCAAAATGGGAAAACTTTACAGAGACAAACAAACAATAAAAATAAAAAGAGAGAAAATAGTTAGGAAAATGCTCATCAATCATCAAGCAATTCATCCACTTCCCAATCTTGCTCAATATAAAATTCGGGTGGGTGATTAGTGAGTGGGAATTTTTTTTTAAAGAACTAGCATCAAGGTCAATTCTTGTTTCAAGAGAATTATCATGTATTCTCATGGAAGAGGAGAATAATGTATTCAAAGTGTTGTGTACCTCTTCATCTATTTTAGCATTCTCCTCCTCATCATCATTGAGATTGATGACAATTGGAGGATGAAGGAAAATAGTAATGGAAGCATGCAATATTGGTTTTGGTGGGGGTATATGATCAAGATGCAGTGGAGGAGGAGGAGGGTTGTTAGGCACTACCTTGGGAAAAGGTGGATTATGATTTTCAATATTTTCTTCATCAAATGACTAACAAGCAAGATCACGGTGGTGATGCCTATGCTCCCTAAGTCCTTTATTTATTTTTATGCATTTATCAAGTTGCATTTGAGAAGGAGTAGGTTGGTCCACCATAGGTTTATTTTCGTTCCTAGGGGAGGAATGGGGGGAATCAAAGGTGGGTCATCCACTTTATCCTTAGCTTTATATACTTGTTTGATGCAGGGAGGTAGGATGGAAGTACTATCATGGTCCCTAAGCCTCTTGGATGAGGTGGAGGAGGTTTTAGGTGTTGTTTGATTAGGCATGTCACATTCGGGTTGCAACATAGTTTCATCAAGGATGGGTGTTTCAAAGGTAGAAGGAGGTCTGTTGCACATAGAAATTTTAGAGATTTTCTTTGCTTTAAACTTCTAGTAGGAAATGAAAAATAAGTCTCTTCTAGGGGTGATGGGTTCCATGGGCACCGACCAAACAAATTCTAAAGAAAATTTGCCTTTGAAGGATAAAGGATTGAAGCCACTATGGTGGATAGTGAATATTTCATTATCAACAAAAAACTTCAAACATTTGTGAATAAAATATGGAACCACTTTCATTGAGAAAATCCATAGGTGGCCTAGTTGTAAATGAAATTGGTTTGATTGTGTTATGATAGAGAATGTAACATCCAATGTATTAGGGCCTATCTGTAATGTGAGAGTGATCGATCTGATTGTAGGGCATGCAAAACCATTATATGTTTTGATCCATGTAGTAGGTGTATCATAAACATCTTGAGAGATATCATGTAGTAGAAAAAAATATTTTATGATCACATTCTTGCCACAAGAAGGATCTATGAGTATCCAATTAGTGGGCTTGTCATAGATTGTAGAGAGGAGCATTGGGAAGATTTTTGAGTAAATATTGAGATGAAAAAGTAATGTCAAAAGATGTTTTAGTTTTTCCTTGACAGTCGATGATGTTTATCACCCCTACCATTTCATCTATAGGCTTGACATGGGTTGCATTCAAAAGAGGATAATGTGCATCTTGTGTATCAATATTCATAACATCAATTTATGAATTTTCACCGGCTTTGACAAATGAAACATTGTGTTTAGGCATAGGATTGGTGAAAAATTGCAAATTTTGGTTTGGGGGTGCAATGGACTTATTGCATTTCTCATTAATACAAAAAAAATTGATGGCTCGAATCAATGAGGTATTGTACAAGGTGTTTGAGATGCTTACATTGTTTGGTATCATGTATGTTATGTATATGAAAATAGCAATAAGCGGTGGAGTTATAGGATGGAGGTAAAGGCTTAGTAGGGTTGGGTGCATGGACAAGAGGTAAGGAAATCATTTGTTGTTGGAGAAATTGAGTCATGGTATTATGAAGGGTGTCAGGTAAAGGTGTGAAGGTTCTCTTAGGATCTTCATATGAAAGGCATTGTGGTATTAATAAAAACTATTTGGTTATTAGCAGAAGGAGGTTGGGAAGAAGGTTTAAATTGTAAAAACTATTTATCTGGCTTTCAAAATGGATGAGAATTGGGTGAGCTGATAGCGTCAGACTTCTCAACTTGATTAGAAGTGGATCGCGTATCATGACTACTAGTTGAATTATGATAATTCCAGAGAACTTGGCATAAGTGCATGAAGGAAGGGAACTTCATTCTAGTGTGAGCTTTTCTTGAAAGGGTGTTAAAAAAAATTCAGTAAACATATTTTTCAAATGTGTATTGGGTATCTTGATAGCAATTAAGGAATAAAGTGCCTAATAATGGGAGATAAATTCAATTATCTTTTCATTAGTTTCTTTCTTACATCTCATTAAATCAGCCAAGGTCTTTTTAGGAGCCATGTGTACTTGGAAGTGGTTGATAAAGGCATCAAATTTTTTTATTGAATGAATTAATAGAATTATTTGGTAAGGAAGAGAATGAATCCAAGGTAGTGTCTTTAAGGGTCCTACGAAACAACTTGGCTAACAATTTTTCATCAAGAGAAAAATCACTACACCAAGTAATTTATAAGCATTAACGTGATTAGAAGGATCACCCTTCCCTTCATACTTATCAAATCTAGGTATTTATACTCCTTGTGGTAGTGGAGTGTGTAGGATCTCTAACGATAAGGGATTTCTATGAGCATAGTGGGTTGTGAACCATTCTGGTTGATGTGAAACATTTGTGTGATAAGAGGATCGATATAAGTGTGATTAGGTGGAAGAGAAAGTGGCGATGGGGTGAATTTAGTGGAAGGGAAAGTGAATGGGATGCTAATGAGGGGAATGGTGGAAGAGGCTAAGGGATGCGATGCCACATAAGTAGGAATACTAGTAGGAATACCAAGGGTAGGGATCACATTACTAATCTATTGCACTATTGTTGTCACATTGGGAGAGGCATAAGTATGAATGGAAGCTATGGTTGAGAGAGGATTGGAAAGTTCTCCTTGGCTGATGATAGGGGTGATTGGTTGAGAAACCCTAGGTGTTGAAGAGGCATTTTTTGGGTATATTTCTACTATTTTATTCACAACACCTATACCATCATCACTGTCAAGCATACAATGAATGTTGTCTATGGTGGGGATGACAATGATAGATATGTTCTCAAGGCTTACTTCATGTTGGAGTTCTACTAGGTCTACATGAAGGTGAAGTATCTTTTCATGTGGTAGGTCATCAGGTTCATTGTCAACATGTGTGTTTCCTAGATGCAGAGAGTTGCTAAGGGTGGTTTCTAGGTCTAGTGCACTATTGTTGATATTAGGAGTAGAAGTCCAAGAAAGCCAAATATCTACAATAAGAATATTGTCATGAGATTCCATAAGTCTAGAGCTTCATCTCACTAAGGTATCAGAAAGAGAACACCAAATGCTCATGCAAAGTTTTCTAAAGGTGGGGTGGGTGCAAATGCAATGTAAACAAAGGAGACTAAAACGCTGATAACTGGGATTCTGTAAAAGAAAACAGAAATGCATAAATTGTTTTGAAAATGGCAAAAATTATAGTGTGAATGGTGCAAGGGGACTAGGTTGCCCAGTGTGGTAAATTAGTCCCAATAGTGCTATTTTTGACAATTTTGGGAGCTTTTGACTAGTTTGTATGGTTTTTATGCTTTTTTGATGCACGTATAAAATGAAAATGGAGATTTTTTTGTACCTTTTCAATGAAGATGCAATGAAAAGAGCAAGACAACATGAAATTTTCACTAACGCATTTTTAATAACCCTAAAATGAAAAAAATGAAAAACCCTAATGCAATGCAAGCTTTTTCTTAGGATGCAAATGTACAAATCAGAAATGCAAAGAAGTGTTCTAAGGATGGGTTCACCAAAATGAACCACCAAAAAGGTATATTCTAAAATGGAAAAGATGATCCCCCAATGAGGACCCTAGGGTTTTTTACCTAGGAGCTTGGATGGAATAATGGGTCTCTTTCCACTTAATGATATACTTATTTTTGTTGATTGCATTGAAAGGATAGGAGATTAGTGTTGTTTTTTTCTGTGTGATGAACTAAATGCTGAAATATAATGAAACTAAACTAACTATGGAATGTAAACAAAAGAAAATGTAAACTATATTGCAAAAGTAAAGTAAATGACCTAAATGTATGCAAGCTGGAAAGAATCTAGAAAATACAAAAAGAGTGCACCTAGGGATTGGAAGTTGCAAAAGAGAGGCTCTATAATATTATAGAATCTACTGGAAATCTTCACAAAGACACTTACACCAGAATGGGCAACCTAGTCCTCTTCCCAGAAAACTTTGCCAGAACGGGTTTCTAGTAAAAGGATATCCAAAAATGCAAAAACCCTTTTTCAACCTTGGTTTAGGGACAAGGTTTCCAATGATGGTGACCGAGTCCTCCTAGTACTTCTGGGAGTTTCGAGGTTTAAATCTGTAGGCTCCCACTGGAACTTCTCTTTCTAACAAAGACTCGTGTCTGAATCTTCATAAAATGAGCCGCAAGTTATCTTTTAGCTCCTTCTAGGGTTTTTTTGACTTGAGTTGATGCAGATGGAATGATGACACCTTTTCAACACTTTTCTCTTTGATTAATCTACATACACACCTGCAAAGAACACATGCAAAGAGAACGAAAAGGTTAGGGTTAGAGAATAGGGGTTTTCCTTAGTCAAACCCCATGTTGGTAATCAAACCCAAATTAAATAGAAATGAAAGGGCAGATGATTGAACAAAAAAAAATGTAAACACTCACCAAACCCTTTGTTGAAGATGTCTACAACATGCAAGAACCAACTCCAATGGAGGTTGCTTGAAGTGCCTTGTGCTTGAATTCTTTCTTGATAATCTTGAGTGTAAGAGTGCTTGTGAAGATGAAAATGATCTTAGGGGGGAGAAATGAAAGTGAAAACCCTTATTTATAGTGGTGTTTAATGATAATTATCAAGTTTGTCTCTCTAAACACATTTAAGTTGATCCTGAAAGTATATTAAAGGACCAATTTCACATAAGGAAGGGTGAATTTATTGATGAAAAGCCTAGGAAAGTGTGAAAATTCACTACAACACTTTACAACACTTTGGCACAAGGCTTGGAAAGGGGTAAAAAGGGGTTCAGGTGAATTTTTTTGAAAGGGTCTTAGAAAAGTGGGAAGATGTGTTACAACACTTCACAACACTTTTTTAAAACATCATTAGGTTGTTGTTGATTTGCAAGCGTCAAGACCAGATCAAAGAAAAAAAAGGCCAAAATCCAATGGAAAAGGCCCAAATGAGTGAAAAACTGTCAATGATACACTTTTTGGTGACACAATTTGTTATACAAAGTGCATCATGAAAACTACCATTAGGAACATCAACACCCCCTTTACTAAATGCATCCAAATAAACACCATTAGCCATAAATATCTTCATGATTGAAGTATGCCTCAAAGAAGATAATGTATCAGGTTGGCCTATTATATGACATGTAGCTCCAGATTCAACCATCAAGTTTATATATTATTTAACATATGTTACAATAAGAGCATGAACTTTCATTATGTGATCATTTATCTTATCACTCCCATTAGTAATTCATTCAATACCTATGTGTGTAGAAGATGATTATTGAGTTCAGAAGATGATGATGAACTTTTAGATTTAGAAGGAAAAGAAATGGTATGTTCATTATAAGATTCCTCATTTCATATAACTCTTTCTTGTTACAAGTGTGTTCACCATGCCATATTTTTTTTACAATAACCACATGTTGGATGATCCTTCTTGGATGAGTTCCCCATTTAAGAGGATGAAGAATAAGTTCCTTTGATGTGGAAAACTTCAAATTTCCCATGTGAACCAACTTAGCATGTTCCCCAGTGAGAGATGAAGAAAATTCATTAAGTGGTGGCATAGTGAATCTATTACGAAGAGAATTCTTAGCGACATAAAAGGTATATACAAAAAATGAATAATCTAATCCAAGATAGGAAAGAATGGAAAGTACCAATTGAGAGTCCTCTTTCTAAACACAACAATGAGTTAATTGTAATTTGATAGTTTTGAATTCCATGAAAAAGTCTTGGATGTTGTCAAAATATAAAGGATTTAAGCCAATAAGCTCACTATCTAATTGAAATCCTCTCACAATATCATCCTTCCCAAACATAGACTCTGATGAGTCCATATTTGATTGGGTGTGATGTAGGATTCAACATGAAAGAGAAGATCAATATATATAGACAAGCATAAAGTACCTAACACCTCATCACACTTGTTAAACCATTCTCTCTTCTCAGTAGAACCTATAGGTTCAACTTTTGTACCCATGGTTACTATATATAGCCCTTGTTTCTTCAAATGAATCCGCTTTTTTTTTTCCAACCATAATAGTTGAATGGAGTAAGGGGATTAATTTGGTTTCAATCCATTATTATTTGATAAAAAAATATAAATTAAGTGATTCAACAATATATATATATGATTTTGGGTTGACGGGGGAGGATTCCTCTTTGGAGGAGGAGGAGGAATGGAATGGTGATGAGGAGGATTTTTCTCTTGCTGTTGTGGCTACATCTTCAAAGAAAAGGAAGGGGCATGGTGCAAAGAATAACAGGCTACCAAAAAGGCTTGCCCTTTCTAGGAGTGATGACACAAATGTGGGGTCAGATGATCCCTCTCCTAAGCTGGGGGAGGTGGCGAGTGGTAAAGATGTTGTTGGTGCTATTGGTGAGGTGGGTGCTAACAAACCAAGGAGGCTTTTGATGTGCATTCCTAATCTGAGGAGTAAGGCCCTAGAGTTTATGACTAAGGAAATTGAGGAGGTTGGTGAGGACAAAACATTGGTGACAAGACAATGACCATTGTGGATTCCCCTCCACAATATTTTCCTAAAAAAGAGGAGGATAAGGAGAAAAGGTATCGGAAGGAGGAGGATGTAGAAAAGCAAGAAGCTAATCAAGAGCCCTAGAAAGTGGATCCTCTTTCCAACTACTTTTCTTATTTAGATGATGATGCAATCTCCATGTTTAACCTATTGGACATGGACAAAGCTGGGGCTATAGGTACATTCAAGCTAGAAAAATGGTCTTTAGAGGAATTCAATAAGATAAGCATTAAAATTAGAGGTTTAAAGGAAAATATTAAGAATATACCTAAAGGTGTCGTGCCAAACATCCTTATTGATAGAATGATGGAACTTGAAGGGTCCTACCAAGATTTTGAGTCTCTTTATGGAGAAAGTATTTCTGCTTCGGAAGCCAAAGTATCTAGAATAAATGTGGATATTAAAAAACTTATGCAGGCATGTCATATTTATGTGAAGAATAGTGCAAAGTCTTTAGAAACCTTGTTCATAAAAAATAGTGAGCTCAAGAAAGATCAAGTTTACTTATCTCAGCTTATGGAGAAGGAATGAGCGACAAAGGGCAAAGGTAAGAAGACTCCTAAGGATGATGATAAGGGACCTGCAACTAGAGGATCGACTGAGTGGAATAAAACCTTTGATGCTAAGAAAAAGGAACTGCTGGATATGATTGAAAAGCATAAGAACTAGTAGTTGGAGATGGCCAATACTCTTGGTGGCTTGAATTAGTCTTTTCTTGTTGCTTTCTATTCTTTTAGTGTGCAGGTTAGGTTTTGTTTTGTTGTTTGTTAGCTGTTGGGTGTTGTTGGTTACTTCTTTTTTTTATCTTTTTTCAACACCCACCATTTGGCATTTTTTGGTTATTGGGTTGCTGGTGGTGGTTTGTTTTGATTATCCTTTTAGGCAACATTTTGCATCTTTTGTTGTAAAGGGTTTCAGGATCCCTTCAAAACCTGTGTTTTCCCTATTAATCAAAATAATATATACCCTCAATATTAAATAACAAAAATCCCTTTGATCCACAATTTTTTTTCCTAATTTACACATTTTCCAAAAAAAAATCCAAAAAATGAATCATGAGACCTAATGAAAATATCAGGTACCTAGTAAATATTATAGAAAAATAGGTCTAACATCTATTTATATGATGGATGAATTCAATATTTCAGCACCAATTGAATCACAAAATCCCAATATTCGGGTGATCCCACAATACTGGTTTACCATTTTTGGCCAAACTGGACACTGAAATGATTTTTTCTAACTAAATCTTCACTTTTGGGCACCTATAGCGACTAAATCATGAGGAACTTGAAGATGATGCAAAATAGTGATTTGTGACAATTTTTCTATAGATTCTAAATATAGTATTTTTCAAAATTTTGGGAATCAAATTGCACTTTTTTTTCCATCTCCTTCGAAAATTAGTTTTTTTTTCAGTAAACACCATTTTTAAGGAGTGATGCTCACTGTATACAACATAAAAAAAATTCCATGAAGGATAAAATTCTATTTTTGTCAAATTTAGATTTGTAACTATGATATCTAGTGCTTCATTTTGTTTCATAGTGTTTTATTGAATATATTTTTTTTAATCAAGTTTTGAAGTCAAACCAATTACAATTCAGACATAGGTGGACTGCATACTACATAAATTTTTCTGTATGTATCAAAATTATTTTTTTTTGTTGGATCAAGGATTTCAATATCTAGTGCACTGATATTTTGCAACTTTTTTTTCTATTTTTTAATATCTATTGCATTGATAATTTTCTATTTTTCCACATGTACAGAACATGCAACTTGATTTTTAGTGAAAAACCTACATTCACTAGAAATAAAAAGTAAATATAATAATAAAATTTATTTAAAATTATACTTTTTGGGAAGCTTATAATAGGACTACATACTGACAAAAAATAATTTAAAAAAAAAATCATTTGATCCCCCAAAAGGTAAATCAAAAGTGGTTTTTAATCAACATTTTGATAGGTGTAAAGGAGACTTCGTTATAGGTATGGTTTAAAACTGTCTGGTTTCTATCCAAGGGAGTTTGATCTAAGGTGGTTTGATCAGATCCTCTTCAATTGAAATCCTTCAAATGGAATTTTTTAGGGCTTAAATCATTATAATTTTCTAAAAATGTGAGTTCAGCAAAAAATAGAATCTCCCAGAAATTCTAAACCAACATTGTGGGATCACCCATTCCAGTCAAAATTTATGGCCTCATTAGTGTAAAAAAACTGATATAACTTCATAGGCTTGCATAATTAATCAAGATAAAATATAGAAAAATGGTTTGTAGATCTAGAACATGATAAGAAATAACTTTCCAATGATATAATGTTTTTGAAAATAAGAGATCATATGCCTAAGATACACCTGATTTTGCAAAATGCTACCCAATTTTTCTATCAAGGAGCATAGGGTCTAAACAATATCCCTTGGTCACATGTGTGACTAAGGGGGCTAGGGGACCTACTTGTTGGAAAATATCCTGACCACCCAAGTGACCTTTGGTTGGTGTTAAATGGATCGATAGGGCTCACATTAAGCACCCGATCACTCGTAGGATATTGTTGTTGGGTCTTAGGCCTCAGGAACTATTACGAGTGTAAGAGAGGGGGACCAACCATGTCAAGGCCCCATGTCATGGATGGTCAAGAGAAGAAGGCTGCCCTAACTTACCCGAGCTTAAGGGAGTGTTAGGAAACATAGGATGAGAAATATATGGACTATAAGGTCTTTCAACCACAATGTAGACCTGAGAGTTTAAAGGGGGCTAGGCGAGTTGGTTTTAAGGTTGAAAATTATGTCTAAGAATTCTCTCTACTCGAGGATGAAAGAGTGACTTCGGGATGATAGTGTGACATGCTAGCATCTCTCAGGTGTGTTGGCATCCATAGGACCAAAGGACTAAAGAGACAAGGCTTGACTTAAGAAAATAGACTAACGACCTAGCTAACTACATTTGAAAGGCTAAAAAAACACAAAGACATAAACAAAGTATGCATGAATATGATAAAGAAAATAAACAAGAGTAAGAATAGCGAGGATGATATCACAAAGGTTCTCATTCACTAGCTAGCTTCAAGGATTCTTCCACTTGCACACAAGAGAGAGGAAAATGGTTGGGGGGCTGTATAAGGGCCTACCTCAGTTAGACCCCTATTTTGGTGTTTCCACCTCCACGGACAACCAATATAATGATAATGGAGAAAATCATGTTGAAGCAACAAATGAAGTAAAGTGCACTAAAGCACTACAAAATAGTGTTATTCTACTCAACCAAATAATAAAGGAGAGGAGTAGAAAGATTACCACCTCCACCAAGAGGTCACTAGCTAATGGGGGATAAAATATGAGGACTCAAGCCTCTACTGCAATGGTGTTGGTTCCACACTTGCTCTACGGAGTTGGTAGAGTGTTGATATTGCTGCTATGAAGTACAAGAAAGATACTTGAGAGTGATGGATTGAAGGCTTAGAGCTTGAACTGAATGCTCAAGGCTTAGAAGATTATGGAAGAGGATGAAATGAATGAATGAATAGTGAATTGGAAGGAGAGATGAAGGAAAATGGCCATATTCAGGTCGATTGGTCGAAGAGGGTGTTATAAATTGACTTCCAATGGGAAGTGTAACACCTTTTCAGGTTCCATCTGCAAGAATCTGTCAGGGACGTAAGTGTGCCATGCGAATATCTACACACCGTGTGGGCATCCACAACAACTATTCCTCTACCAAAACATAGAACGAGCACCAAGTGGAATGAAGGCAGTGGGCTTATGTGGAATTTTTCCTTAGGATTTGGTTTTCTAGGGTGAGGATGTGTAAAAGGGGAGTTTGTGTAAGGGGTGCAAATTCACTCCTATACAATGAGCAGTGGGTTTTGATGAGTGGTAGAACAAATCTTTAGGTATTTCTTGGATGGCCTATGGGATGAGTGTCGATGACACCCCAATTTAAATGCACTAAAATGCACTAGGTTCTTTAATAAAACACTTAAGTGCTATAAATTTTCTCTTATTTTCTTTGAAAATTTTTACCATACAATCCATATAGAGGTCGAATTAGGGCCATGTTAAAAAAATTCCTCAAGAACCCTTGACATTTTTTTATTTTTTTATATATAAAAATTTATTTCATTGGCCTCTTGATCACGATGGTGTGGTCAATTTTCCTCCAAGATGCCCCATAAAAATATTAAGACCTTATCTCTTAAAAAAATGAATAGGTGGCTGGAGATTTGGTGCTTTGTCTGGGAGTAAATTTTGACTCCCCAACATCCACAAAAATAGTTGCTAGATTAAAAGAAATTCTGAAAGAGAGAGAATGGCAAGAAATATTTTGTCAATAATGGAAGATTGAATAATGGTTGAATATGCTTGAATTCAACAATACATAAGATTCCTTGCTTATAAATTCAAGGTAGAGAGATAGGACTAGACAATATCATGACAAGTGTCTTAATCCTATAGCTTGAGACAACTAACTAACTACCTAGGAATCAAGCATTACTAGCTAGATAAGACAAGCTCTAGAAAATCCAACTAAGACTTAAATAAATAATCCTATATCCTAAATAATATTAACATGTGAATATTTCCCCTAATTACCTAGTGAGTGAACAAGCTAGGTATAAGACATACATTCACACCAACACCCCCCCTTAAGTGAAACTTAGGGAGGATATTATTATGCAAAATATTCAAAGATTAAGATGACTACAAGTCCTAGCTACAAGGCCATGTTGGGTGCCCATTTAAAAATTCAAATTCAATGAAATCAATCTCTCACAAGTAGAGAAAAGGAGAAAACCCAATGGGACAAAACTCCTCTCCAAAAGAGAAAAAACAAAACAAGAAAAACATGATATATAGAGGACTAGATGATACTCCCCATGGACTAAATTGATCATGTATGTAAAATCAGTGACCCCCCCATAAGAGGGAAACAGAGAGACAAGATATCCCCTCTAATGAAGAAGCTCCAATGCTGATGAAGAATGCTTGAAAACAAAAGATGATCCAATATTTGCAAGCAACACATATTCCATTAGGATGAAACATATCCATAGGCTAATGAAGAATCCACTCCATGTCCAATTGAAATTATGAGGAAGGATGAAGTATCAACATGTATTCCTCTAAAAACTGAGTAGGAGTCTCCAAGATTAAATGAGCCACAACATAATCATGGTCAAACTCAGCCAAGAAACATGAAAAATCAAGTGAAGGAGAAGACTCATGAATTTAAATCTTCAAAGAAAATTTAGATGGTAGAATAGTTGTGCTAAGACTATCATCATAGAGGAGATAAATCCCCTCAAGTGTCTCCTTCAAATATGTAGTATGAGACTCCACAAACAAGATAGAAATACCTATCAAATATTCATCCCACAAAGCAATATTTGAAAAACTTTGATCATCCTGCTAAATAGAACATTGATGTTTGAAGAGGTACAAGGTGGAGGAGTAAGAATCTCAACATTGTTCTCTAGAATACCAAGGTGTAGATGACCAAAATTCTCTTCACAAACATGGTTCATACTCAATGGAGTGTGTGATGTACAGTCAAAGGAACATTATCACCTTCTAAAGTAAAATTTGAAAAGGAATAAAAATGAGATGAATGATCAACCATCACAATAGCAACAATATACCTAGTCTCTAAGTCCCTTAGGTACACTCTATCTAGAGTGAACTCAATTGTTTTACCTTGACTAGGCCATGAGTAATTTGATAAATAGAAAGGATATTTATGGACAAAGAAGGAACACAATGTACATTATTGAAGGTCCCTTCCCCCATGTCAATAGAACCCTTCACACTTACCTTCATATATGTATTATTACCCATCAAGATATGAGGTGAATTACAAGGCTCAAAATAAGAGAACATATCCATATAAGAGGCCATATGATGAGATGTCAGACCTAAATCAAGAAGTCATCTATTAGATTCGGGACTTGCAGAGGCCAAGAGTGCTTGTCCATTCATTTTGTGTAGCCCAAATGTAGATCCTATGTTCTCTGACTATGATGATGAGGGTGTTGTTGATTGAGATGTTGAAGAAGAAGTAGAAAAAACTGATGAGGGTAGTTGAATGCTATTCTTTTGAAGAAGGTGTGTGATTTCATCAATATTATTATTATAACATCTATGCTCATCATGTCCTAACCTTTTACAATATGCAAATTTGAACTTCTTCTCTTTAGATGATTTCTCTTTAGAAGAGGGAGTAGACGTAGGAGTTTTTTGTGAAGGAGAATCTGTACCTTGCTCATTTGACCTGGGTGCCTTATTTTTCTTCTTACCTTTTCCTTTTGAAGCCTTTATATCCTTTGCAAGAAGAGAATGATATGTAGAAGAATTTAATGTGCTCATGTGTAAAAACATTTCTTGTTCCCTTGTGAGATAAGCTGCAAATTTATCAAGAGAAGGAATTTTGTATGCATTTCCAAGGGCATGCATTGTAGCATAAAATGTAGAAATGAACATTGAATAATCAAGACCATATGTGATTCTTTGCAACTTCAATGTTAACAATAACAACCCCATTTGTGATTTCCACTCATGATATTTATATAGGGTTAGAAGTACAACTTTTGGAAAATCCATGATACAATTAGATATTACAAGAGAGGAATAACAAATTCCCTTCACAATAAAAGCAATCAACCCCTTTGTCCCAAATAAATTATACCTTTTTTTGCAAATTTACAACAATGTATCCCAAACTACCAAATCAACTTCAAACTAAAATCTGAAATTTTGGAAACAAATCTAAAAAATGTGCATGAATACAACTGAAGTGCTCCTGAATACCTTCCTGATGCCATAAATTTCATGAAAATCAGAGAGCGAAGCAAAAAGATATGAGCTCGGAGGTGAAAATTAAAGATTTGGATTCAGCTAGGAAAAAGTGGCACAAAACTATAAAAACATTGCAAAAAAATCACACCATTGAAAAATTAAGTCTTCCAGATTTCCAATGATATTTATTTTGAAAATGTTTGCCTCTGTATGTGAAATTTATGCAAAAATGAAAAAAGGCCTATTTTAGGGCCTATGGGGGAAAAATCAAGACTTTTAAAGACTAATTTGGTGCAAAATTTGTGCACCTAGGGGCTAAAATCTAGTTGGTCATATGAGTGCAGGGCAATCAGATGCAAAAATAAAAAAGGGATTGCTATACATAAACTTGTCAGCTAAAGGAGAGGACCTAGTAGTTGAGCATGTTTCAATAGTTGTGATGGTAAATGTTTGTATAGTGTCCAATAGTTGTGATAGTAATTTATATAATGTCCAATGTGACTTGATTACCCATAATTAAAAAAACAATTATTATTTTGATCTAAAAAGCAGCCAATCATGTGATGCCACATTAGCGCTCAACTACTCATGATGTGAATGCATAAGAATTTGTCTCACTTTTTTTGGGGCCTTTCTAGACACCTTGACAGAAAGCATGCTGACGTGGCATCATATTTGATGATATGACCTTGAAATGAAAGTTATAAGCAGAGGACTTGCCAACTAAGCTACTCTAAAAAATTGAGAGTGATTTGAAATTTCTATGTAGGATAATTAGAAGCATGAAGTTAGGGTACATAATCTATAAAAAGTGTTCATTTTATAACTATGTCGGCCGATGTAAATTTTAACCAAAGTTTAAAATCAAAAAATTAATAACCTTTGGTTATTTAAACTCCCACACAAAGACTTTGTTAGACATCGACTAGACAAGGAGGTAATGCTGATGACATAGATGATTTGACAATGGTCGACATTTTAATGAGAAACATGTAAGATATTATATATAAATTTTGCACAAACACTTGTGGTATAAGGAAATTTGACTCGACTGACAGGTACGATGTACAGAGAAGATCACTGATTCTTAGAATATAACACATAAAACAATAAATACCCTTAAATAATATCTACCACTTTTAAAATAATGCCCCAAACATTATAAAAAATTATCCAATACAATAATTTTTACCCCAAAAATTACAATAATTAGGGGATAGGATCTAGTGAGCATGTTTCAATAGTTGTGATAGTAGTTTTTTATATAATGTCCAATATTTTTATCAATATTGGATCAATTGTTGTGACTTTAAAGTTATTAGTGTTGATAATGACTACCCATAATTAAATAAATATATTATTTTGATCTAAAAAGTAACCAATCATGTTATTCTACATCAGCGTTCAATAAAGCAAGTTGTAAATGCACAAGTATTGGTCTCACTTTTTTTTGGGCCATTTTGGACATCTTGACAAAAAACATGTTGATGTGGCATGATATTTGATTATGTGGCCCTGAAACCTTAGTTATAAGCAAGGGAATTGCCAAGTAAGTTGTAAAAAAATAGAATTTCTTTGAAATTTCCATGTAGGATAATTAGAAGCACGAAGTTAGGGTGCACAACTACTGGGTTCTCTCCCCTAGTAGAAATATTTTTCAATTTTTTTTTTTTGTGAAAATAGAAAAATTGTATTGTTTGGGTGGGTCGTACATCGTGTTTGGGCAAAAAAAACTGCCTAAAAACAAATTTACTAGAATATGGTCGAATTTTATATCAAAATTCATCTCTAAGGCTACTAAATCTCAACCATGAGGTGCTTGAAACCTCAATATACACCCAAAACAATCTTCAAGCCAACATCAAACCCTTATATCTAGGAAGGAATCTATGAAACGTAGAGCTTTGATACCATGTGGGAGTAAATGGTGACTCCCCAACACCCCCAGAAATAGTTGATAGACCAAAACAACTTCCACAAGAGAGAGAATGGAAAGAAAGGTTGCTTTAACAATATAAGATTGAATAATGATTGAATATGTTTGAATTCAAATGTTCATGAGATGCCTTGCTTATAAAGGCAAGGCAGAGAGATAGGATTAGACAAGATCATGACAAGTGTCTTAATCCTATAACATGAGACAACAAACAAACAAACTACCTAAGAATCAAGCATTACTAGTTAGATAAGATAAGTTCTAGAAAAGCCAACTGAGACTTCTAGAAATAATCTTATATCCTAAGTAAACTTAACATGTGAATATGTCCCCTAAGTGCCTAGTGAGTGAATTAGCTAGGTGTAAGACATATATTCACGCCAACACTCTAATACCATGTAGAAGTTGCTAATTCAACCAACAAGACCCAAAAATCACTTGCAATCAATTACCTATCACAATAGAAAATATAAAAAAAGAAAGATTATAATTAATGGCCTAAGAAATGTATTCATACAAATAACCTAAATAAAAATTACAATGTAGAATCGATCCTTATGAAAATGAGATAGAAACCCTAAATTTAAACCTTAGGTGGGTCCATTAAATTAGCCTCTAACAAGTGTCACCATCTTATGCAATCAAATGAAATATAATTTTATTAGCCAAACTAATAACTAAAAATAATTTTCCTAAGTTTAGGTTAAGTGAATAAAGTAAAAGGTGATCTAATTAATTAATCATGAATAATTAATTAATTAGATGATTAACCTATTACTCCAATAGTTTACATAAAGCAATCTGAAAAAGTTTAGTTATTAGAAGACCCAAATATGGTATGTAGACTAAAGAAGGCTTTCTATGGTCTCAAACAAGCCCCTGGGGCTTGGTATGAAAGGTTAGATAAGTACTTACTCCAATAGGGCTTCAGGAACCATACTAAAAATAGCAATCTTTACATCAAAATTGAGGATGAATAAATTTTAATGGTGGTTTTATTGTTGATGATATAATCTTTGTAGGGAATGATGAAATGTGTAGGGAGTTTGCAAAAGAGATGCATAAGGAACTTGAAATTTCTATGATAGGTGAGTTAAATCATTCTTTCTTGGATTCCAAATTACTCAATCAGATGATGACACTTTTTATCTCTCAAGAAAAGTATGTCAAGGAGATGTTGAAGAATTTTCGTATAGAGGATTGCGAACGAATAAGTACTCCTATGGTAATAGGTTGTCATTTGATAAAATTTGATGAGTCACCTCGATCTGATCAAGCTTTATATATACCTATGATTCAAGGGTATCCTATACTTAACAATGTCTAGGCCTGGAATTATGCAAGTTTTCTGCTTCGTTGCAATGTTTCAAGTTGATCCAAGAAAAACTCATGTGAAGGTTGTCTAAACATATTTTTTAGATATTTGAAGACCACTCTAGGCTATGGATTGTGGTATCAAAAGGGTGATGAATTTTCCTTAAGTGCATATACTGATGCAAATAAGATTAAAAATGTTGATGATAGAAGAATCACCAGTGGCAGAGCTTTCTTTTTGGGAGACAAATGGGTCTTATAGATTCGTAAGATGTAGGATTCAACTCCCTTATGAACAATTGAAGTAGAGTATATAGTTACAATATCTTGTTGCAATCAAGTGTTGTGGATGGAGAAAACATTAAAGGATATCAAGGTAATGTATGACATGAGCCCATTCCTATTCTATATTACAATACAAGTGCCATCAATATTTCAAATAATCTAGTGATGTATTCTAGAATCAAGTACATATCCATTAAGTATCACTTTTTAAGAGAGAAGGTTTCAAATCAAGAGGTAAAATTGGAATATGTACCTACAAAGGGTCAGGTTGCATACATCTTTAGAAAGGAACTTTCTAAGGACACATTTGAATATCTCAAAAAAAAGTTAGGATTTTTTACCCCTCCTAATTAGATGCATATATGGTGCATCTATCTAAAGGGAGAAATTCAAGACATATTTTGATCCCTAGATTGATGAGGGCCACGTCTCAAGGGGAGCTGGTAGAAAAATTATAAAAAAGAATGATAAGGTTTGTGAAAATAGTGGGACCTTGTATGTT
This sequence comes from Sequoiadendron giganteum, assembly GCA_007115665.2. Lineage (NCBI taxonomy): Eukaryota > Viridiplantae > Streptophyta > Pinopsida > Cupressales > Cupressaceae > Sequoiadendron > Sequoiadendron giganteum. The sequence goes on along the minus strand of CM021100.1, from coordinate 237,280,283 downwards.
GTTGTAGGAATAGAGGAAGATCACTATCCGTTTACCTATCATGTTAAAAGGGGATAAATTGCATATTAGGTTAGTGTTGCCATCAATCCAAAAGGGGGATATTGGTGTATATGTTTTCATTGATGTCAATAGAGTTGTATTGTGGATGGTTTCATGTGATGTAAACATAGTGTTCATCAGTATTTTAGGGTGAAGGACTTGGTGATGAATTTCATGAGAATGATGTATACAACTATAACGCATCTTCTAGGTATGTGCAGGATCATGATGGGCCAAAAATTGGCGATATCTAAGTGATATGATTGCCCATGTGGCTGACAACTTTATTTCTACCCAAAATTGATGAAATAAAAAGGCTTTTTAAAGAAGATTATTAGATTTCCACCAATATAAATTATGCTTTACTTTGAAGTTAATAAATAATTATTATTCATTTTCTATTTGAATTACAACTAAAGTCCTGATCGATAGGCTGATTGAAAAAAATCTATAGCTTTCAAACAATGTCACATTTTTTGAATCCAAAAAATGTGTCACATTCTATGCTTCACATAATATAGGATTAAAAAGAAATAAAATTGAATTTCATGAAGTTTTGAGCAAGTTAAGGTGGTCAGACATACGAGTTTTTATATTTTTTAAAAATTATAATAGAAAATTCATAATTAATTATTTACTTGGGAAAAAATTACAAACAAATATGCCTCACATCGAGAAATGTGTCCCCTACTTATATCTAAAATATTAATTTTTTTATTTTATCATTTTATTGTGGTTAGGGTGGTCAGACAGACACCTAATTCTTATTTTTTCCCTGAAATTGAAGTAATACTGCATTGAAATTTCAAATTTTCACCAAATAGATTTTAAATATAAATAACTAAAACTAGTAGTTTAGAAACTAAATTCGATTTTATACAAATTATATTCTTACATATTTTTGAAATAATATAGATAACTTATTCAAAATTTTCCATCAAGTCGCCTAACTCTGATTTTCTGAATTTTAATGCCACTTAAGGGTCTATTTTTTCCATGATGATCCTGCACATACCCTTCTACTCTTCATGAATAAGTGGAATTTGATAGGTTGAAGTGTATGTTTATATGAAGAAGTTTTATCTTATTTCTTTTGATGAAACGAGTTGTAATTTTTCTTTATGATGTTTTGAATGTTATCCCTTCATGTAAAACATTGCATAAGATATGAAATATTGTATGTAAGGTTTTCATGTAGCTGAAGGCATATGAAGTTGCACTGAAGAAGATTTGGAGAATTCTCAGCATTCCTTTGTATTTGAATATATGGCCTTGTGGTTTGGATGTTAAATAGAAATAGTCATGAAGTATATATTTTCCTAAAATTCCATGGTATAAAAGTTATTGTAGAAGTTTGCAGAGCTAGCAAAGTGAAGACAAGTAGTACAGTGTTGTTGTAGTAATAAAGAGTCAAAGGAATGGTTTTCATCTCTATATTTGAATATGTGTTCTTTCAGTTTGAAGGAAAAGTATATATTGTTTTTATGATATTTCTTTTAAAGATTCAAGTGTTGAGGAGTACCACAAGCTTGGTTTTCAATGTTCTATCTCAAGACTATGTTTTATGGGTTGGTAGGAGATGTTGGGTTTAGTGTTTGTTTTCTTGAACTAGTATGGAGTAGAAAAAATTTGTGAAAGGAGTGTATAAGAATGTTTAAGCATGCCATATAATGTTTTCAAAGTGATCCTCATGAGCTTGTTTGGTCTCTCTAGTACTGGTTTTAATCTGGAGCTAATGCATGGAAGGCTAAGTGTTTGTCGGGACAACTTGGTATGTTGAGTTATTTGCGCCAAATTTTTTAAGTGTGCACAACTGTAGAGATGTATGCTAAGGTAAAATAGTTCCTGATTATCTCTTGGTTTTTTAATACATCAATTTCTACTTGAAATAATGAAAAATATGGTTGTTGGTGGAAAATTGTTATGAAAGGGGGTTCACCACAACCTATTTCTCCAATTTCATTCAAGGAAATGAGATCCAAACAATTAATTTACTATCAACTGAAAGGTGAGTCAAATAAAGGTATGGATTATAAAATTTACTATCTATGCAAGGATTGGGGGTATCAGCTAAATATCACTTTGGAGAGAAATATCGAAACCATCAAACAAACTCCAAAATGTATGCTATGAAATGTAAAGGAAAAATAGTAATCAAAACTAACATAAACAATAATAAAAATCCAGATCTAGAATGGGGAAAAAATGTGTACCTTTTACCAAAATTCAAATTTTGAAGCTCACTGACGACTCATTTGCCCTATGGTGAATGGGTCCTAGCTAGGGTTCTCTGAAATCTGTTTCTGGGTTCTCTTATGTTGTGTCTGCACAACTCCATGTTCTCAATTCTCATGTTGTCAAATACCCAGAAATAAGTTTTGTAGAAGAGTTTCTGTGATATGACAACTTTTCTAGCAACTTTGACAACTTTGCAACTTTCTTCAATTTTTCTCTTCAAAGGATCTTTCACCTAAAACCTACAATCACACATCAAAGAGAGAAAAAGGTTGTTTGTTAGGGTATGGGGGTTTGCCTTGGTCAAACCCCATTTTGGTGATTAAGCCTTGAAATAAATAAAATCATGAAAGGAATGATGAATGAACAACTCTATGTAACAACTCACCATAGGATAAGTGTAAAAAGATGGGGGGCCAAAAAGAAGTCTTGAGTGGCCACTTTTTTTTTTTAAATGGTAGAGATTAAGGGGTTGAAAAGAGGGGGGAACAAAAATTGGTGTTGTTTTTGTCAAAAAGAAATAACATAACAAATTTTATGGCTCCCTCAAAAGGTTAACCATTTTTTAGTATTTTTAAATCACTTTGATGAGAAATTAGCTAACAATATGTAGCTTATGCCTGATTTTTTCGATAATTTTTTTAATGAATATTTGATTTTTTCCTAATTATCAAAGTGAGCACTTCTTAAAAAATAGAATTTTGGCCATGCTACCCCTATAAATATTGAAAAATAATTGAAAGAAATTTTTTCAATATGTGTAGAATGGAGTCTAGTTTCTAAAACTGTAATTTATTTGAAATTTTGATGAACGGTTAATTTATAATGAAAAAAATACCAAATAGTGGTTTTTGCCAAAAAATAAACACATAAAAAGAGAACTTATAGATCAAAGGGTTAACATTGTCAAAATGTGAAAAAAAATACCTTGTTAGATGGTTAAGAGAGAGCCTAACATTACCCAAGTATTTGATATGTTTGACTTTGAAACACATGCAAACCTAATGCTTAGCACAAACACGATTATGTGAAATATTGTAGAATTTACAGAAACATGTATTTGGACATTGGGAAGGAAATCCAAGTCTTTAGGTTGGTATTCAAAATAAAATACCAAGCATAAGGCTTGGGGATTCCCAAAGCAAGAAAAAACACAGTGTATTATAATGCACTCATTTTATTTCATAGTTTCAACATGTTTTTTGTATTTTTTCCCAAGACTTGCCTAGAAAGACATAACATGAGCATGTTCTAACGTGCTCACATTATGTCTTTCTTTGTGTTAAATTCTAGTCTATTAATTGTATGTATCTATATTTGTATGTTTATATATATGTATGCTTGTATGAAATATATGTATGTTTGTATAAATGGTTGTATGTATGTATGTATGTATGCATGTATGTATATATGTAATATTGTATGTACATATGGCTATATTCTTGCATGCATGTAAGATTGTATTTACATATGTATGTATGCCCATATGTGCAGATGTCTTCTCATATGTATGTATGTCTTTAGAGGGAGGGAGAATTTTACGAGAGAGAGAGAGAGAGAGAGAGAGAGAGAGAGAGAGAGAGAGAGAGAGAGAGAGAGAGAGTTGTCTAGGTAGCGTGGGAGAGAAAGAGGGAGGGAAAGACTTGTATGAGGGTATGTGAAAGATCATCATGGAAAAAACAAGCCCTTAAGTGGCAATGAAAACTAAAAAAATCAGAGTTAGGAAAATTGAAATAAAAATTTGAATAAGTTATCTATATTATTTCAAAAACATTTAAAAATAGAATCTATAGCAAATTGAATGTAGTTTCTAAACTACTAGACCTTTATTTAAAATAAATAAATCTATTTGGTCAAAGTTTGAAATTTCAATGCTGTAGTACTTAAATTTGAGGGTAAAAATAAGTAGGTGTCTGTCTGACCACCCTAACTAGAGCAAAATGATAATGTTTTTTCATAAGATTTTAGATATAAGTATAGGACTCATGTCTTGATGTGATGCATATTTGTTTATAATTTTTTTCCTAGTAAATAATTAATTATGAATTTTTTATTACAAATTTTAAAAAATATAAAAACTCATCGGTCTAACCACCTTAACTTGGTCAAGCCTTCATGAAATTCATGTTTCTTTTTTTTAATCATATAGTATGTGAAGCATAGAATGTGACACATGTTTTGGATTCAAAAAATGTGACACCGTTTGAAAGTTATAGATGTTTTTCAATTAGCCTATCAATCAAGAATTTTTTTGTAATTTAAATAGAAAATGAATAATAATTAGTTATTAAATTCAAAGTAAAGCATAATTTATATGGGTGGAAAGCTAAGAATCTCCTTTAAAAACCTTTTTTTTTTTCATTAGTTTTTGGTAAAAAAAATGTCCTCAGCCACATGGGTCATCATATCACTTACATATCGCCACTTTTTGGTCCATGATGATTCTGCACATACCCATGAGAGAGAGAGGTGGAAATATAATGAGAGATAGAACCGAGAGAGGGAGAGACCTAAGAGAGAGGGAGTGGGAGATAAGGGGTTGGAGTGAGAGGAACTTAGCTAGGTAGGGTGGGAGGGATAGAGAGAAAGGGGGTGGGAGAGAGAGACCTGAGAGAGAGGTAGAGAGAGAGAGAGGGAGGGAGAGAGAGTGGGGAGGGGGAGAGATGGGAGAGAGAGGGAGACAAAGAGGGATTTATGTAGGTAGGGTGCCAAAGGGAGAGACTTGAGAGTGTGAGGGGGGTGAGAGGGAGAGACTTTAGAGATAGGGAGGGAGTGGGAGGGTGGCAGGGAGGGAGGGAGGGAGAGAGGTATGTAGAAAGAACAAGAGGGTAAATAGAGACAATTAGAGAGGGTAGGAGAGAGGGAGGGAGGGAGAGGTGAGATGGAGAGATAAATAGATAGAGATAGAGGGATAGGGTTTGAGGGTATAGGGTTGAGGGATTAGGGTTGAGGGTCCAATGTATAGGGTAGAGGGTTGAGGGTTTAAGCATTTAAGGGTTGAGGTTTTAAGGGTTTAAGATTTGAGGGATGAGGTTTAGGGTTGAGGGATTAGGGTTGAGGGTTGAGGGTATAGGGTTGAGTATACATGTTTTAGGGTATATGGTTCAGAGATTATGGTTGAGGATCCAATGTATAGGGTAGATATTTTAGAATTGAGGGTTTAGGGTTTAATGTATATTGTAGAGGATAGAAGGTTTATGGTTTAAGGGTTTAACAGTTGAGGGATTAGGGTTTAAGGGTTGAGGGTTGAGAAATTAATGGTTGATAGTTGAGGGTTTAGATATTGAGGGTTGAGGGATTAAGGGTTGAAGTTTTAGGGTTTAAGGGTTGAGGGATTAAGGTTTGAGGGTTGAGGGTTTAGGGTAGAGAATTTAAGGGTTGAGGGTATAGTTTTGACAAATTAGAGTTGAGGTTTTAGGGTATTGGGTTGATGGTAGAAGGGTAGAGGGTTTAATAGTTTATGGTTTAAGGTTGAGGGTTTAGGGTTTAGGTTTGAGTGTTTAATTGTTTAAGGGTTGAGTGATTAGGGTAGAGACAAAGGAATTGAGGGAAAGAGAGATGGAGGGAGAATTGAGATAGAGAGAAGGAGAAAAGAGGAGAGAAGGACAAATAGAGAAGAGGTTTGATGATTTTCTGTATAGGGTAGAGTGTTGAGAATTGAGGGTATAGGGTTGAGGGTTTAGGGTATTGGGTTGAGGGTAGAGGGTATTGGATTCAAGGTTTGAGGTTTGAGGTTTTAGGGTTGAGGGTATAACATTAAGGGATTAGGGTTGATGGTACAATGTATAGGGTAGAGGGTATAGGGTTTGAGTGTTTAGGGTTTAAGGTTTAAGGGTTGAGGGATTAAGGTTTGAGCATTGAGGGTTGAGAATTGAGGTTCGACTATTTAATGTATAGGGTAGACAGTTGATGGTTGAGGGTCTAAGGGTTGAGGGATTAAGGGTTGAGGGTTGAGGGATTAGGGTAGAGAGTTTAAGGGTTTAGGGTTTGAAGTTTTAGGGTTTAGGGTATAGGGTTGAGGGATTAGAGTTGAGGGTAGAGGGTATTGGGTTGAGGGTAGAGGGTAGAGGGTTTAAGGGTTGAGGGTTGAGGGTTTAAGGTTAAGGGTACATAGTATAGGGTATAGGGTTGAGGGTCCAATGTATAGGGTAGAGGGTATAGGTGTTGACGGTTTAGGGTTTAAAAGTTTATGGTTTAGGGTTGAGGGTTTGGGGATTAGGGTTGAGGGATTACAAGTTGAAGGTTGACAGTTTAGGGTAGAGGGTTTAAGGGTCGAGGGATTAGGTTTGAGGGATTAGGGCTGAGGGTAGAGGGTTGATGGTTTAGGGGTTTAATGTTTGAGGGCTTAGGTTTGAGGGTTTAGGGTTTAGGGTATTTGATAGAGGGTAGACTGTTGAGGGTTGAGGGTTTAAGGGTTTAGGATTTAAGGTTTGAGGGTTGAGGGTTTATGGTTGAGTGTTTGATGGTTTAAGGGTTGAGGGTATAGGGATGAGGGATTAGGGTAGAGAGGGAGGGATGGATGGAGGGAGAGATAGAGGGAGAAGTGAGATAGAGAGAAGGAGAGAAGAGGAGGGAAGTAAATAGAGAGATGAGATCTTAGGGTTTAGGGTTTAGGGTTTAAGGTTGAGAATTAAGGGTATCAGGATAAAGACCTATATGGTTGAGGGTTTGGGGTTGAGGGCTTAGGGTTGAGGGCATTGTGTTGAGGGTAGAGGGTTTAATTTATAGGGTAGAGGGTTTATGATTTAAGGGTTGAGGGTTGAGGGTTGAGGGTTTAAGGTTTAGGGTAGAGGGTTGAGGGTATAGGATTGAGGGATTATGGTTGAGGGTCTAATGTATATGGTAGAGGATATAAGGATTGAGGGTTTAGGGTTGAGGGATTAGGGTAGAGAGGGAGGGAGAGATGGAGCCAAAAGTGAGATAGAGAGAATGAGAGAAGAGGAGGGAAGGAAAGAGGGAGATGAGTGTTGAAGATCCAATGTATAGGGCAGAGGGTTGAGAATTAGGGTGAAGGTTTGAGGACCTATAGGGTTGATGGTTTAGGATATTATGTGAAGAGGGTAGAGGTTTGAGGCTTGTGGGTTTAAGGGCTGATGGTATAGGGTTGAGGGATTAGGGTAGAGAGGGAGGGGTGGAGGGAGGGAGAGATGGAGGGATAAGTGAGATAGAGAGAAGGACGGAAGGATATAGAGGGAGAGAGAGGGAGTGAGGAATATAGGGAGAGAGAGAGAGAGAGAGAGAGAGAGAGATCTAGTTATATAGGTAGGGTGATTGATGGAGAAACTTGATAAAGAGAGAGAGAGAGGAGGTGGGAGGAAGATAGTTGAGAGAGAGTAGAGAGAGGGAGTGGGAGATAGAGGGATGGGGGAGATATTTAGGGAGAAGTAAGATAGAGAAAAGGAGAGAAGAGGGGGAAGGCTAGAGAGATGAGGGTTGAGGATCCAATGTATAGGTAGGGGGTATTGGGTTGAGGATAGAGGTTTTATGGTTGAGGGTTGAGGGTTTAAGGTTCAGGGTTGAGGGTATAGGGTTGAGGGTCCAATGTATAGTGTAGAGGTTATAGGGGTTGAGAATTTTAGGGTTGAGGGTATAGGGTTGAGGGTCCAATGTATAGTGTAGAGGTTATAGGGGTTGAGGGTTTAAGGGTTGAGGGATTAGGGTAGAGAGGAAGGGAGAAGTGAGATAGAGAGAAGGATAGAAGGGGACGGAAGGAAAGGGAGAGATGAGGGTTGATGATCCAATTTATAGAGTAGAGGGTTTAGAATTGAGGGTATAGGGTTGAGGGTATTGGGTCAAGAGGGTAGGGGGTGAGGGATTAGGGTTTAGGTTTTAACGGTTGAGGGTTTAAGGGTTTAGGGTTTAATGGTTTAATGGTTGATGGATTAGGGTAGAGATGGAGTGATGGAGGGAAGGAGAGATTAGGGTTTAATGGTTTAAGGGTTGATGGATTAGGGTAGATAGGGAGTGATGGAGGGAGGGAGAGATAAATGGATAAGTTAGATAGAGAGATGGAGAGAGAGAGAGAGAGAGAGAGAGAGAGAGAGAGAGAGAGAGAGAGAGATTTTTCTAGTTATTTAGGTAGATAGAGGGAGTGAGAGAGAGACCTGAGAAAAGGAGAGGGGATGGGAGGGACAAACCTAAGAGAGAGGGAGAGAGTGGGAGAGAGAGTGGGAGAGAGATAGAGGGAGTGAGAGAGATGGGATGGGAGAGAGAGGGAGAGAGAACTGAGAGGTAGAGGGAGTGAGAAAAGAAAATACCTAAGAGAGAGATTAGGTTTTAGGGTTTAAGGGTCAACATATCAATGGTTTTTATAGTATAGGTTTGAGGTATTAGGGTTTAAGGAATAGTGTCCAAGGTTGAGGGTTTAGATTTAAGTGAGAGACTTGTATGGATAAGGAGGGATGGATGGATAAGGATAGAGAGAGAAGAAACCTATATAAAATCAACATTTTCATAAGATGAGCACATTTTGAAGAAGTTGAGATGTACCTGTTTGTATAGCATGACAAAATGTGTTGATGTTTTAACATGAGCATGTTTTGGCTTGCTCTAAAAATGGTAAAAAATCAACACACTCATGATTTGCAAGCCCACATTCTCTATATTCTACTAGTTATGCATGTTTTTCAACAAAAATATACTTTTTGATGCTTTTGTGAAGTGTGAATGGAAATTTTTCACATTCTACCACCTCTTTATGAACTTTCACCAACTTTACATGAAATAATAGATTTTTCATGTATAAATAGATATATATCAATTCAAGTCTCAATTCCATTCAACAATGATATACAATCGAACATTCAAAAGGAAACAAGCTTGTGAAAAATTCAAATTATGGAGGAGTTTGATGCAAGAGGAAACAAAGGCTACATAATTGGGTAGAAATCCTCCATTCGAATCTTCGTCTTTTAGGTATGTGAAGTCTTTACACATTTTATTTACATTTTCCTTTATTATATTTTGGATTTCTTTGATTTTGTTATTATGCATAGTCCATGTTCATCATTTTTTGTCATTATAACCTTATCCCCTCTTAGCACATTTTAAACTACACAATTCTTTACACTTTCCAATTACATTTTTAAACCGCATATATCTTTGAGGTATTTTTTTAAACAATTAACCTACCTTGTGTATGCTTCCACATTTTGTATACACACATATATGAGAGTAGTTATAAGTATGTAATATAATACATCATTTCTCAATCATTTTCTATGTATGTGCATACCCCTTTCCAAAGCTTTTATTTTGGTATAGGCATGGGGGATGTTGGAAAAAATAGTGAAATTTGGTTTTACACCTAGAAATTGCATTTGCTTGAAATTTTCTAAAGCCTTTCCAACAAATCTATTTTGTGCATATCATATAATAGTTGTAGTCCGTGAGGACATATCACATCGAGAAATTTTGTCAAATAGTTCTACCAACTAGCTACTTGGCATGTCTATGCTACCAATTTTTCCATACATGTCTACCAAAACATTTTATCAAATAGCATAGACAAGGTAGTCAGTTGTTTGGAAAAATGCCTCAAAGAAATGTGGTCTCATGGTGATGTGTATTTTTTAAAACAATTTATTGCTTTGTCTATGCTACGAAATTTTACATGCATGTCTACCAAATCATTTTATCAAACAACATAGTCAATGAAATCAACTATTTGAAAACATGAATCAAAGAAATGTGGTCTCATGGTGATTCACATCACCATGAGACCACATTTATTTGAGGCATTTTTTCAAATAGCTGATTTCCTTGTCTATGCTACCAAATGTTCCATACATGTCTACCAAATTTTTTTTTTAAGCAATCCACATTTCCTTTAATGATTTGATTGGTGTCTTGATACCTTGTTCAATAGAGGGTGTAATTAGGCAATTTTAAGATTTCAAATTAAAACATGAAAATCATTACTCACAATAAAAGCCTAATCAAATACAAAGAGAAAATGACACAAAGGAAAATAGAACAATATCACCTGATTCATGCATCCATTGGCTAACCTTTGTAGACCTTCTCCATTTTGTTGTATTATTGCCCTGAAATTTTTATTAAGAATGAAATTATGACCTAAAGATAAAGAAAAATATTGGAGATAACTAGAATGCACTGAGTTCTCAAGATTCCTAAGATTTTTGGGGAGGGTTTGAAAAATAATTAATTGATGGTCATGATTAAAAGATAAATCATGGAATAGGGTTAGGGTTGAATTATAATAGATTAATGGTCGAGATTAAATTCAAAGATAATTTAATCAATAGTGGACGTTAGTTGGGTCACTAAGGGATATAGATTGGATGTAGAAGATACAAAAAAGTGATGAAGAAATAAATCAAATATTTTTTTGTTTTAGTGACCAATGTCAAATTAAATAATAAAGATATTATTTAATTTTAGAAGATTGTGATAAGAGAAGAATGATCCTTTTTTTTGAATTAATTCATGATTTTAATTTAGAAAATCAAGATATGAAATATAATAAAATAAATAAAGATTTATTTAATTAAAAAGAGAAAAAAAGACAATTAAATAATTAAAAAAATTATTTAATTAAAGAAAGAATCATCATTTTGAATTAAATAATGATTTTTAATTTAAAAATCAAGACATGAAATATAATTAAATATTTATTTAATCAAAAGGAGGAATAAAAGCTAGCAAATAATTATTTAATTATAGTGGAAAGTAGCGTGGAATTAAATAAACTGTCATTTATTTAATTTTGGAAAGAAGATAGGTTCAGTTAGTGATGTAATTAAATAATTAACATTTATTTAATTAATAAAAAGGAAATAAAGATGGGAGTGAATTAATTGATTTATTTAAATTATTTAATTAATAGAGGATATATTAAATAATTAACATTATTTAATTATGAAAAATGAAAGGGAAAGGGTGGAAGAATTATGAAGAGAATTAGAGTCATGGGCCTAAGACAATTTTTAGTGTCTACATTTTACCCCTCTTTGATACAATGCATTTTATTGTGTTGTGTCAAAGAAAATTAATCAAAAATATGCCCCAGTGAAAGAGAGAATGACGAGGAGGTAGTGGTATGCCCCCTTGAGAGGATAGGTGGGTTCAAAGAAAATGAGTTTTCTCGTGAAATGGATGAGAGAACTAGAAGATGAAGGACAAAAGGATAGAGGAACATAGATAATGGTGGTGAATAGTAGCATAGAAGACATGGATGTTAGCATGGAAGACATGGATGTTAGCATGGAAGACATGGATGTTAAAAAAATCTCAGAATCTTCAATACTTTTGCAAATATATAATAGGTCTTGCATGAATCATCATTGGGCATTAAAATGATACAAATGGAGAAAAAAAACCTTGATATGAGATAGAACAAGGTGTGAAAGGTCACCCAATTGCAAAAAAAAAACAATCACAAACAAGGAAATGTCCTAGCTCATACTAAGGAAAAAGTTGCCCCAATCTTTTTGCCAAGACAATCCACAAACATTAGTTAAAGAAAAAGAGTCCTGAAACATCATCACTCCTCTAAATACTTCATGGGAGATCCTCAAGGAAGCTAATAACCTGACTCAAAGAAAAATATAAAAGAAAAATGAGACAATATAAGCCATAATGTCAACAACCAGTGAGAGTGTTTTCCAAAGTTTGATTGCTCAATATTTAGTTGATTGTTCAAGGAAGCCTAGTATTAGGGAAGACACATGTCGTATAAGACATCTAGTATAGGTTCAATCATTCTACCACCTCTATAAGGAAAATGATAATGTTTGACTAAATGGTGATTCTTGATTTCGCGAAGGACGCATCCTATATAAGACACTCAATTGTTTGCATGATTCAATCATTTTGACAATTTGCTTGATTTGACTTGATGACCTTATTGGCTAGTTTGTCTTGTTGATATGTGACTTGCACTCATTTTTCAATGACCACTTGTGTGTTTGAGGATAGTTTCCAATTTATTTGACTGAAGCAATGAACCCTAAAGGACTTACCTAATGCGGCCTCAGAGGCTGGTGCAAGAGCACCTAATCCACCATTTGCAAGTTTGAATACTTGAAGGTTGATAGGTTGGTCCTTTAGTGAGTCAATGGTAGCATAGGGGTGTTTTGAGTATATTTACTCTAAATAAAGTCTAAAAAGACCATTTAATATGTGTTTTGGTGGTTTTGAGTATTAGGTGTCAAATTAGGAAAATTTGCACAAAATGCAAAAATGTTGTCAAGCAAGTATTACAAAACTACAATTTCTAGGGAATATGAAGAGTCTAGTATTTCAAAGGAAAGTTATGAACATTTGGGTAGTTTGAATTTAAATTTAATGGCTATAAAAATCCTCTCTATGGCTCGAAGATGGGGGTTGATACTATATTTGAATATTTCCAAATAATATACAACACATTTTCTACAAAATTCTCTAGTTTTTGAAATTTTATGTTACTGTACGAATCCATACAACCATTAAATGATTGAAATCCTTTTGTTTCTCATAGATACATGATTTATCTTTTGATTGATTCCATTTTGAGAGTCTAACTTTGAAATTTGAGCGCAATTTTCTTCTTTTTTTGTAGCAGCCCTATTTATATAGTTTTAAAGGGTTAAAGGACTTCTAAATTGGAAAAATGATCCATTCCACTTTTTGTACTTACGTTTTCTCCTGGAATGGGTCCAATACTCTCTAATTTATGTGTTGCCATGTTTTGGTAGGTAGTGGAGTTGAGTTGTGAGAATTGGGATGATACCCTAGGGTAAAATAAAGTGTTGTCCTTATGGAAAGAGTTAGTTAGTGAAGGGTTTTGATGAGTTGTTGTTGGAACTGACAAAGTGAGTGTAAATTGAGTTTGTTTAAAGTTTTTTTAAATTTTTGGGTGCATTTTTTGGGTTTGATAAGCTTGGGGAAAATATTTTTTCAATAAACCCTTGTATTTTGCATGAAAGGGGAGGTTGTGGTGGATCAATGTACTAGAAGACTTGAACTTGTGATTTGATGACGGATTTTGTTGTTTTGAAACCCATTTAGTGCTTCCCAATTCATATTTTGGTGAAAAGGAAATTTTAATGATCACTTCCTTTATAAACTTGACCTAAATCAAGGTCTAAGATGGTGGAGAAGGTTCAGTTTGAGGTGTGCATTCCAAAGAAGTCACTATTGAATTTGATGCATGTTATGTAACTCAATAAAGGGTATCTAGATCAGTAATTTGGTTAGACAAAGCAAAGTGAAAGGCGAAAACTGGAGAGATAGAGAGTTGTTGATTGAAAATTTCTTTGACACTCATTAATTTTTGAATTTGTGAAGATTGACTCCCCTTTCTTACATCATTTAGTATTAGAGTGTCAATGAGTAGGTCTTTTGATTGAATTTTGCATGTTTGTGAAGGACAAGGGGGAAGTTGAAGAGACAAGTTTGTGAAGATGCCTCTGAAAGGTGTTGGTGTTGCAAGAGAGTTGTAGGAACTTAAGGAGAAGCATGGTAAGATTATGGAGTCACACAATACTGTGTTGGCAAGGCTTTTTACATTGGAGACAAAGAAAAGAAGAGATAAGAATGAAGAGAGGGAAACAAAGGAGGAAGATGAAGAATATGAATATGTTGATGAAGAGTTAGACCCTAAAGATTAGAGGATGCAAAAGCTACTCAAGGAAATCAAAGGTGATACTCATCAGGTAAAGTTTGATTTTTCTATGATGGTGTAAATTTAAATGAAGAATAATTGCTTGATTTGATTGTTTCTATGGATAATTACATTGAAAGTGAAGAAATTTTAGATGAGAAAATGGTGAAGCTGGAAAAAAAAAACTCAAAGGTAATGCTCTTCTATGGTGGGACTATGAGAAAAAAGAAAGGAGAAAACAAGGCAAGTCAAGAATAGTTTCTTGGGACAAGACGATGCAAAGGTTGAAAAGTAAGTTTCTTCCAAAAGATTATGAAGTTCAATTGTATAAAAGATTGCAAGGATTGAAGCAAAAGGATCTAGAAGTTAAGGCCTATACGGATGAATTCTACAAACTAAGTATAAAGTCAAGAAAGGATGAAGATGAAGTTGAAAAAGCGGATAGATACCTAGGTGGTCTCAAATTCAGTATTCAAGATGAACTTGTAGTTGCTAACCCAAAGACTATTGAAGAGTGTTTTTAATTATCAATCAGGGTGGATGAAAAGCTCAAAAGAAGGCAAGAGAAATATATTATCTAGGAAGAGGTACTAGCACAAGGGGGAGAAGTTCAATCCCTACATGAAAGTAGACATTTGAGGAACCAAAAGAAGTAAGTAAAGGTAAGGAACAAGGTGTTGATGCTAGAGGAGGTTTTAGAGATAGAGAGTTGTTGATTGAAACTTTGTTTGAAACTCATTCATTTCTGAATTTGTGAAGATTGACACCCCTTTCTTACATCAATTGGTATCATAGCTTCTAATAATTTTGCAGGGACATGCTATATTTGTAATGAATATGGTCATCTTTCATGGAAATGTCTTAAAAATTTTGGTAGTTCATCAAGTGGTGAAAAGAGGATTGATAGGAGGGATCAATTATTACAAGAGGAAGAGTGTGAGAGTACAAATTCTGCAACTCTACATGTTTCTCTTGAAACAAGGGTGATGTTGATCATGAGGAAGACTATATTGAAGGAATAAAAGGAGGTGGAACCATTGAAAAGGAAGAGTCTTTGCAAGACAACATGTAAGTGCAAGAATAAGGTATGCGAAATTGTCATTGATTTTGGCTCTATAGAGAATATTGTGTCAAGTGAGATGGTTAACAAATTGAATTTGAAAAAAAATCCTAATGAGTTACCTTATAAGGTGTCTTGGTTGAGTGATGGGCAATATTTGTTGATAAATGAACAAATATTTTTAGAATTCCACATTGGAGGTTATAAATATCAAGTATTTTGTGATATTCTCCTTATGGATTATTGTCATTTACTCTTAGGTAGGCCCTGGTAGTATAGAAGGCGTGCAATGTATGATGGAAGATATAACACATACACTATAGTGAAGGATGGATACAAGTTTTTTTTGACTCCTTTGGTGGAAGATGATAAAGGTAAGGCCAAAGTAATCATGTGTGGAATAAAATAACTTGTAAATGTTGTGAAGAAAGACAAATTTTTTGATACCTCAGTCAATATGAAGACTGAGAATGCTTTGATAATAGATAGGAAGGTTGATACAATGGTAATGGAGTTGATAGTGAATTTGGTTGAGAATGTTTTGGTGGGGACCATTTTATGTCCTATAGGTGAAATTAGATTTGTAAAGCTAACAATACCTGGAAGTACAATGGTTAATAAATTAGACAATATAGTGAGTATAGTGGACGATAGATCTAGTGGTATAGGGGAAAAGATAGTGGGACAGGTGATAGTAAAGAAAGGAATGAATGGACAAAATAGTAAAGGAATTTGCAATCTTGAAGAAGAGAGGGTGAAGAGGTCAGTGGAAGAAATAATTGGTAAGAGTTTATTTGAATGCATGAAGGTAAGAACATTTTCATGTTTTGTTCAAAGAATAGATAGAATACCTTTGTCAAGTCTCATTGCAAAGGATGAATCATGTTCAAATGCAAGTAAAGGCTTGAATGAAGAGTATATTACAAGATCTCAGTGCCTACACCAGGGAAAGAGATTTGAAAAATAGTATGCATGTGCAAAACAAGGTGGAACTAGAACAAATCAGTGCTCATGTGGCATGAGCTCTTTTTCTGTGAGGGTGTATGGTGCAAGAGCACCTAATCCACCATTTGCAAGTTTGAATACATGAGGGTTGATAGGTTGGTCCTTTAGTGAGTCAAGGGTAGCATAGGGGTGTTTTGAGTCTGATTAATCTAAATAAGGTCTAAAAAGATAATTTTATATGTATTTGGGTGGTTTTGAGTCTTAGGAGTCAAATTAGGAAAAGCTGCACAAAATGGGAATTTTTTGTCAAGCAGGAACTACAATAGTGCAATTTCTAGGAATATAGAGAGTCTAGTATTTCAAAGGGTAGTTATGAATATTGGGGAAATTGGAATTTTAATGTAATGGATTTTAAAACTCTATGAATCAAAGATGGGGGTTGAGATTGTATTTGAAGATTTCTAAATAATACACAATGCATTTTCTATAAAATTCAGTGTTTTCTAAACTTTTCTCTTACTGTACAGACCTGTACAACCATAAACGATTTGAATCCTTTTTTTTTCCTATAGATACATGATTTATATTTCAATTTATTCCATATTGATAGTCTAACTCTAAAATTTGAGGGAGTTTTTCTTCCCTTTTTGTAGCATCCTTGTTTATACAGTTTTAAAGGGTTGAAGGACTTCTAAAATTGAAAAATGACCCATTCCACTTTTTGTACTTATTGTTTCTTGTGGAATGGGTCCAATAAACTCTAATTTATGTGTTTCCAAGTTTTGGTAGGCAGTGAAGTTGAGTTGTGAGAATTGGGATGATTCCCTAGGGTAAAATAGAGTGTTTTCCTTATGGAAATGGTGAGTTAGTGAAGGGTTTTGATGAGTTGTTGTTGGAACTGAAAAAGTGAATGTAGATTGAGTTTTTTTAGAGTGACTTTGAAGTGTTGGGTGCATTTTTGGGGTCTGATAAGCTCGAGGGAATATGTTTGCAACAAACTCTTGTACTTTGCATGAAAGGGGAGGGTATGGTGGATCAACATACTAGAAGACTTGAACTTGTGATTTGATGATGGATGTTTTTGTTTTAGAACCCAGTTACTACTGCCCAATTCATATTTGGGTGAAAAGTAAAGTTTAATGATCACTTCCTTTATAAACTTGACCTAATTCAAGGTCTAGGAAAAGAGAGAAGGTGCAGTTTGAGGTGTATGTTCCATAGAGGTCACTATTGAATTTGAAACATGTTATGTAACTAAATAAATGGTATCTAGATCAGTCACTTGGCTGGAAATTATTTTGGGAAGTTTGTGATTAAAAGGTCTTAAAATAGGGTCTGCAGACCTACTAGACAAGGTAGAGTGAAAGGTGAAAATTGGGGAGATAGAGAGTTGTTGATTGAAAATTTGTTTGAAAATAATTCATTTGTGAATTTTTGAAGATTGAAACCCCTTGATTACATCAGGGGCTCATTGAAAAATGGCCTTTCCTATGTAACAATGCACAAAGACCTCATAGTTCAACATGACTGTTGACTATGGAAAAAGAACTCAGTCATGATTTTATTCTGAAAAACCTAAAAGGACTAACCTAATACCTTGGGGGCACATCAAGAGATGGCCTTGCCTATATCCATTCGTAGAGGAAACATAGTTTGACATGGTGATGACTAATAAACACAACTGAATCTAATTATATTTTTAGGATTTTTGAAAGATATTTGAATATTTTTGGGTTTTGACATGTTTTGATTTTTTTGTCTTTTTGAGGTTTTATGGTTTTTTTGGATTTTTTAGGACATTTTACAATGTTTTTGGATTTTTTTGAGGAAATTTTACAATATTTTTGGATTTTTTCAAGACATTTCACGATGTTTTTGGATTTTTTCAAGACATTTTATGATGATTTTGGATTTTTTTAGGAAATTTTACAAGCTCAAAACAACTAGTGCAAGATCCAAATGACATAGGTTGAGTATTTTCCCCCAGTCGAGCATAAGATCAATAGGATGGAATAGGGATGTGGAGTGTACTTGATGTCAATCATTCCAAGTTATGGAAAGGAAAACCATTTATTGTTGGTGATAATAAGGATGGTAAATGATAAGATGCGTGGATAAGCAGGATAAGTGTTATGAAAGGGCCATCAAATTGGAATAATGGTAGATGAAGGAGAAAATTTGACTATACACATGGTGCCTATTTTCTATGTTTTCACCATGGTAGTTATCCAAAGTATGATCGAACTGGTTTTTACAATTAGACATATTATTTCTCTTTACTATTTCGTTGATTTTTCATTTTTTTTTGGTGTTATGAAAACGCTTGTTTACCAAGTTTTCATCAAGGTAACATTTTTTTAATTTTTTTTGTATTTTTCAATGATTAAGACAAGGTTCTCAGAAGCTATGTATCGAATCTCTTAAGATGAAGACTGTTGATTGGGTCTAAAAATGGTTCTCCTTTAGGTGTAGAAAGCTGGTATGCTCTTGATCCAAATACCTCTATAAAAATGTAAGGCCCCAACTAGTTTGGTTCAAACTTTCCTGGTTTTTCTCTTTCTACTTGGTTCTTTGGATTTTCCATTAAGACTAGGTCACCAATGTAAAAATACCAACTCAAGACATTCTTCTTATAGCTATGACGAAGAAGGTTTTGATATGCTTGGAAGTGATCTAGTGCCTTTTATCTTCATTCGTCTAGGAACTCTAGCTCATGTAATCTTGACACACAGTACTCTTCTTCGTCAATATTCCCTTTCAAAGATACCCCTAGGGAAGGAATTGTGACCTCTATAGGCAAGATGGTTTAGAACCAAATACCAAGGAATATGGAGTGACACCAGTGGGAGTACAAATTCTTGTGCAGTAAGTGCATAGGGCAGGGTTAAGCTATAAATGCCAATCATGACGAGCATCATTGATAGTATTTTTAAGGATTATGAGGATTGTTTTGTTTGACACCTCAGCTTGGTCATTACCTTATGGGTAATATGGAGTGGAAAAGTGGTGCTGGATATGGAACTATTCATGGATATGGCAGACTTCTTGATTTTTGAATGGGCGTCCATTATCAATAATTATGGATTGAGGGACCCCATATCAACAAATGATGTAGTTAAGGATAAACTTAGAAATTCATATGGCAGTAATGTAAGTCAAGGGAATTCCTTCAATCCATTAGGTGAAGTACTCAGTTGCAGTAATGATGAATTTATGGTCGTTGGAGGATGTGGGATGTAACTTCCCTATGAGGTCGAATCACCACTCGGAAAAGGGCCACGATAATGTGATCAAATGAAGCTCCTATGTTGGCGCATGTATCAAGTCTATATGGAACTAGAACTATTGATATTTCTTGACAAATAAGAATGAGTCCTTTTCCATTATAAGCTAGTAATAGTCTAGTCTCATAATTTTTTTTGCTAAGATCAAACTGCTAGAGTGAGCTCCACATATACCCTCATTTACCCTATGCAAAGTCACTTGTTCTTCCTTAGTATTGAGATATCTCAATAGGGTATTGTCTAGGGAATGTCTATAAAGGGTATCCTCAATGATGGTATACTTGGAGGATTTATGAAAAAAATATCTTGCATTGGTTGTTTCAGAGGTCCAAGAGTAGGATTCAGGCATGAAGGTAGTCATATATGTCTTTGTACCATGGGGATTTGGGACCAACAAGTTAACACACCATCTCTGAATTTGGGATGCCAAAGGAAAGGACCAAAATTTATTTTACCAAAAACTTGAATTTAGGCATGTTGTACTAGGTTTTTCCAAGAGTGAACCAATGGTAGCTATAGCATCCACAACTTTATTCTAAATGTGGTGTATCTATTGAAAAAGGATGTTATCAAAATATTGCTTGAACCTATCTATCATCTGTTTCTATGGGACCAAATTTTCATCTTTCCTATCATAGTCATCATTAACTTGTAGGATTACCAACTGAGAATATCCATAGACCTAGAGGTGCTTGATCTTCCATTGAATGGCCATACATAATCCTATTAAAAGAGCCTCATATTTTGCTATATTTTTTGTACATGGAAAATAAATTCTGAATGACTTAGGAATGGTGTACCTTGTGGTGTGGTAAATAATATGCTAACCCATGAGCAAAGATTTGTGTGTGATCCATCAAAGTATAGCCTCCATGTTATTCCAGTACCTAGTGTGAAGATGGATTCATCAGGAAAATTTGAGACCAAAGGATGATCTGCCTTAGTTGGTGCATCTACTAGTTGGTCAACAATAACTTGTCCTTTTATAGCCTTTCTCTTGACATATTGGATATCATATTCACAAAGTATGATGACCCATTTCACGAGGTGTCTTGTTAATGCTACTTTACTAGGAAGATCTTTCAATGGATCTATATTTGGGACCAACATTACTTGGTGATTTAACACATAGTGCCTTATTCGTTGGGTAGATAGAACTAGTGCAAGATAAGCACATTCTATTGGACTACAATTTAACTCATATCCGACTAGTTTGCGACTAATGTAATACATTGCCCTTTCATGACCCTTACTATCATTTTGTGCTAGTAAGTCTCCTAGTGCTAATTTGGTTGCTGAAATATAGAGAATCAATTTTTTTCCATTAATAGGTAACTCTAACACTAGTGGTGTAAGTAGGTAATCCTTGATCTATTGAAAAGCTTCTTGACACTTATCTGTCCATACAAATGGTACCCCTTTTCTGAGTAGATGTTGCAAGGGATCTATTTTACCTTCCAACTGTACTATAAATCATCTGATTGACTATAGTCTTCCTTGTAGTGTTTGTAGTTGACTTATATTAGCTGGTTGAGGCATGTCTATTATAGCTTTTACCTTTGTTGGGTCCACTTGAATGCCTCGTATAGAAAAAATGTATTCGAGGAGTTTTCCTGATGTCACCATGAATACACACTTTTTAGTGAGCCTCACCTTGTATTCTTCAAGTATTTTGAAAATTTTATCTAGGACCCGTAAGTGATCAACCCTTGTCAATGATTTAGCTAAAAAATAATCCACACAATCTTCCATGAGAGTGTGCATGAGATCATGAAAAATGGTTGTCATGACATGCTAATAGGTGGCTCTGGCATTTTTTAGTCCAAAGGGCATGAAATTCTAATAGTAATTTCCCCATGGACAAGTGAAAGTTGTTTAATGTTGGTCTTGAGGTGCAATTTTGATTTGATTGTACCCTAAGAAATTGTCCATGAGGGATAACATTTCATATCCTTTTGCTAGGTCTGAAATCATGTCGATATTTGGAAAAGGGAAGTCATCTTTAGGACATGTTTTATTTAGATCTCTAAAGTTTGTGCATATGTGGATTCCACCTATTGGTTTTTTTATTAGTACAAAATTGGAAATCTTGTCTGCATAATCAATTGACTTGATAAAGTTGACATCTAATAGTTTCTTGAGCTCGACTTTGACTAGTAAAGTAATTTGTGGGTGCATTTTCTTTAATTTTTGTTTGTCTAGTTTAACACTTGGTTGTAATAGAAAATGATTTATTATTAAAATTAGGATCGAATCCAAGCATGTAAACATATGACCATGCTAGGTTGATCTACCTCTCTATGAAGAAGTTGCAGAATTTAGGTAGCTCTATTTCTGTCAAAGATGCTACAAAATAGAACAATTGAGGATTATCTTTGTTTCCAATGTTGAATTTCCATATATTTCTCAACCAATAATGATGAATTTTATTGAATAGTGGGGAGAATTTTCAACCCTCCATCCTTGGGTGCCTTACAGAAGTTTTCACCCTCGAATGCATCCTTTATTTTTACTTTTTTATTGTCCAAAGGCACCTTTCAATTTTCACCTAGGGACTAGAGGGGTGAAAAAACTCCCCAAAATAAGTTGTATTATCTAGGTCTATGGTAAATCTAGCCTTATGGCTCCCAATAGGAATTCCTTTACGCAATCCCAGGAACTTAGCTAGTGCTTCATCATTATCAAATGTATCCAAAGTAAGAGGTTATTATTGATCCCAATTGATAAGCTGAGGATAAATTAAGGGTATTCCATCATCACTAGTGTCAAAGGTAGAGGTTGATAGGGTGAGGATAGACCTATTGACATGGTCACAAAATTTTCGTATCAAATCCTCATTCTTTTTCTTGGGAATAGGTAGATTCTGAGATGAGTCCATTGTATAGGTTTGGTTATCAGAAGTGGGTTGAGAAGGTTCCCAAGAGGCATGATCAATGGACTCCCAACAGTAACCTTTGATCCATTCTTCTTTTTTCAAAGGCGTTTGTGGATGGGAATTAGATGGATTTTGCGAGGAATTAAGCATTTGGTCGAATTCCCCAAATAGTTTATGGAGGTTCGTGAAAGTGGTTGAGGAGAGGGAATCCCATTCATATTCATTTGAATCAGGGTAATTATAGTAGTATTGGTCAAATGGTTTATTGGATATCTCCATAGCTTCAAAAGCACTTACTTCCTCCTATGATGGTGCTGAGTACTTCCTCCTATGATGGTGCTGAGGTACTAGAAACACCAATCTTAATTGAAGTTGAAACCCAATCCCTATGCCTTTTGGCCATTTAGAGACAATGATAGGTTTAGTCCTCCCATTCAGATGTAATCCCAACCCACTATATCCATCATATCCTTTGTCTTGCATTATTTTGAAGCCTTTCCCATATTTTTCTATAGGTATTTGAGTGGGTGGATGAGGTTCTTCATTGTCTTCCTTGTAAAGCCACAGGGTCACATCCTCTACATTTATAGCTTCTTTACTTAATTCCCACCATTTTGTGAAGTTATTAGAGTGAGGGAGGTTCATTGTGACCTTGTATTATCTCTTATCTTCTATTGGTTGACCATATGATTTCGGAGAAATTAGTTGATTGATACAATAAGATGTTTTCATATGATACTCCCCACAACCCTTATCTTGGATCCCAAATTTAGGAGAGACACGTAGTATTTGTGATGTATCTAGTTTAGAAAGGGTAGATGGGTCGATATACTAGGATGAAGTGGATGAAGGCACCTCCTGATTAATAGGAACCTATCATTGGGGTATTCCTTCCAGGTTGGTGCAATAATAAAAAGGATCAGGATCACCATCTATTGTGATCTCGATGCCATTGTGTGGGAACTTAAGGCATTGATGATAGGTGGATGGGAAAACCCTCATGGAATGTATCCATGGTCTACCTAGTAGAATATGATATGGGAGGATGAGATCCAAGACTTGGAAAATGGTATCCATAACTACAAGACCAATTCTGACATGAAGTGTTATGACTCCTTTAGATTTCTTTTCTTTATCATCATATACTTTAATGAAAATTCTCTTCACAGTATCTATACATGCTTCCGATAATCCTAATGCCTTAATCAATGATAAGGTGTAAATTGTCAACCCTAATCCTCTATCTAGCAAGACTCATCTAATTTTTTCTTTATGAACAAGGACTTTGAGGTGCAACGAGTCATTGTGGTCTATCTTATTAGTTGAGTTATCTTGTTCAAATAAAGTAACATGATGGGAATTGGTTAGGTAGCCTACCATTTCCTCAAAAAAATTGACATCAAAATTGATGGGGATAGTCATGCCTTGCAAAGCTTTTTCTAGAATGGCTCGATGATTAGGTGATATACATAATAGTTCCAAGATAGAAATTTTCATTGTAGTCTTCCCCAACTACTCAAGTAAATTGTATTGAGGCTTGCAGGATTGTTTTGGTTGTTTTGATGAAGGAAATTGAATGGTTTCCTTAGTTCGACATGTATTGATATCAAATTTAGGAATTTTGTTGATGGTAATGGGTTTGGAATGTTCATAGCAGCTCGAATACGGTTTATGATGGTACCGTGGTTGTATGCATATTTGATATTAGCATAATTGGTCGTATTATCACTAGTCTTATTTCCTGAATTAGAGGCTTTTCCTTTTCCATGTTCATGTAGCAGATCAGAGAAGACTTTACGATCACTATTTGAGGATGGTTGTTTCTGTCCATTAACTTCAATAGTTCCATTTTCCACAAGATATTGTATAATTTTTTTCAACTATTAGCATTGTGATAGCTTATGCCCCTTAGCTCGGTGGAAATAAAAAAAATAGTGTTGTCATCCCACTAGGAGGGTTTAAATTATCTAGGATCATATTGTTTTGGCTCAAGAAGTTGTATGACATTGTGTTGCTGCAATTTTTTAAAGACTGACTCAATTGGCTTTCCTAGGGGAGTGTTCATGTTTTGGGAACTTCCTTTGCATTTTGGGTTGTTGTGTGTTCTAGAAAACATTAGAAGTTTGATCAAAATTTATTGGAATTTTACTACAGGGGTTATTTCCTCAAAGTGTAATGAGTGGTCCTGTGTGTATAGTTATAACATCAACAATGTCATCATTGGTTACATTCTTGTTTCAGGACCAATACTTATTCTTGTCATAAGGAGCATTTTGGGCATTTGGATTTTTATTTGGCATTTTGATTTAACCTTTGACCATGAGGGTATTTTCAAGTATGATACCCTTTTCTACTAGTTCAACAAAGGAGGTACAAAAATGTACTCTTAAGCCAATTCTCAATTTTGGATTAAGATTTTCTAGAAATATTGTGACCTTTTTCTTCTTGGGTGTTTCCACTGGACACTAGCTAGGTAGACTCCTCCATCTTTGGAAGAAGGTGATAAATTTCTCTCCTTCATCTTTTGTAGTGTGACATAAGGTTTCTATTTTGATTTCATTGTTGATGTTAAAGCTAAAATTTTGAACAAATTTTTCATCAAGTTCACCCCATGACCTTATGCCATGTGGAAGTTGAGAAAAACATTCAAATTCTATTCCAATAAGGCTTCGTGGAAAAAGTATCATGAGGTATGTGGGGTCATATGCAATGTCTATACACATTGTGGAAAACTCCCTTATGTGTTCAATAGGATTACGCCTCTTGTTATACTTAGGTAAGTTTGGTGTGATATATCCATGCAGGAAGAGTGGCATGTGTAAAATTTTGTCAAAGGGAAATGGACATGTCTTTTGTTGAAAAGGTTTTTTTGCTAGAAATTGTCATATTGTCCATTTGTTGTTGAAGAGATTCGATTTGCATTTTTAAAACATCCACTTGTGTAAATGATGTGTTGGCTAGATTTTTGGGGTCTATGTAAGTGTTTTGGATCTCAACATTGGGTGATGGATTTTGGTTGTGTATAAGTGTATGATGGATTTTTTGTCTGGAATATGATAGGATATGCTTGGTTTGATGTTGGCTAGTTTGGAATGTGAATGTTATGCAAGGGATTGTGTTGGTTTCCAAATTTAATGAGAGGCATAGGTCCTATTTGTGAAACCCCTATTTTTGGTATGGCACTAGTGGTGTTGATGTTTGATGTGGCATTTTTGATATTTATGTTAACTTTGGGCCTTTCTCTTGCATTATTGATGCCAAGTGGGTTTGACGATGTTGTTCCTATGTTGAAGTTAAGACCTTGTGTCATTTTTGATGTACCAAAGGGTGATGTGCGGACTATTGTTGTGGCTTGTGTACATTCTCCAAATGGTACAAATGTGTTTACTTGAGGAATCGAGCCACTAGAGACCATTGTGTTGTTTCCTTGGGTATATGAAGTTTGAAATTTATGCATATCAAATCCAGGAGGTAATGTGGCACCTTCTGTTAATAAATTTTCTAAATAGAATTGAGGTTCATGTGCCAGTTATTAATCTACAAAAGAGGAAAAATATGGGTCTTGAGTAGGAGTCTCTATGTCTTCAACTAGAACATGTCGTTTGAGGTCTCTAGTGACAAATATTTCCAATAAGGTTTTTTGAAGTGTCAAAGTCCCTTGTGAAGGGTTTGAGAATGGATTGATAAAGTCTTGTGGATTAGCCATACTATCTCTTTGTTTTCTTTTTGACCTAGTTTTGACCATGTAATATTTACACAAAAGGGGGTAATACAAATGATGTGGAAATGAACTAAGTCTATATTTTTTATTTGGATTTTTAAAAATAAAGTATGCCTAAAGCAATGCAACTATTTTTTGGTTTTTGGGAATAAGGAATGTAATGTGACAAGAATAATAAATTCCTAAAAAAATAGATATGAATGATGTCTAATGGAAGCGTTCTAAATGCAAATTAAAAACTCTAAAGGTTATCAAATTTTAGGAGATTTTAAGAAAAGGTTAACTAACCATCCAAAGTTTTACCAATGTTTCAGTGTTGACTTGTCAAAGGGCCTTTGTGAGACCATGTAAAATGATCAAAGCGAGCTTCCCAATAATAGACTTGTGAGTTGGGAAAAGACTCAACCAAAATGACAAGAAGACAAAAGTGTGACAAATGACTTAGTCTAAGGATAATATTTCTTGAAGCAATGGTTTAACAAAGTGTGGAAAGTGGGCCTATTCTAAAAATATGTAAAAGGTAATGTCCTTAAGAGCTCACCTAAGTTGAAGATGATTATGGACCCTAAGATGCAACTATAATTTTCAAATGGTATGCCCTATTTGTGAAGACTAAATGATCAACTAAAAGATGTAATGGTCCATGATTTGAGAAAATCTATCTAGTTTTTGTTTAGAGAGAATTGTAAAAGAGATAATCTATCTAGTTTTTGTTTCTGACTTGTTTAGGATTGAATGTTGGATGTTTTTATTTGATTAGATCAAGTTGAACACACATATAAGACAAACCAATTAGAGTGTTTAAAAATAAACAAATAATTACAATCCTAGGGCAAGGAATGACAATATTTGTTGGATTCCCACTTGGATTTCTCTAGCTAAGATTATTCAGAGCATATGATGAGAAGCTTGACCACACTGGCTCCCCTCCATGTCACTCACTTCTTTGGGTCAGCCAATATCTGAGTTCTCATGAATCTCCCATGGAAAAATATTCATATCTACTAAGAATCACAAGTATGTGGGATGACTTCAAAGGTCTGACCTCCTGTGCCAAAAGATAGAAGTTTTTTGGAAATCTAATACAAATGGTTATTAATCAGTGCACCCATTTAGGAGGCCACACAAGAGGCAAGATTATCTTTGATAAAGGGGTTTTTCTAGCTTGTAGAGGTTATGCTCTATAGGTTTTAATGTACCACACAAGTACTGAGGGAATCCGTATCACTTACTTGTCTATAGGAAGTCATGTAATGTTGAGATTTATACAACATTGAAATTTATATACCAATTGGGAGTAGCTTGGATTTAGCTCATTACCAATTTGGGTCGTTCCCTCCTTTTGAAGTTGGGAGGAATGCTCTCATTTCGGTTGCACCTAGGACCACACAAGTGTGTAAGGGGAGAGGATACTTATGTTATTAAATTTTGATTCTAAACAAAAATGTGCAAAAGCACCAACCATAGAAAGCAATTGTTCATTTTAGGCACTAAATAAAATGTGTTTTATGCTAATACACACAATTTGTCTCAAAATCAATTCTTCGATGAGCGTCCTACATCATATTTCATGAATAGTTTCAATTGAAGTCTTCGACCAACAAGAATTTTAGATATTTTTGGTTTTTTTGGTTATTTTTAATTCCCTTGGCATACGAACCCCTACAAAAGAGACCAATTTAACTAGGTTAGCCTTAAAATTAAAATGAAACTAAAACATAAAAGGAAATTTAACCTAATAAATTTTAGAACAACCACATCCTCTTTTATCTCTTCTCCATATCCCTTGATAGAGTTCACAATATAATTAACTCTCATTAGATAGTCTACAATATTTTCTTCTTTTTTCATTCTTAGAACTTCAAATCTAGCTTTCAATATTTGTAGCTTTGCCAACTTTACTTTTTCACCTCCTTCATAAATCGCCTTTAATGTATCCTAGACATCTTTTGTATTCTTACAATACATAAATTTTTTGTGCAAAAACCTAGATAGAGTGTCCATGATAGAAAACCATGCCTTTTCATTGTTCTCAAAGTCCTTTATGGTTGTAACATTAGTAGGGGGTGTGGCAGGTGGTGTGTATCCATTTACTACTGACATCCACATATCAAAACCTAAGGATCGGAAATATCCTTTTATTAATAAGCTCTAATAGGCATAATCATTCCATTGAACTTAGGTGGCTTTGTTGAGGAGGTGCTTTCTTGATTGGCCATTTATGTTCACAAAGTCAAGGACTTACCCAAGTTGATTAAGCTTCTCCTAGAGAACCTAGGGCTTTGATACCAATTTTTGGAACACAACAATCTACTCAGAGGGGGATGAATCAATAGATCTAAAAATTGGTCTCTTAAAACCTTTTTCCAAGGCGGTTTTTTCGAAGGCTACTTTCTTTTACCCTTAATGTGTAGATATTAAACATGTGATACAAAAATATAATCAAGAACACAACACATCATATAACACATGATATACATGGAAAAACTAGGATGATAAAAACCACGGTGAGAAATGCTGGTAGAATCTACTGTCCTAATCTAGCAACACAATCCAAATCTTTGTTATAATGTTTTAGGGCTACAACCCAAGGAAGCACCTACTCCTTGATTTAGGAGCTATAACTCCAAAGATACACCAATCCCTTACTTTGAGCACCAACTCAGTACAAATGAGGCTACAACCTCTTACAACATTAGAAGATCAAACATGCATATAGATGGTTCTACATAAAATTGAGATGCATCAATGCATACAATAATTTTTTGCATTTACTGAAACTTACCCTCTGCTATTATAGTTGCACTCTCAAAAAATCATACTTCTTCTCTGCACTCTCCTCTACTCTACACTCTCTTCTCTACTGCATTATCATATGTACATCTATTTGTTCAACACTTTGTGCACTAGTAGACTTCTCACACTTCTCCTCACTTACATAATCAACATTTAGACAATACCTAATTTTCTTCATTTTTCACCAATTTGCAATTACTAGCTTAGGATCCACTACATCATCCAAATCAACCTTCAATTCATATTATATTTTCCCTTGCTTGCAAACTTCACTACCAAGCTACCTATTCATTGAGCTACACACCATCATCAAGATATATAATTAGGCTAATCATATATCACCATACCTATGTACATTGATCCATACAACATTTAATTTGGTTACAAATAATTTCCCTTCATTCTCTCTGTCAAACCCTAAAATATTATTATGCATTCAATGTGATCTTTTGATTATTCGATCTAATCTTGATTCTTGTCTCTGCGATCACCTCTGAAATTTGTGCTACTATTTTTGTGCATCAAATCTCATTTACATTGGTCACTAGTAGTAGTTGGACCAATTAATTCTTTCCTATGTGTTGGTTTCAAGTTGAAATGCTTTTCACACTAAGTTAGCCATTTGTGATTACTACATTCAAATTCAGTTCATCGATCTACTGACTTTGCACCATGATCCTATGCTTTCTATTAATTGTTACAACTTTAAAACACAACAATCTCATACACAATTGTTTAAATCTTCATTGTTGATAATATCATTTATAACCATCGTGTATCACCAAAAATCTTAGAACCATCACATCCATTTCCATGATGTAGTGGACTCCATCACATATCACTATAACACCTCGAGCTTCTCCATTCATTACTGTGATGGGAGGAGATATAGTGATCATCATTAGATCACACACCTTTTGATCTCTACCATTCACAACTATCTCATTGGCTCTGAAAACGAGTCCACAACATCTCCAAGATACGGCAAGCTTATGCCATGTGTTTGTTGTTGGCATCATTCTCCACTACTGCTCAACACTCATTGTGCATCATTAAAATTTTTGACTCTTAACAATGCATTAGAGGGATCTACCTCTGACATCATTCTCCACTAACATCTCTCATTGGTCAAATCTCTAAATGCTTCACTTCACAACAGTGATTTGAAGCAAAAAAGAAATATGATGCCACATGTCACTAGTCGCACCAAGGGACTATTCTCCATCACATATTGTTGAACTTAAAGAAAACTTCAAATTGATTTTTTTGGAGGATGAGATTGAGCAATAGTCATTCATCACGTATCATTGGGCTTACCATGCACTCCAACTATCTTTCTATGATGTTTGATATCAAGCAGTGACAAAGACCAAATGATAAGGTGAAGTGGCTAATCACCGAATGAGCTTAAACGCTTAAGTAGTAACTTAAGAAACCTACAACTACCTTAACCAGTCAACAAAAAATTAGAAGAAATTTTTGCGCCCATGACTGTAACCCTAGGGTTTGACCAATAAACCCTAATTCTCATAGAGATGAAACATAGTTCATTTATGGGAGTGTTATACATCCTCTGGACTTGCACATCACATTTATGAGAATCTCTCAAAAAACCCATATCAAATCCAATTATTGATTTCTCTTCAGATGCCTAGAAGAATACTCTACAATTTCATGACAACAATGCACCACATTGAGCAACATTTTTCAATTTACACATCTTCCTTGAGCCAAATTCTCAGCATGTCATTTTACTTTTTGGCATTAATGACATAACTCCCTTTTCTAAGATCAGTTCCATCTCATTCTTGATCCCCTTCTAACATCAATGACAACAATATGCAAGCATAGATGAAATACATTAAAGTTGAGATGGGAATGATGGTGTACCTCCTTCCTCAAATGTGAGTGATACTATACTCTCAACTTGAGATGTGGTAGATGGTGTCCCTCCATATTCACTTTTAGTAGATGGTGTCCCTCCATATTGACTTATGCTAAATGGTATCCCCCCATATTCACTTGCAGTAGAGGGTGTATCCCCAAATATGGTATTCAAATCTCACTTAGCACAATTCTTTCACATCCATTCCCTTTGTGCCACCAATTCCATTTCTCCTTTTGATGGTTGATGTCTCTCTTCAATTGGCATGTCTTTGTCAATTATTTCCAATTACTTCTTCTCATGATGTTCCCTCATCCATGCTATTTTCATTACAATCTTAGATTGGGTCTCTTCCTATGTTGGTTTCTAAGATCTCACCCATAGAAGAAGGGAGATAAATAGAGAAACTATCTCTAAATGAACTACACGACATATTGATAGCCTATGAGATGGGGATGAGAGATGAAGAACCATCCAAGAAAGAAGTTTCTTCAAGAATGTCAACAAGGAGAAGGATGTGTCTCCCAAAAGAGAAAAATTAGTAACGACTCAAATTGAGGATAGTGAAAATAATGAAGAGGCAAACTTCATTAGAAGACTAAGAAGAGGATCTAACACATATAAAGGTAAGTTGGCCTTCAAATTTTTTGAATGTGGTAAAGTAGGTCATTTTTCTGCTAAATGTCCTTACAAAAAGAAAGGGAACTCTGAACTAGAGGTAGATGATAAGATGAAGAAACCCTACTACCTAAGAAAAGGAACTTTTAGAAGAAAAAGAAAAGTCTATGCATCCAAGAAGATAGTGATGTATAATATTGTAATAGCTCAAACAATGAACAAAATTCTGCCTTTATTGCTACAAACCATGAGTTTCTCTTTATGGAAAAATATTCTGAGGAGAGGATGAAAAGGTTGGAGATATTCTTGAAGAGGTTGAAGAAGAAGTAATTGACCTGGAAGGATAACTCATCTATGCTCTAGATGAGATAGATAATCTCAAAGATGAGATAGATAATCTCAAAGATGAGATAGATAATCTCAAAGATGAGATTGAGAAGTTAAAAATGGAGAACACGAAGTAGAAGAAACTTGCACATAACGAGTCAAATAAACTAAGCAAGGAACTAGAAGAATCTACCCAAAATGTGGTAGATATGAAGGTAAAGCTAGAAGAAGCCAAGAGAGTAGAAGATGTGATTAATTCCAAGCTCCAATCTAAAGTAGAAAAATGCATGAAGCTTGAGGAAGAGATTTTTTTTCTGAGAAGAGATCTAGAAAAGGAAAAATAATAGATAGAGAAATGAATCAAGTTGAAAAGTGGCTTAGACAATCTAGATGAGTTATTGACTTCCCAGAGGCCTACAACTAAAGAAA
Organism: Sequoiadendron giganteum; assembly: GCA_007115665.2. Taxonomy (NCBI): domain Eukaryota; kingdom Viridiplantae; phylum Streptophyta; class Pinopsida; order Cupressales; family Cupressaceae; genus Sequoiadendron; species Sequoiadendron giganteum. The sequence goes on along the minus strand of CM021100.1, from coordinate 237,248,464 downwards.
AATTAGGCTTAGGTTTGGAGAAAGGGAAAATTTATTTTGTCGATTCCTTTGCAAAGCTATATGAGAGGTTAGAGTAGAAGAAAATTCAAAGTATGTCAATGAAAAATTTATAGAGAAGGAGAAAACCAAGGATGAAAATAAGTCTATCATAGACAAGAAGGATAACTAATTAGATCTTATTCACCAAGAGAAAAATCAAAGATTCAAGAAGACTAATACTAATAGGTTTACTAAGGTGAGAAACTCAAGAAGATGGATGCACACCAGATCCCCTCCTCTAGTACTAAATTCCATGACCAGGTTTTCCACATATTTCTATGGATATTGTTATTCATGTAATCAGTTTGGTCATAGGGCTAGGGAGTGTAGAATGATTCCTAAAAGGATTACAAATTTTGAAATCATAAATTCATTTTCTCCTTAGCTTGAAATGAATACAATCTACTATAACTATAATAACTTTGGTCACATAGAAAAAAATTGTAGAACTCTATTTACAAAACCAAATGTCTAGAATGGAAAAAAAAAGATCTTACCTCCTAAGAAAAACAAAGAATCAGATAATAAGGAGAATATAGTAGAAAATATAGAAACCAAAACTAGAAAAGTGTGAAAAGAAAAAGGAGAAATCTCCACACAATCATTGATTGCAAAAATAACTCTACATGCCAAGAATCAAAATCTATGGGTGATAGATAGTGGCTACTCCAAAAAAATGACTGGAGATAAGAGAAAGTTCATCAAACACAAAAAATGCAATGGAGGATTTGTGAGTTTGGGTGATAACATGGTAGTAAAAATATAAGGTAAAGGCATCTTAAGTTTGGATGGAAAAAATCCCACAAAGTTTTTCCTGTATGTTGAAGGTTTAAAGCACAACTTGTTAAGTGTGAGGGTATGTGCATGATCATCATGGAAAAAACAGGCCTTTAAGTGGCAATAAAAAGACAAAAAATTAGAGTTAGACAACTTCATGTAAAAATTTGAATAAGTTATGTATATTATTTCAAAAAAATGTAAATATAGAATTTGTAGCAAATTGAATGTAGTTTCTAAATTACTAGACCTTTATTTTTAAAAAAAATCTATTTAGTGAAAATTTGAAAGTTCAATGTAGTAGTATTTAAATTTCAATGTAAAAATAAGAAGTAGGTGTCTGTCTAACCACCCTAACCACAATAAAATTATTTTTTTAATAAGATTTTAGATATAAGTAGAGGACTCATGTCCTGAAGTGATGCATACTTTTTTGTAGTTTGTTTTCAAGTAAATAATTAATTATGATTTTTTATTGCAAATTTTAAAAAATATAAAAGCTCATTTGTCTAACCACCTTAACTTAGTAAAAAACTCATGATTTTTTATATTTTTTTTAATCCTATAGTATGCAAAGCATAGAATGTGACGCATGTTTCAGATTCAAAAAATATGATATCGTTTGAAAGTTATAGATGTTTTTCAATCAACCTATCAATGAGGACGTTATTCGTAATTCTAATAGAAAATGAATAATAATTATTTATTAAATTCAAAGTAAAGAATAATTTATATTGGTGGAAAGCTGAGAATCTCCTCTAAAAACCCTTTTCGTTTCATCAATTTTGGATTAAAAAAAAGTCGTCAGCCACATGGGTCATCATATGGCTTACATATCGCCACTTTTTGGCCCATCATGATCCTACACATACCCATGAGTCAAATGTGTTACAATGGTTATAAGGTTACATTTGATTCAAAAGGTTACAAAATAAGAAATAATGGAAAGATATTTGCACAAAGGTTGAGAATCGAATGCAATATTTACAACCTTGTTAAACTAAAAGGTCAAAGTTGTCTAATTGGACAAGCTAATAAAAGTTGGTTATGACACAAAAGATTAGGCCATATTAACTTCAAGTAAACTTGGTAAAAGTGAGTTCAAGAGGTTTTTTAAGACATATGCCTAAGGTAACAAATCTTGCAAACATCATATGCAAAGAATTCCAGTAGGGAAAGCAAACCAAGAGTAACTTTCCAACTAAAGAATAGTCAACCACAAAGCCTTTATAGTTAGTTCACACTCACCTATGTGGACCCACAAGAACAAGAGGACTAAAAGGAGAGAGATACTTCATGCTTATAATACATGACTACATAAGGATGGCATGGGTAAAATTTATGAGGGACAAGTCATAAGCATTTGAGAGATTCAAAATATTGGGAAAGATGGTTTAGAAGGAGATATGAAGGGAGATAAAATGTTCAAGGTCAGACAAAGGGGGAGAATTCACATCTGGTGAATTTTTTGATTACCGTGAGGCACATGGAATTAAGAGACAATATTCGACAATAAGAACTCCACAAAAAAATGGAGTTGTAGAGAGGAAGAATAGAGTTTTACAAGATATGGCTAGAACAATGTTAAAAGAAGCTAGATTAACTGATATGTTTTTGAGAGAAACAATCCACACTGCTATATACATTTTGAATAGAGTCTAAATTTGAATACATAGTTATAGTACTCCGTATGAATTGTGGTATGGTGGACTTGCATCTGTGAAATACATAAAATTATTTGGAAGTAAGTTCTACATCAAAAGAGAATATGAAAACTTGGGAAAGTTTGAATCAAGAAGTGATGAAGGAATATTTTTTAGGACATTCCACTCAAAGTAAATCCTACAAATGCTATAAAAAAGGCTAGACAAGATTGTGGAAAGCATCAAAGTGAAGACTGATGAAAGTATTAAACATATCAAGTTTGATCAAGACAATTTTGATGATGTGTCAGATTATGAAGACAATTTAGAAAATGATGATGAACCCAAGGAAATAGAAGTTGAGAAGGCCCCTGCAAAGTATGTTCAAAAGTATAATTGGTAGAGTAGATAATAGGGGATAAAAATGAAGGAGTTCAAACCAGAAGGAAAATTGCAAAGAACAAAGAACAAGTAAATTGTGCTCACCTATCTAAAATTTAACCAGAGAGTTTCTTTGAAGCTAGCAAGCATTAAAGGTAGATAAAAGCCATAGAAGATGAGTTAAACCAAATTGAAAAGAACAAAACATGGGAACTTGTTCCTAGGCCCCCAAGAAAAACTGTGATTGGCACCAAGTGGGTGTTTAAAAACAAGTGGAACGAGGATGGAGTAGTAGTAAGATTTAAAACAAGATAAGTGTGGAAAGGGTGTGCATAAGTTCAATGCATTGATTCTGAAGAGACAATTGCAATTGTAACAAGGCTAGAAGAAATTAGAATGTTTCTTTCATTTTCAATCCACAAGGATTCAAAGTATATCAAATGGATGTTAAATCTACATTTTTGAATGGAAACCTAGAAGATGAAGTAAACATAGAACAAACAAAAGGTTTTCAGCTATTAGAGCATGATGATTATATTTCCAGATTGAGAAAGGCATTGTATGGTCTAAAACAAGCCCCTAGAGCATAGTATTCAAGACTAGACTAGTACTTGCAACAACAAGGATTCAAAAAGGGATGTGCATACAATAACCTATATTTCAAATTTGAAGGTGAGCACATTATTATAGTTATTGTTTATGTGGATGACATGTTTTTTGGTGGTAGTAATGATAAATTGTAAAATATTTGCTACACACATGCAAGATGAATTTGATATGTCAATGTTAGGAAAATTATAATTTTTCCTTGGTTTACAAATTGTACAAGCTTATAATGGGATATTCATATCTCAAACTAAGTATGCTAAGGAAATGCTCAAGAAATTTGGTATGGAAGATAGTAGATTAGTTAGTAACCCCATGATAATTGGTTGTAAGTTAAGAAAAATAGATGAACCACCTAAGGAAAATCAAACAGTGTACATGTCAATTATTGGAAGCTTGTTGTATTTAACTACATCAAGGCTATATATTATGCAAGCAGTATGTTTATTGACAAGATTTGCACCTAGAGAGTTACATGTCAATGCAATGAATTTTTTTTCCAAATACATCAAGAGTACTACTGACTATGGGTATGGTACCCCAAGAGAAAGGATTTCATTCTAACTACATATACATGTGTTGATTGGGTAGGAAGTGTGGATGATAGGAATTTAAGCACCAGTGGAGGAGCATTGTTTTGGGAAAAAATTTGGTTTCCTGGATGAGCAAGAAACACAAATTAGTCACTCTATCCAATATTGAAGCAGAGTATGTGGCGGAAAAAGAATACATTGTACTCAAGTCCTGTGGATGAAGAAAACTCTCAAGGACATCAAAGTCGAGTATAAATAACCCATTTCAATTATTTGTGATAATTCAAGTGCCATAAAAATATTGAAGAATCTAGTGATGCATTCTAGAACAAAGCACATATCCATTAAGCATCACTTCATAAGAGAGAAATATTTTGATAAGGAAGTCAGTATGAGGTATGTCCCTACAAGGGAATAGGTAGCTGGCATTTTCACTAAGCCTCTTCCCAAGGAACAATTTTAATAAATGAGACAAAAATTGGGAGTCATTTTTCCTATATAATATCACTAGTCTCAAGTGATGGAACACACATCCAGGGGGAGTTTCATTAAGCATTTCTTATCCCTAGACAAGGACAGTGTGATCAAGTCAGGTACTAATGATTTTCCAAATTTCTAATGACTTGATGGTTTCTTCTCACTTTCTCTTTGAATTTCTTGTCAAAGGGGGAGTAATGTGTTAGGGGGAGTCTACCCTTTTCCATTGATGTCAAAGGGGGAGAAGATCATGAAAAAATGCTCATTTGAGCAAGATGAGCATGGTGGAGATGTGCATCACAGGGGGAGCACTTCTTAGTATGTCCAATTGGTACAAAACTTAAATAATGATTGATCTTAATTGATTTCACTTGATATAAAAGCATTTTAGCCACTTGGTATGAGAATTTAGTTTTTTCCATCAATGAAAAAGGGGCATATTGTTGGAATATTAGTTTCATTGATATCAAAAGGGGATCAGGAGTGAGATAGAAATAATCCTAGCAAATGGAGTTATGTAGTTAATGCTAAAAAGGAACATGACATGTTGAGGATCCAACTTAGGGAAGATATGCAGATTGCAAAATGTTGCTCAATGTGGTGCATTGTTGCCATGAAATTATAGAGTATTCTTCTAGGCATCTAAAGAGAAATCAAAGATCATATTTGATATGGGTTTTCTGAGAGTTTCTCAAAAATGTGATGTTTAGGTCTAGAGGATATATAACAATCTAAAAAATGAGTTGTGTTTCCTCTCGGTCAAAATTAGGGTTTATTGGTCAAACCCTAGGGTTGTATTCTTGGGCACAAAAAGGTCTTCTAATTCTTTCTTGACCGGTTAAGGTAGTTCTAGGTTTCTTAAGTTACTACTTAATCCTTCGAGCTCGTTCGGTGATTGACCCCTTCATCTTGTCATTTTGTCTTTGTTATTTATTCATATTGCATATCATAGAAAGCTAGTTGGAGTGCATGGTAAGTCTAGTGATACATGATGAATGACTATCGCTTGATCTTGTCCATCATGAAAATAAAGTTGAAGTTTTCTTTAAGTTAAATGATATGTGATGGAGAATAGTACCTTGGCGGGGCTAGGGACATGCAACATCATATCAACCGATCACTTTGCATCATTGTTATGAAGCAAAGTATTTGGAGATTTGAGCGATGAACAATGTTAGTGGAGAATGATGTCAGATGCAAATTATGAAGATGCATTGAGATAAGAGTCAATGTTTTCAGTGATGTCTGATGAGTGTTGAGCAGTAGTGGAACATGATGTAAAAAAAAATACATGGCATAAGCTCACCATCTCATTAGAGATTTTGTGGACCTGTTGTAAGAGAAAACAAGATAGTGGTGAACAATAGAGATCAAAAGGTGTGTGGTATAATGATGATCACTATATCTCCTCCCATCATGGTAATGAATGGAGATGCTTGAAGTGTTACAATGATATGAAATGGATTCTACTACATTGCATAAATGGATTTGATGGTTCTAAGTGTTTCAATGATACGTGATGGCTAGGAAGGATATGATCAATGATAAAGATTTCAATAATTGTTTATTAGATGGCTATGTTTTGAAGTTGTGATAGTGAATGGAAAGTGTAGGACTGCAACACGAATTCAGTAGATTGATGAACAAGATTTGAATGCAATAATCACAAATGGCTAACTTAGTGTTAAGAGGGTTTTAACTAGAAACTGACACAAAGGAAAGAATTAACTGGTCCAACTACACCCAACAACCAATGTAAATGAGATTTGATGCAAAAAAAATGGAGGCACAAACTACAGAGGTGATCACAAAGAAAAGAATCAAGATAAGATCAAATAATAAAAAGAACACATTGAATGCATAATCATATTTTAGCGTTTGACACAGAATGAAGGGAAATTCTTTGTAATCGAATTAAATGTTGTGTGACTCGATGCATAGGTATGGTGATATCTGACTAACCTTATCAAATATCTTGATGATGATGTGTATTTCGATGAATAGGTATCTTGTTGGTGAAGTTTTTAAGTGAGGGAAACCCTAATATGAAGCTAGGGCTGATCTGGATGATGTAGTGGATCCTGAGGTTGTAATTATAGATTGGTGAAAAAGGAAGACATTTAGGTATTGTCTAAGTTTCAAGTTTCTAAGTGAGGAGAAGTGTGATAAGTCTACTAGTGCACAAAGTTTTTAACAAAGATATGTACAACTGAGAATATAGTAGAGAAGAGAGTGCATAGAAAAGGAGAGTGTAGAGTAGAATTATATGTTGTTGAGAGTGTAGCTATATTAGTAGAGGGTAAGTTTAAGTAAGTACAAAAAAATATTATATATATTGATGCATCTCAGGTTTATGTAGAACCATCTATATGCATATTTGAGCTTTTAAAGTTGTAAGAGGTTGTAGCCTCATTTGTACTAAGTTGGTGCTCAAATTAAGGAATTGTTGTCTCTTTTGGAGTTGTAGCTCCTAAATCAGGGAGTAGGTTCTTCCTTGGGTTGTAGCCCTAAAACATTGTAACAGAGATTTGGACTATGAGGCTGGATTAGGATGGTAGATCCTAGTAGAATTTCTCACTGTGGTTTTTCCCATCCTAGGTTTTCCATGTATACCATGTGTTATGTGATGTGTTGTGTGCTTGATTATATTTCTATATCACATGTTTAATATCTACACATTAAGGGTCAAAGAAAGTAGTCTCCGCAAAAGGTTTTAAGAGCCAAATTTTAAGATCTATTGATTCATCCCCCTCTTAGTATATTGTTGTGTTCCAAAAATCTATTCCATCCATGATCAAAGGTACGCCATCTATCTCATCTCATTTAAATATTGATAAAATTCCTAATGTTTAGAAGAATATACGTATGAGAACACCACTTAGAATTTTGCATAGAAAGTCAATTTTTTGATTAATATTGATGAGAATATTTTGTAGCTAATGGAAGGTAAGATTCCATAATGCACTTGTAGAACCCCCTCCCATTAAACTAATAGACCTCCCGATAGAAGGGGGGGCCAAAAGACCACTATCCTAAGGCGAATGGGTTGGTCCTAAAACAAACCCCACCCAAACCCTATCGGCCTGAGGTGAATGGGTCGGTCCCAAAAACAACCCCATCAACCATGCCCCTTCGAGAATGACCATAATCACCTTAGGTGGGTCCTAAAACAAACCCCATCGACCATGCCCCTTCGAGACCGATCATAATCGCCTTGGGTCGGTCCCGAAGGGCAGATGGGAGGCCAAACCAATTGCCACCCACCCACCCCTTGCCTACCTTCGGTAGTCGATCATATTGTGGGTGGGTGGGATGCAATAATTTTTTACCAAAGGGCTAGGTGGGAGGAGATCTTGATCAAAATTTTGGGTCATATGACTAAACTATAGGTTCCCACCCACCCGAGTGGGGGGAATCAATGCTCATCAATGCTCATAAGATTTACAGATTGTTCTTTGAAAAGTTAAATTAGACTACAAGATGTCAACTATTGGTTGAAATGATGTGAAGTATAAAGTATAGGTCCATCATGAAGATTCGTGGGTTGAGAACATTAGATGCTTCAAGTGAAAATACTATTGTGAAGAATCTAATGGATTCTTATAAGAGTGTGGAGAAGACCTCACACTCAAAAGATAGTAATGTCACTCGACATGTCATTAAATCATCTTTACTAAGTAATCAAACAATGAAACATTGTCTCATTAGAATCACAAGTCAATAATTGAAAATTAATAGAAAAACTTTATCAAGAGTCATTCAAAGGTGCCAAAGAATTGAGGAAACCGATTCCATTGAATTATGGGCATTCTTGAGGAGGCTCCCATGAAAATATAAACTAGTTGTTGAAGAATTGAGATCACTAATTGAATAATATTGGAAGAATAAGACAAGACCATCTCCAAATCAAAGGGATGTTGTAATAAGGAGAATTAGTCATCGAAACTATGAGCCACATTCAAAGATTTTTTTTGATACGACTCAAACACAATTTTTCTATAAATTTCTAGAGGATTATTCTCAAATTAATTTTTTTCTAAGATATTTTGAAATGCTTAAACCTTTTTATATCAAGATAAATCACACACACACTACTTGTTTTTGTATATTATATATTTAATTTTCTAACCATTTTGATGTTTATCATTCTATATGTTTAGATTTGCATACTAACTATGTTTTGTAGGTTTGCACTATACATGCCCACCAAAATATTCAAGATACTTCTTATAAAAAAAATTATGTGAAAGATAAGAAGGCCAAATATTCTATAGGAAACTATGCTTGGATGACACATGTTAGCATTGTAGTGGCTTGCAACATATGCCAATATGTGAAAATATGGAAAGAACATATGAGGTTGGAAAGGAGCTAATAGAGTTCAATAAGTATAAAATAGTGGCATACAATACAAAATATTGTAATCAAGCAAAAAGGTATGATTGGGTTATTCAAAACATTCTAGTGTATCTGTTTATGTCTACATTTCATGGTAGTATAGTGTATGAGTATGCAAGGCATACCCATAAAGCTCGATGGTTGGAATTTTAATTCAAGTTATGTAGGGACACCTTTCTAGTTGGTAGCATAGTTTCAGTGGTCAACTTTGCAAAGAACTACACTCTAAAACTAGAGCATGAGGTGCAATCACAATATTACATCTCCACACAGGTTTCTATATTTGTGCACATAGCATTCATTCATGTAGCTAATAGTATAGAGGATAACATGAAGGTATTGAGGGAGTGCAACTTTTACATTAGTGATGATCACACACATTCTCCAAAGTTTGTGCAAGGTTGTTTTCAGTTTTTCTATAGTGATTTGGCTAGCAGGGGCATAACATATAGTTAACATATAATATGGTAAAATAATTGTGCAACACAGTTCAAGAACTCATTGATGTTCTATTGGTTGAGTAGGATGCATGTTAGTATATGTGTTTAGCATATGTGGAAATTTTGCAAGGCCAGGCATGGAAAGGGGGAATATGATGGTGGAGGAGCATGTGTCAAAAGAGCATTATCATGAGAAGAGTTAAACTATAAAGAAAATGAAAATTTGATAGATGAAAAATCAATCATCAAGTGGTGTAATTCTTTGATGGGTCTAGGTAATGAAGTTAATTCTTCAGTTCGTAGATTTTTTTGGTTGATAGATGATACTAAAATTTCACCATATGAGGTTTTTTGTACACTGACAAGATGAAGTGAGCTACACCTTTTCCTTAGCTCAAATTTAGGTTCATGGAGTATCCATACATGAAAGCTGGAATAATTTTGTACAATTCAAGCCTAGAATGAGTGTGAGTTAAAGGAGTGGGTTGATAAATGGTGGTTAATTTATCTTAGCCCAATTCACAAGTATTGGCCTTTGATGACATTGGAATTGACACATATAGAATCAAAAATTGACTTTAACCACATATCAGATCTAGTTCAACCAGGTGATATATCTACTTGCATAGTTTTTGAAATTCCTATTGTTATCTTACTTTGTAGTGTATTTATAATGTTGACTAATTTCATCAAATTTGTTGCACATATCAATGTAGGGCATTTTTATGTAGTTATTGCACATGAAGACAAAAAAGAGGGAACAAATTATTACTTTTTTCATCATGTTGAGGCCAAAAAGAAATTGGAGGCCCTAGTTATAGATGGAGAAAACATTGAATACCCTATAGGCTCACTAGTTATTACTAGAACATGGCTTAGAAGGTACCCACATAAGATTGTTAATGTTTGGTTGCTTCAATAATTTGACATGCATACAAATATTCTTCATTACTTGAACCTTGTTGTGGCATCCAATGCTCATTTGATCAAATATAGGGGTAGACCTTTGAACAAGACCTTATGGAAGGCGCATGAGTTTGACCATGAGGAGATATTTGGCACAATAAAAAGTAGAGTAGACACATATGGCTCATTGGATTAATTTATAAGTATGCAATTGGTTCTTATTAATTTTTAAGTATGCACATTAATTTGTATTAAAATTTAGAGTATGCACATGAAGATTAGTTGATAGTTAGACCTTTTGTTTCTATATTTCAAGTTTACATATGTTTTAGTTTCAAGTTTGTACATATGTTTTGGTTCAAAGTTTACATATGAATATTGGGTAGATTATATGTTTTGGTTCAATGCATAGCATAGACAATGTAGTGGCCCCACTACCTCACAAATTCAGTGAAATTGGAAAAGTAGTGGGCTATTTGAAAAAATGGATGTAAGAAATGGGGTCTCATGGTGATATAAAACACTGTGAGACCTCATTTCTTGGACCGATTTTTTCAAAATCCCACCACCTTACCAATTTCATGGTGATGTATCAAATTTATTCTACAGTTGATCAAGCTATGTTCCTTTCACGCATATATTTTACTTTTGTTAATGCTCTACTTCTTATTTTCTTTAACTTGAAGTCTTTATTATGATATTTAATTATTATTCCATTCTATCTTGTTGAAGAAGTGGAGAGTTGTAAACATTATAGATAGGAAATATTGTATGAATTTTTGTCATGCTTTGTTATCTTAAAAAATGTCATTTCTTATGTATTAATTATTATTTGTTTGTTTCTAATCATATCATGATCTCGTTGTTGATTCATGCCTAATTTTTTATGATTTCATATTTTTATATCAAATAAAAGGTGCAATAGGTACATTAGATTATTTTGATTGAGGTGTAGGGGTTCATATTTCATAATTGATCTTAGTTTCAAACCATTTTAATCCTTCTTAATGAATTCTATATGTGATTCTTGTTTGAAAACTTCTTTGTCAACTATGAATTTTGTACCCATTCTTGGATTATATGTATAACTACAGGTGTGATAGATTCCTAATTTTATGGTTTCCTATTGATATATCCTATTGAGATATAACCTTGGGCTTAGGGACATATGGATATGTTGAGTTAAGTAGATATGAGGAAAGCTTTTGTAGATATGGTGACATGTTCTTGACTAGGAGAAATCCTACTAACCATAAATTTCTATGTAAGATTACCTCTAACTTCTCCTTAATAAATGGACCCTTGAGTTATCCATAGTAATAACCTATATTGTATTGTTCATCCTCATAAGTATTATTAGTACCTTTGACTTCAAGTACCTTTATGATATTGCTATCAGGATTCAACCATGTAGTTTTCGAGTCAAACTCATTGACCCATGATTCATGAGTAGTGGTTCACAAGAACCCATCTCTCATGATAATGAATGGTCCACTTAGCACTCATTGCATCTAGGTGATGCTCATAGAGGTCAAGCATTGATCCATCCCAGGAGGTCACCCATCTGTGTACTGCTCTAGCTCAAGTGTGCTTAACCACAGAGTTTCCCCCAAGGTTAATCCCACTTAGCTTGCTACCCCATTTCAGCAAGTGTTATGCCTTATGAACCATTCATTATAGAGCCCCTTTAGCTCATCAATTGATAAGTAGGAGGTTTCTTCCACAACGTGTCAAATTATGATATTACTATCAGGATTCAACCGTGTAGTTTTCGAGTCAAACTCATTGACCCATGATTCATGAGTAGTGGTTCACAAGAACCCATCTCTCATGATAATGAATGGTCCACTTAGCACTCATTGCATCTAGGTGATGCTCACAGAGGTGAAGCATTGGTCCGTCCCGGGAGGTCACCCATCCCAGTACTGTTCCAGCTCAAGCGCGCTTAACCACAGAGTTTCCCCCAAGGTTAAGCCCACTTAGCTTGCTACCCCATTTACAAAACCTTCATCAAGTGTTATGCCTTATGAACCATTCATTCAAGTACCTTTTACAAGTTATCCATGATCATAGTCATAAAAGGGGCAACAATCTCATGATAGACATGATATTTTAAGAATAAGAGTTATGAGGGCATACTTGAAGGTGTTTAAAGATGGTCATTAATGATAGATTGAAAAAATGGTTGCAGAGCTTAGTTAAAGGGAGTGCAATTACAAGAGGAAAGATTGTCCGTAAGGATTCAAGAGGGTAGTCCTTAGGTATTAAAGAGAATGAGTTGCATATAAATATTAGAGGATAGTCATACAAATGATAGTCAATATAAGGAAGAATCGACACTTAATAGTACAATAATATAAGGTCTAATATACTCACAAAGGGGTAGTCTTTTATCAAGTGAATAGGGACAATAAATAATTTTATTACCTCAAGAGTCATGTCTTTGAGGCATTTTCTGAACCATGCAAATGCATGCAAGGAAAATTTTATTTATTAGGAGCTGTAAAATATTTACAAATGGTGACTAGTAATAAGAAAAGGAAATGTTTGTAATGGATATAAAGTCTTTGTGTTGGTTTAGCATTGTTAAGCATTCATTTTAGTTCATTTTTCATTGTTATGCTTGTGCAACGTGGTATATATTCTGTAAGGAGAATTTCATTTAATAAATCACCAAATAATGAAAATATTAGTGGTTATATAGGTCTTACCACTATATGAATACAAGAGATATCATTTTTTTATAATTGGGAGGAAATACATATAATCATTATATTAGAACCGGAATCCAAGGATATTCAATTTCAAAGGCATGCCAATGGTTGTTGTTGACTTCAAAGAAGATGTTGCTCTTGATATTCAAGTTCAAAGGTATATTTTCCATGTTTATGTAGGTTTGCAAGTGATATAGAGAATCCTTAGGCACCTTGTAGGTTATGATTTTGTAGCCCTTCATGTCAAATCAATCTGAGCTACATTCAACTCAATTGATCCCTAAGAGTCCAAAGTGCAAAATGGTTGCAATATTTGATGGGCTATGATTGGAAATCATGACACTTAAAAAAATATTTGTTTGAGGCTATAGGATTGTGTTGGGACCATATACAATAACCTATTTTAGTTTTTGATATCTCAAAGGCATTTTCTTGTGCTGCCAACTTTTCAGTTGAGGAAAACTTTATCAAATGCAAGCAGTGTAAAGTTGCAAAGTGGTAAAAAATTCATTTTGCAACTTGTATGAACAAAAACACTATTCCAAGAGGTATAGATGGATACATTTACATTAGGCATGGTAATATTTTCCACCCAAACATGTCGAATCCATTTGAGCTATGTTTAAGCAACTTGATCCCTTAAGAGTCCAAAGTACAAAATGGTTGTAATCTTTGATAGGCTATTACTCATAAATAATGATGCTTACAACTCTCTATTTGAGGCTACAAGATCACATTTGGAACCTCTACAATAAAATATCTTTTTTTTTTCTAATTTAGAGGTGTTTCCCTGTGGTGATCACTTTTTAGTTGAGGAAAAAGTTGTCAAATGCAAGCTGTGTAAAGTTGCAAAGTGGTGCAACTTTTATTCTGTAACTCATGTTACCAAATAGAATGTTCCAATAGGACCGTATGGGTACGTTTACACTAGGCATGGTCCTCTTTCACAACCAATATATCGAATCAATTTGAGCTACATTCAACCAACTCGATCCCTTAAGAGTCCAAAGTGTAAAATGGCTACAATCTTTTATAGGCTATTACACATAAATTGTGATGTTTCTAAACTCTCCATCTAAGGATATGGGATCATGTTGGGCCCCTCTACAATAGACTCTCTTTATTTTTTATATCTCGGAGGTGTTTTTTGTGGTGATGACTTTTCAATTGGGGGAAAAGTTGTCAAATGCAAGCAGTGTAAAGTTGTAAAATGGTGCAACTTTCATTCTACAACTCATGTGACCAAAAAAACTATTCCAATAGGTCCGGATGGGTATTTTTATAATAGGAACGGTCCTCTTTTTCACCCAAACACCCTGAATCACTATGAGCTACGTTCAGCCGGCTTGATCCCTCAAGAGTCCAAAGTACAAAATGGTTACAATATTTGATGAGATATTACTCAAAAATCGTGATACTTACAAAATCTCTATCTAAGGATATAGGATTGCATTGGACCCCTCTACAATAACCTCTATCAATTTTTTCTATCTCAGAGGCATTTTCTCATGGTAACGACTTTTTAGTTGATGAAAAAGTTATCAAATGCAAGCAATATAAAATTGTAAAGTGGTGTAAGTTTTGTTCTGAAACTCATGTGAAAAAATAGACTATTTCAGTAGGTTTGGATGGGTATCTTTATGCTAGGCATGGTCATACTTCACACCCAAACACTTTGAATCACTCTGAGCTATGTTCAATTGGCTTGATCCCTTAAGAGTACAAAGTGCAAAATGGCTACAATATTTGACGGGATATTACTTAGAAATTCTGATGCTTAAAAAATATTTGTTTGAGTCTACGAGATTGAATTGAGCCCCTCTACAATAAGATCTCTTAGTTTTTACTACCTCAGAGGAATTTTCCCATGGTGATGACTTTTTAGTTGAGTAAAAAGTTATCAAATGCAAGTAGTGTAAAGTTGCAAAGTGGTAAAACTTTCATTTTACAACTCATGTGACCAAATGGACTATCCCAATAGGTTCGTATTAGAAATTTTACACTAGGCATGGTACTTTATTTCACCCAAACACATTGAATCACTCTGAGCTATGTTCAACTGGCTTGATCTCGTAAGAGTCCAAAGTGCAAAATGGGTGCAATCTTTGATGCGATATTACTCAGAAACCAGGAGACTTAAAAAATCTCCATATGAGGCTATGATATTGTGTTAGGACCCTCTAAAATAATTTATCTCAGCTTTTACTATCTCAGAGGAATTTTCTTGTGGTGATGAATTTTGAGTTGAGGAAAAAATTGTCAAATGCAAGCAATGTAAAGTTGCAAAGTGGTACAACTTTCATTCTACAAGTTGTACAACCAAAATGACTATTCTAACATATTTTTATGTGTACATTTATGCTAGGAATGGTCCTATTTTTCACCCAAGCACATCGAGTCACTCTGAGCTATGCTCAATTGGCTCGGTCCCTTAAGAGTCCTAAGTGCAAAATAGCTACAATCTTTGATGGGCTATTACTCAGAAACTATGACACTTAAAAAATATCTATCCAAGGCTACAAGATAGTGTTGGGACCCTCTACAATAAACTCTCTTCATTTTTTATATGTTGAAGAAATTTTTCTACGGTGATGAATTTTTAGTTGAGGAAAAAGATGTCAAATGTAAACAATGTACAGTTGCAAAGTGGTGCAACTTTCATTCTACAACTCGTACGAACAAACCAGATGCAAATTTTTATGCTTTGCATGGACCTATTTCACACCCAAACACAAAAAATAAGTTTGAGCTACATTCAACCAGCTTGATCCCTTAAGAGTTGAGGAAAAAGTTGTCAAATGAAAGTAGTGTAAAGTTGCAAAGTGGTGCAACTTTCATTTTGCAAATCGTATGACCAAATTGACTATTCCGACATGTTTAGATGGGTATGTTTACACTAGGCATGGTCCCGTTTCACACCCAAACATGTTGAATCACTCTTAGCTATGTTTAACTAACTCGATCTCTTATGATGGCATGCAAAATAAAGGAAAAGACAAAGATTCACATAGCAATTGAAAAATCTGAGTTTCCCACACTAAAATCATACGATTTCATGAAAGAGGTAAAACATCTAGGTGTCAAAATATTTGAGGAAAGCCTAAACCTTTTCATTCTCGAAGGGGTTATGATCCACTTACTATGTGGATCTCATACATGCATTGAATCGATTATTATTAATATTGGTATTTAGGTAACTTTATTATTCCTATTATGGTTCTAATCACAAATGTGAAGGCTACATGAGTCTTAAAATATTCATCCTCAAGTCTAGCAAGGGAAAGACATTTTTTAATTATCCTCCTCACCCTTACAACAATATGGTTTTTGTAAAGAGGAATTTTTTTAAGATTCTAGAAAAATATTGAAATATTTATAGCTAAACCTAATCATAGGTCAATTGAAATATGAGCCCACACATGGTGGCTTATGACCTAACAAAAGAGACTCAAGAACAATGATGTTAAAATAAGTTAACACTAGAGCCTCTACCATAAGTAGAAGCTAAAAATAGCCTGATGAAGAGGTATAAATATATGTTGATACATGGGATATTACAACCCTTATTCCTACTCCTTCACAATCATATCAAATGTTCTAGAAGAAATTTTCTGTAATTAAAAACTGCATTATTTGAAGAAGCTAGGTTGGAGTGAATATATAATAAGTAATTGGTGAAAATATGGGCAAGAAGTTGGACACATGGTGGAAAAACCTAGTCAATTTTCCTTGGGTAATAAATTAGATGACATATATTAGAAGGATCATTTCAATCCTACCTCTTTCTTCACTCCAAAAAGCCTCAAATCTAAGTGAAATAACAATAATATTATTTTCTGATGAAAAAAGAGTAAAAATAAAAACCTCCAAGCTTCCAAACCAAGTACCTAATTACATAGGTAGATCTGGTGCTAGGATAATTCATAACCTATGCATCTACTCAACCATATATTTCATTTAAGAGTATCCCAACCCCACTCCCAATGAGTATTTCAAAGAAAACAAAAGAAACAATTAACTCCAACTCTTATTGAAGAGGAATCTACCTAAAATTTCCTACTGCAAAGAATGAGAGGTTCCATATCCATAAAATTAACTATCAAATACATTATAACTAGCCAAGAAATAATAGAATTACCCAAGAAAACTAAGGGGGGAACTAATGACTCCTTTGATTCTTAGTAGGTGCCCACCACAAACTAGAGCTTATTTTAGAATGTCACAAGTGGAGGTGAGGACCTAGAAGAGGAGAAGGAAAAAAATTGAGAGAAGTGACAGACCACCTATGAAAATGGGATATGAAAAGTAGAAAACATAATAGAAAAGAATGCAAGAGCTATTAGAGCTTTGTATAGAGAAGGTACAATAGGTTACACTATAAATATCTATCTTCCCTCTCCTCCTAGCTTTACCACTTTTACATTATTCCTTGGATTCCATATTGAATTAGCACAAAAGTAAATGATAAATTCTTGGTGAATCATTTTTTGAAATATTGAATTTTTTTTAGTCAACTAATAAAGTTTTTTAGGATCAATTAATAAATAGCCAAGAAAAAACATGAAGGAAAACAATGAGAAATGTTAGGGCTAACCAATTAATAAGTATATCTGTGAATAAGTGAAGCAGACATGTGAATGAGTAAAGCACAAGTCATCAAATACATATAAGCCTTGAAGTATAAACATGAATACATAATATACGCATCAATACAAAGTATATGCATGAATACAAGGTACACACATGAAATGATGTAAGTCATAAAATATGCATTGGAATACACATAAGCGTAGTGTAGAAAATTGTACTCCCTTCTTGTAGATAGTACAATTTCACACTTAGTTTGGACCTATTTTAGTGTTTTTGCATTCTTGACCCTTTAAATTATCATTATAGCCCCCTAAGACCCTTTATTTTGGATCACAATGCTTATTTTGATTGAAAATTTGACAAAATCAATAAAAACATTCAATTTTCTAACACCTCGACATCTTCTCACCCCAAAAATCTAGGGTGTGACTCATACACCACCTTGGGCATATGAGTCCCCCTAGGTGGGACCCATACACCAGCTTGGGAATATGAGTCCCCATAGGTAGGACCCATACACCATCTTGGGAATACGAGTCTTGTGTAGCCCCATTTTAGGGTTTGAGAAATAAGTTAGTTTTTAATATAAATTTTTCAAAAATTTCAGCATTTAGGATCTAATAAATGGTAAATTAGATGAAATATCTATATAATGAATGTTGAAAATAATTATTTCATCTAATTAATATAGAATTTATAATAAAGAGAGTCTCACCAAGGTTTAAAGCTTTCAAGAGAGGCTTTCAAGCATTCAAGAGAAAGGAGAAAATAAAGTTGAAGTCTTGGAGCAACATAATAGTGCTTTTACAGGTCTCGAAGCTCACTTTCATTTCAAGATCTAGCATTGTCAAGGATTGATGATGGTTTCATATGGAGAATCATGATGGATTCTAGGTTGGGGAGATGCAACTAGCCATCAAACCAAGTGTATCAATGGGTTATTTTTCAGGTAAAGGTTAGCGGATTATATTAAATAAGTTAAAAAAACCCAAAGAAGTTATGAAGCACAAAGAAAACAAATAACAAGAATGATTATACTAGATATTTTTTGAAGCTTCCATGATTCAGCTTTATAGCACCTTCTAGCTAGCAACGTATGATCACTGCCCTAAGATCGAGTGTGTGAGCAATTTGACTATGACCATGTCCTATACAAGTTTTGAAGGGTTTTAATGACAAAAGACTATGCCTATGAAAAGTAATCAAATCAAATAAGCCAAATGGAAAGTAAAATCTAAGCATAAAATGTCTATAATAATGAAGTCCTGAACTTGTGAGCAAAATTGACATTTTATAAAAAATGCAATTTTGGATGGATGGATGAGATTAAAAGCTGACAAAGGCTAAAATCAATGGACAAGATTCCATGTGATAATCCATGATTAGGGTTAGGGAAAGATTGTTAAATGAGTGGTCGAGATGTCATTTGATAAAATCAAATCGGCGATCGAGAATAAATGTGATAATTAGTCAAAAAGATATAGATTTTCAAAAATCAAGAAGATAAGACTGCTTGATTTGTAAGATTCGAAAAATCAATAAGATAAGAGTTGAACAGAAAAGCAGATTTGGAAAGTCAAGAATTTGCTCAATTACTTGATATTTGGAAGAAGATTACCATTTTGAATTAAATTAATTTAAAATAATGATTTTATGTGACAATAAATAATCATTCTCATATATTTACTAAAATGAAGTGATAGTTAATAAAACAAAATCATTTTAAATAATTTTATTTATTTAAAATGAGAGAAATGTTAAATTAGGTAATTAAATAATTAAAAATAATTATTTAGTTTAGACGATTATGACCGATAATTAAATAAATTAATAAATTCATTTAATTATGAGAATTAGTGGCATATTAAATAAAAAAATAAAATTCATTTTTTTAATAATCAAGAAGAATAAATGAATAAAGGTAATTAAATAAATTAATAAATTTATTTAATTGTAAGAAGACAATAGATAATTAATAACGTATTGAATAAATAAATATAATCTATTTATTTAATAATCATGAAGAATACAATAGACATGAATTAATTAAATAATGAATTACTTAATTAATAGTCTAATGTGGACCAAGGACATAATTAAATGTCATAATTATGCTAGGATGAAAGTGGTAAAATAGAGCTTGCAGGCCTAGGTCATTTTTAAGTGTCTGCACTAAGCATAATGTCTTGTTTCCTAAGTGATTACATCTTCCATTTTCATTATATTTTCTACCTAAAGGAAGTCACATGCATTATTGTGGCTTATTAGGGTTATTAAAGATCTCCCAAAGTGAGTCATCATCTTTGTGTTTCATTTGTGTATACTATTATAACACATTAGAATAAGGTTTTATTGCACTCTAGATATCTTAGTCTTAGATGCACTTAATATTAGGACTTCCACACATATTTCCTTTCAAGATCTACTCTTTCTATTAGGGTTTAACTACCAAAATAGGGGTTTGATCGAGGCAAAAGCCCCATAAGAAAATTTAACACAATACTTTGTTTTGCATATTTTTAGTAGGTTTGGATCTGGAAGCGAAGCTTGAAACACATAGGAAGGAAGTGCAAAGATAGGAGAATAGATTCAAATCCTGATTTTTTGGAAAATCATAATGGGACTAAATCACCACCTTAGGCATATGAGTTATGATATATGAATTTTACCAAATTTTAGTAGATTCATACTTGCCACTATGAGATTCCAATATCTAGCCAAAAAACCTACACTAGGACTAAATCACCCAGTTTGGTGTGTGAGTCCCTATACATATCAATAGTAGAAAATTTTAGGTTTTCCAGGTCTTGTTTAGTCATCTCCAAACCTCCAGGTACCTTTTTGTATCTTGTTGTTTAGTGATCTAATTTCAAGTTTCATTTTCTAGGTCATATAGTTAGATTTGCATAATACTTTCATCTCGTTCTTTCTAAGAAATTGCTTAATGGTGAAACCCTTGTTAATCACACCCAAGGAGACCTTTTAGCAATATATTTTCCCTAATTGGATCACTAGGTAGAGACCTCTAGGGTTTCCTTGAATGAACAAAGATTGAAATAGGAAAAGGAGAAGTCCCCTTATGTGTTTTATCTCCTAAAAGATGGAGTACCCTATTTCCTTATATTTAGTAGGTCACAAAGTATACATGTAAGTTGTAAAGTATGCACTTGAATACACGTAACTCATATATATTGATGAATTGATAAATAATACAAATATGGACACCATCAATAAAAAATATTTGTATTAACCAAATAGCCATGTAGGAATACACCAATATAGTTCGATATAAGTATAAAATGTATACAAAATAGTCATATAGGCTTACAATAATTCCATATATCCATACAATGTAAAATATATGCAATACAAAATATGTTCCAAAAATGCCATATAGGCATATAACAAAGAACCCTAGAATCAAAAGTCATTGCTCTCAAAGATCTTGAAATAAACTCTTACCCTTTGCTGCTCTAGTGGATGACAATAAGTTTTTCACTCATTTACTCCAAGTTCAAGGGGTTCTCCTGGTTCCCTCTTAGGGTTTAGTTCCTCATCAAGCCTTATCTATTACAATAACAAGTAAATACATTAATAAATAGAAATTATATTATTAAAAATTATATTTAATAAAATAATCACTTACCACCACTAGATGATCCCTCTCCTCGAGGGAAATATTCACATGCCCATGTTGTGGCATGCTAAAGTCCTATAGAAACCATCCAAAGATAAACTAAACTACAAATTAATAATCATTTGAGTTTTCACTAACTAACAGTTATCACAATGAATGTAGTTTGAAATTTAGTAATCTACCTCATATTCCCATGAGAGGCATTGTGAATTCTATAGTAGAAGAAACACCAAGATCTACATTTCCCTATGAACATCTAGAGGTGTTTCCGCTTGCAACATCTAAAAATAAAACAATAAATCATTCAATCACAAAAAATACAATAGTGATTTAGGTCATGGCTTATGATGTATGACATAATGAACAAAATTTTGAGTACTTATTGAACTATATATTTCTTACTATCATGCTTACTATTTTCCCTATCCATAGATTGTTTGAAAGCACCTATTTTAGGCTTTTATCCATAGCAACAAGGTGGTGAACCATTTGATAAAATGCTTTAGTAAACATGTACAAAATTTTTGGTAGCATACATAAGGTAGTGAACTATTTGAACAAATGTGATGCAAAATCAGAGGAAGAAAAACTCACTCACTCTCATTAGTCAAAACTCAAAACATTTCCCTTCACTAAATCCTTGATCTCAAACACTAAACTGAGCAATTAGAGTTCCAAAACTCAATATGAAATTTAAAACACCTTAATCCACTTGTAATGACTGATTCAAATTAATTGAATTCCTTAAAACATCTATTTTGGTCCACTTCTACCAAACTCTCCTCAAAGTGCAACTATGGCACTTACAAGCCACAAAACCAAAAAATTACTCTCCAAAACACCAATAACTGAGTTAACACTTGGGATAGCTCTAATAGGCTTAAATCAACATGAATAAACTCACTTCCCACAATAGGAGGTCATATTTCTCATTTTGTTTGCACATCCTTCCTTAACTGAACTAAGTGCTACTAGGTTTTCACATGGATTTTGTCAGAGATTCGTTCACAAAATACACACTAAAATCACAAACTGATTTCATTTTATGACACCCATTTAAGTGATTTAAAACATATCAAAATATGAGTACTCAGTCCTTTGAGACTTGTCTTGTAAATTTTTTGTTCTTAGACTATAACAAGCCAATTAGGCCTTCATGCCTAACAAGGCTTATTAGATATCCCACTTCCAATAACAATTTCCTTTCACCAGAGCTTTAAACACTTATATTTGAGCCTGCACAAGCTTAATAATCGATTACATGACCATTTCCACTGATATTTCTTTAAACCCTAGGCTAAGAAATCTTCATCTTCCCTATTTCAAACTAATAAAGTCGAGGAATCACAAATTCTTGGATCACTGTTTACTCTAACATGGTTTCAATCCGCCTAAACAAACTGGAAATATCTTACCCCATACCAAATGATTTTAAATGAAATCAAAAGAATTTAGAAGATAATTCACAAGGCTTTAATCTACCATGGAGGAGGAAAGGAAATAAACACAAAACTTGCAGGAAAATACAGTAAACTGTGTTTTTATAGATTTCTTCATTCATACAACACTCTCTCCAACTTTCCTCAAATTTTTGAAGGTTCCAAATGCCTTTTTAAAGCCTATCCAACTTCTACAAATGACTTCTTAACTACCTAACCCTTCACCTTCCTTTATTTTACAAAATATTGCATTTTGCAAATATTACTATGACAACTTCTGGTCCATTTGTGCAACTTTTACATTTTGCATCAAAATAACCTTAATTAACCAACTAGGCCCTATTACATTCTAAATGTGACCTTTTAGGCCTTATTTCAATCATGAAATTTACTAGACTAATTCAAGAGATAAAATGGCCTCATGGAGGCAAGATCTTACAAATGTGCTCTTGCACCAAAATGTGTCAAAGAAATATGGTCTCATGGTGATGGAATTACATGAAAAGCAAATGTGTCATGGCATTCCATCACCATGAGACTAAATTTATTTGAGGAATTTTTTCAAATAGTTCATTGCCTTCTCTATGGTATTATGCTAGGATGGGGTGGATGGTATAGTGTGGTCTTGGCTATGATATGGAGGGGGATGATGACATGAAGAGGGAGGGGTGGGAATATGAACAAGTGGAATATGAGGTGGAAGATTCCATGGATTGGTAAATTAAGGATGAGGATGAGGACCTTGAAAAGGATTTGGAGGGGAATTTTGGCTAAAGGCTCGGTTTCTATTCTTAAGGTAGTGAGTTGTTTGAAAAAATGCCTCAAAGAAATGTGGTCTCGTGGTGATGGAATGGCATTCCATCACCACGAGACCACATTTCTTTGAGGCATTTTTTCAAACAACTCATTTCCTTGTCTATGCTATTGCTTAATATTATTCTTTGATAAAAAAATTCCAAGCATCCATAGTTTGTTGGAAAGAACCCGTTTTTAGCCATAACAAAAAGGAAGTGAACTATTTGATAAAAAGGTTTGGTAGACATGTATGGAAAATGTGGTAGCATAAAAAATGTGGTGAGCTATTTGAAAAAATTCCACAAATAAATTAGGTCTCATGGTGTGGACATCACCATGAGATCACATTTATTTGAGACATTTTTTCAAACAAATCATTTCCTTGTCTATGCTATTGCTTACTATTATTCTTTCATAGATTTTTCCCAAGCATTCATAACATAGACAAGGTAGTGAACTATTTGACAAAATGTCTCAATAAAATGTGGTATCATGGAATACCATGACAAGAAAATATAATTGGTAGCTGCTTCTAGTTTTTACATCTATCAACATCTAGTTATTAGCTATGCAGTGTGAAGTAATAATTTGAGTTTGAAATATGTGCAATGCAATGCAATCAATGATATGAATATAAACTACACAAATCTATTAAGTACAATTCATTAGTTAAACTCTTTATTCTATTACATGTGTGAAGGTTTGTAATCCATTGGCATTGGGAGGTGTTCCCGCAAAACCTCCAATATCAACCTATTCAACATCCAAAATCAGATATTAGAATACCATTCATATAACCATGCTATTCACATGTAATATTTATAATTTTTTATTAGTTGCATACCTCATTAGATATGGTGGAGTAACAAATAGGTGCAGGGTCGGTGTATCTAGTATCAACACTATGACCCTGAAACTTTATTACAATCATTAAACTAGATTAATTAATCTCACATTTCAAAAAAGAAATTAAAAAAATTAAATTCAATGGACATGCTAATATTTTTCCTGAATATCGATGTTGAAATCCCCATTCAAAATTTCATATGCCATCGCCATGTTCAAAGTTGCAGACATATCCTATGCACTAGCCTCCTAATTATCTATGGGATCATATGTATAGGTTGACCCACAAACATAACATGAATGGAGTGGAAACCTACCCCTAAAACTCTCCCCTAGATGGTTTTGTATTGTAGGAATGGCACACTTGATGATACTCTAGGTTAGAGAGCTAATAGACTGTAGAGTGTCCACCTTAACACTCTCCATGATAGAAGGGATAACATCATTCTCATAAGCTAGCCTAGCAAGTGCTCATCTCCCTTACCATTGAGGATCAAGACTTTCACCCAGTACATATCCTATGCCGACCCACCACCACTCCCCTGAAAGTCTCACATATCAAAATAATTGGGGATTTTGTTGAGGACGAACTCATAGTAGATTTTCCTCAAGAAATATTGGGGGACCTCGTTATTTTTGCATGGTGGATGGTCAAAATCAATCCACCACCTATTCCAAAAATTGTTCCTAATCCCTTGGAGGTTTCACCAGTGGATAGCAAACCTCTTTCTATTAATTTCAATAGTTTGATTTGTGGGTGGGTTAGTGAATAGTGAGCACAAATCATATTTTGTAATTTTTCCTCTTTTACTTCTTTATATGATAATTTATATACATAAAAATTCCTACATTCCTGCCTCTTATCCACCCAACCACTTAATTTCTTACTAATTGCATCTACATGTGTTAAAATGGCTTGACATGAATTTGCAAGTGTGATTCTTTCCACGGTTGAACTTATAGGATCGTTAAACCACCTGATTAACTCCTCAAACTAATTTTTGTTGTTTTTAATTTTCCCCATTAAATTTTGTTGAGTACTAGGAGGATGTTGAGTAATTTTTGGACGAGTTTGTTGTTGTGGTTGTTGAGGATTTTGTTCATGTGATTTTTCACAAGGAGTAAAAGGATTTTGAGGAGGAATTTAAGGTTGATTATCAACTCCTATAAATTAAAGAAATGAACATAAAAATAATCTAAATTTAACTAGATTTAACAACAAATTCACAAAATCAAACAAACAATCCTCACTTATTTGACCTCCTTGTTGACGTGGCGACATCTTGGCAAAAAAATTGTAAGATTTGATACTTCTAGAATGTGAGCATGCAATGATAGGTTTGCCATGGGAAGGAAAAAATGACAGTGAAAATGAAATGAATTGGATGTGATATTTTTTTATAATAGGCTATAACATGCTCATTTTATAATATAGGCATGTTATAGGCTCGGTGTGACTAAGTCTTAGGCTCAGTCACACCAAGCCATAATGCGAGCACATTATAGCATTCTCACACTATAACACACTAATGTTATAACACATTCACATTATAGCCTTTAAATTTCTCTTAAAATAATTGGCCACTTTTTGACCCCCCAAATTTTTGCACTTGTCCCACACCTTATTTGAACCTTGGATTGTAGATCTGAAATTTGCATGAACTAGCTTCAATGGATGTAGATCTTGATCATGAAATTGATTAGAAACAATTTCCTTGAATACTTGTGTAGATCTTGAGCACTACACCACCATATTATCTCAAACAACATGCATGATGCAATAAATCTTTGAAATGATGATCAAAATCTCGCTTACTACAATAATCTTCAATAATTTTTCCCTTGAATGCCTTGAAAATGCTCTTGAATTCTCTTGATCTCATAAAATTTCTATTAGGATTTGAAAATTTGAAAATCTATGATGAACTTAGTGAAATGACCTCTTATTTTTACATATCTTAACATTAATTCTCAAAATTCAAATATCACAAGCTGACATCTAAATATACATTCTGAAGTCATTGAAAAACTTCCATAAATATAGTTTCAATTTAGGTCCTAGGTGCAAGTGAGGACCAATTTTCCCTATGGTCAATGGGTCCTAGGCCACTTTCCTAGGACACACATTGATCAATAATCAACCTTATGTCATGACATTTATAAATATCCGATTTTATACCCCGAAAATTACAATTAATTAGTCTTAGGTTTGAATTAAAGGGACCAATTAAGGAAACATTAACCTCAATGAGTTACCAAAGCCCTAGATTAGTGTGAAAGTGTAAAGATACACCTCAAAACACCAAAACCATGGAAAAATTAAGTCCATTTTAATTAAAAGGGGGCTAAACTTAATGTTAATGTGTAAAAAATATTATAACACTAAACTAAGGCATAATTAAGCTCATTTTATTATTAATTATTCATTCCCAAATTAAGGGTGAAAAGGGATACTTTTTCCTACACTACACTACTTACCATAGGTGTTTTAGATTTGACTTGCTATAGTTGTTGCATGTTTTATGTCACATGTTTTCATCTTGTTCAACTAAGGAGAATTCTTTTGAGGCTTGCAAAGGATATAAATAGTATTTCATGTTTTTTTCCAATTTCATGAGAGAGTGTGAGTGTTTGAAGATGTATGTACGAGTGTGGATGTGATTATATGAGTGTGTGGAAGTGTGTTGAAGACATCAAAGTTTATTGGGTAGAGGTATTGAAGATATATGTCAATGTGGAGGATTTTTTTTCTGCTATGGTGATTGATCACTAGATTGTGTCAATTATTTTGTATTGAGGTTGTATCCTCTTTCTATAAGTGTTGTGATTTGTAGGGAGTTATAGCTTCCTTTGGTTGAAGCCATAAAAACTATCTTTCAAGGAGTTGTATCTTCCTTTGTTTTGCAGGCCATAAAACTTGTTGTAAATCTTGTTTCTATTTATGAGGTTGGATTTGGATAGTAGCTCCAAGTACCTTTATCACTGTGGTTTTTCCCTTCTAGGGTTTTTTACATATATCTAGTGTTATATGGTTGTGTTCTTGTGCTTTTGGATTATACTTGATACTTTATAATTTAAGGTAGTAAGAAGATTTAGTTGATAAATTTTAATGGGATTAATTGTGGGATTTATTGATTCACCCCCCTCTCAGTACATCAGTGTGTTCTAATAATTATGGGCTGGGATATTTGATTTTCTTTAACTTTAACTTGTCCACAATGTCCTTAGAGACTATATTATTAGTGATACCTTTTTCCATAATGGCTTTGCAACACTTTCCACTCACCTTGCACCTTATTCAAAATAGAGTCCTTCTTTATATTGGTTTTACTTTCTTATTTTCTATGCTAAAAAAACAATCATAACATCAATGATTCCCCATCCTTGGGATCCTTTCCCCACGTTGGTGAAGACACTATGTCATTTTCAGCTTGTGCTAAATGAATCTTGGTTCTTTTATATTTCCTCCATCATTCATGATGTCCTATTTCCCCACATTGGAAACATCTTCTATTGAAGTCTCTTCCTCTACCTCTTCCAAATGACCCTCTTCCATGAGAGTAATCTCCTCTTCCTCTTGAGAAGTATCTTCTTTCTCTATCATCTTGTGAACTCAAGTGGTGGTTTTTTGCTTCTTCTTGATAATTTTCGTGTCCTCTACCACCACTATATTATCCCCTTCCTTGTGTAAATCCTTCTCTACCTCGAGGCATTTTATTGCATTATTACTATCTTTTCTTCCCCCTTCAATATATATTGGTATTCTTCTTCCACATTATTTATTATTATAATACTCATCTCATCTTGAATGGAATTATGTAGCCCATTCAAATACCTTGATTCTTTCTCCACATCATCTTCTAGATGTCCATCTCAAATATTCAACTTGTATAATTCTTCAATATAATCTTGCACATTCTTCTCCCTTTGTTTCATTTTTTTAACTTGTTTAATAGGTTAATTTGATAATTTATAGGAAATAAATTTTCTTTCAACTTCACTACCTTTTTTTGCCTCTTCCTTGTCTTTCAATTTTCACTTGATGCCACCATAGGGAAGCATTCCCCATCATTTTTTTTTATGCAAAATTCACTCATTTTGGGTCTTCAATTAATTCATAATCAATGCGTTTCTCCATCTAAAAATTCCAATCAGTCAAGTCTTCAGTATTCAAACTCCCATTTAAATGGGATGTCTATTCAAGGTTTTCTACTAAGCTTGTCCATTTCTCTCAAAAAAATTATCTTCCCTACATACTTTCTTTCATCCTCCAAATCAATTTCAAGCATTTCTATTTCATCTTCATGCTCATTAACATATGCCATTGGTATTCATTTTCTTTGTTCCATTTCTAGGGCATCCATCATAGTCACAATGACTCTCAATATCTCCATGATTGCCTGATCATTTTGTGGCCTTATTTTCTCACATCCTCTTAATTCCACATCGATTAACTTCTACAATTACAGGTCTTCTCTCTTGACTCGCCCAGAACACCACCTCTCAAGGTTTTATTCAACACCACACACTTGGCTCTACTACCAAAATTATGCAAATAAAAAAAGATGTGTATTAAAAAATCAATCCTTTATGCAGCCAAGTTGAATTAAATTCACACACAACTATCACAATCATAGATTTCTTTGAACATAATGAAATAATTCTAGATACAACAAAATTTTATTCCACAACTAGAATTTGCATAGTCATGTAAATATGTAATTTTAGATGTTTGTTTAGCAATACATAATGTTGAGTCACAATTACTCCTATGTATCCTTCTTTTTCTTCAATAATATATTCACTATGATTCTCTCTATCATAGTTTCCATTTATTTCCTCTCTTCCCTATGCAGCTCCTTATTCCTTCATATTATGTGGAACTTTAATTTATCATTCCTTACTCCTTCCAACCACCCCTATTTTATTTTATTTTTCATATCTCTTTCTTTTGGTTGTTCTTTAACTCGTTATGGATATGTGCATGATCATCATGGGAAAAATAGGCCCTTAAGTTGCAATGAAAATTTAGAAAATCAGAGTTAGCAAACTTGACATAAAAAATTGAATAAGTTATCTATATTATTTCAAAAATATGTAAGAATAGAATTTGTATAAAATTGAATGTAGTTTCTAAACTAATAGGTTTATTTTTATTTTTAAAATCTATTTGGTGAAAATTTGAAATTTCAATGCACTAGTACTTCAATTTTAGGCAAAAAAATAAGTAGGTGTCTGTCTGACCACCCTAACCATAGTAAAATGATAATATTTTTTTATAATAATTTAGATATAAGTAGAGGACTTATGTCCCAATGTGATGCATATTTTTTTGTAATTTGTTTCCAAGTAAATAATTAATTATGAATTTTTTATTACAACTTGGTCAAAATTTCACGAAATTCAATTTATTTTTTTAATCCTTTAGTATGTGAATCATAGAATGTGATGCATGTTTCAGATTCAAAAACTGTGATATCGTTTGAAAGATATAGATGTTTTTTAATCAGCCTATCAATCAGGACTTTAGTCGTAATTCAAATAGAAAATGAATAATAATTACTTATTAAATTTAAATTAAAGCATAATTTATATTGGTGGAAAGTTGAGAATCTCCTTTAAAAATCATATTCGGTTCATCAATTTTGGGTAAAAAAAAGTTGTCAACTATATGGGCCATCATATCACTTACATATTGCCACTTTTTGACCTATCATGATCGTGCACATACCCTTATGCACCCACACATTTGTTCTTCATACATTTTTGTCTATTAAAATATTTTGTACTACATCAAATCATGTTATGCTAACTATTCGTTCTTAAATTTTATTTTTATTAAACCTCAAACTATCTCTCCCCATTATGGCACAAAAGTTCAATCATCTTGTATGTCATTCATTTGTTTGTCCTTTTTTATTTTCTTTAAATTTTTATCTTTGTTCCCATGGTTGTGTGGGTTTTCCAATTTTTTTTTCTTTTTTTCCCAAATCTCTAGTGTACCCCTTTATTTCCTCTTACACAATCTTTATACCTAGTGCCTCTTCTAATTATAATTCTCACTACTAATAATAAATAAAAATAATAATATTTATAGTGTAGTCAAATGCTTGCATTTTCATGCTTGTTTGGCCCTGCCTTGCTTGATTTATCCTCATTTATGTCTCAATTGGTCCTATTTTGTATCTACAAACCCTATGAATTATATCTTTTTCTCGCTAATCCCGACATTCTCTAATGCATAAATGATAATTTGATGATTATGTCTGAGTGTCCCTAATTTTTGGGTTGGGACTAAAATTTCACCTAGGGCGTTTTTGTCCCCCAAAGGTCTTGGGAACCTAATTTTGAGACATCTTAAATAGGCCCCTTTTTTGAGTTTGTGCCCCAAGTTTCAAGCCTTGGGAGTAAGATTCCACCTAGGGCGTCTTAATCCTCCTCTACTTATTTTTGAGATTTAACTTCAAATTCTGGTGGGATTTATCCTGCTTTAATTAATGATTTCATATGTCGGCTTGGTGTGGTGTAATTCCAGGATATTAAGCATAGATAAATATAAATACAAGGTTCCTTCACTCATTTCACATCAAGTCTTTGGTGAGAGAATTCATAATAGTAAGTTGGAGTCCACAAGAGAATCCAACAGCACTTCATCAAGCATTTGGAGCCATCATCAAGATTCAAGCATCATGTCAAGGGTTTAGTGCATCCATTCATGTTGTTGAGCCAAATTTATGGATGTCACATTGAATCATCTGAGGTGATATCATTTACATATTTCAGGTTTCATTTCATCGTTTGGTTTAATTACCTACAAGGGGTTTGACCAAGGAAAACCCCCATTTACTAACAATCAACAAGTTTTTCCTATTTTGTATGTTGTGTTTGTAGATCTAGGTTGAAAACTTGAAGATCATTTGGAGTGAAAAGTTGTTAAAGTTAGATATTTGCATAGCTAAATTTTCATCTTCACAAAAACTCACCTACAACCCAGATCCAAAAGATTCAAGACCTTAGATCTGAGAGGAGGCTGTAAGATAGGATTAGAGAATTCCTAGCCTAGAATAGTGACAACTAACACCTCTAGACCATTAACCACACCCAAACAAGAGAAAACAATGAAAGCATGAGAAAACAATAAAATTAAATCACAATAATCTCCTTGCTTGAATCTTGAATCACTTCCCTTGCTCTCCTATTTCTCCTTATGCAAATTTTCCCTCAGATTTTTTGATGAAGTTGTGCAAATACCTGCAAATAGTAAGCAAAATTATGTAGATAAAATAGCTATTAAATAAAAAATGGAGAAGAAAGGTTTCTTTTATAGACAACCTTTCAAATGGATGACTTAGATTAATCCTCTAGAAGGATTCCAAGATCAATGGTGGAGGATGCATGAAATGGATGTTACAAAATGGATGGTTGAGATCGAACCTCCAAAATTGATGCACTAGGAATATGCCATGCATGGAAGAGATATGACTTCGACGACTATGATAGTAATGAAGGCTATGATAGGGGTTAAAGATAGGGCATCTTTGACCAAAATAGGTGCATAAATAATTTATTTTAAATAATTTATTTGAAAATGGAGGAAATGGACAAGTTGAAGATAAATAATTTATCTAATTATTTATTTGGAGAAAATGAAAAATGAGCATTTTATTAAATGTGGGAGATGAAAATGGACCATTAAAGAATTAAGTGAGATTAATTATTTAATACAGAAAATGGCAAGGGATAGTTAAATAATTTTGATAATTATTTTACTAAAGAATAATTAAAAGACCATGAATAGATAAATAATTAGTGGTAGTCATTTATCTATAGACGAAAGCTGATATAGAAATAATTAAATAATAATTCATTTAATTATTAAAGAAAAGGGGGGATTAGTGACACAATTAATTTATTTAATTGATCAGGATAGAATATAGATTGAAAATTTAATTAATTAAATAATTAAAAAATATTTAATTAATAGAAGAATATGATAAAAAATAATCAAATAGTTAAAATTATTTAATTATTCGGAGACAAAGACCAAGAAAAATGATGCTCATAGACTTAGGACACTTTTTAGTGTCTACATTTTTTCTCTCTTTTTAATAATGTAGTTCATCATGTTGTGTCAAAGAAACTTAATTTTGAAATATGCCCTAGTGTAAAGAGAAAGGGAAGGGATGATCAGGAGGATTGCGGTATGCCGCCTCGAGAGGATAGGTGGGTTCAAAGAACATGAATGTGCTCTCAAAATGGAAGATAATACTAGATGATGAAGGATAGAAGAAATTTTAGCATGAAGGAGATGGATGTTAGCGTGGAAAAGACAAGGGAGATGGGATGTTAGCATGAAAAGGAGAAAGAAGATAGATAGGAAATGATAAGGCAACCAAATTTCATGCTTACTTTATTATATTTATCATCATTAGGTGTCAAAAATATCACAAATGGACCACAAACACCATGGTATGAAATAAACCAAGGTGTGCAAGGTGACCATTTGTGAGATATAAGCAGTTAAAAAGACAACCAAAAGATAAAGAAATCCCTAGCTCATACTAAGGATCCCATTCTCCCAGTCTTTTTTCCAAGACAAACCACAAACAACAAACAAAGAAAAGAGGTCATGATCCATCATCGTCCCTCTAAATCCATTAATAGTACATCCTCAAGGAGAATAGTAACATGACCCATAAATAATCAAAAAGATAAGAAAATACAGACCAACAAAGTGTTTTCCAAGATAGTGTTTTCCAGTGATAATGATGATTGTCTAATTAATTGATTAAGTTGACCAAGATGATCGATTTGATTGATATGTTGAAAAGGATTGATAAAATGATTTGATTAAGGACACCTAGCCTTAGGAAGGACACATACTGATAAAGGAAAAATTAATTGACCAAGCTAATAAGATTATTTGGCATTACAAAATTTATTGAAAAAGTTGACAAGATTGTTTGTTTGTTTGACACATATTGATTGATATGACCAAGAAATGTGATGGTACCCAACCATAGGAAGGACACATCCTGTTTGAGACAAAGGACACATCTGATAAATTTGACCAAATGATAAGTGTTAATGGGGCACCTATCCATAGGAAAGACATATCCTACTTAAGGTGAATGACCAAATTCACAAAGTCCAATCTTAGGAAGGAAACATCCTAATAAAATTGAAGGGATAAGTATAAATAAGACAAATAAAATAATGCCCCACTCCAGCCGAATGACCAGGTTCATGGATGATAAGATAAAATATTTCTTTTATTTTTTTCTTTGTGATTTAGTTTGAATGATGATTACCTCCAGACCAAAGACGCAACCCAAATCAATGAACCCTAAAGGACTTGACCTAGGGGCCTCGAGGGATAATCAATTGATGACCTTTCCTATGTAGCAGTGTGCAAAGACCTCATAGTTTGACATGACTTGAATTTGTCTTATTGAACAAAATACTGTCATGATTTTATTTGGACAACCTAAAGGGACTTACCTAATGCCTCGAGGGCTCATTTAAGATGAGCCTTGCCTACGTAGCAAAAAAAGAGAGGCAATGTAGTTCAACCACTCTATTGAAATTGACTCAAACTCAGACTCAAACTCTATTTTTGGGATTTTCGAAGCTTTCGATGTTTTTGGACTTTTAGGATTATATCATTTTTTTGGATTTGGAAATGTGAGTTTTTTGGATTTTTCTCAGGACATTTTATGATTTTTATGGATTTTGAAGGTTTTAAAGGGCTGATACCATGTATTATTTCCCATGAAGATGTAAGTCAAGGAATTGCCCCCAGTCATGTATAGGACTAGTTTACTATGTGTGAGGGGAAGCGGTGAATTCGATGGGTGGATATGAAAGTGAAGGATGCTAAATGTTGGTGGTCTTTAGGCCATGGGAAGGATGATGAAGCTTTTTTATGGATGAGGAATAAATTTGAGTGGACAAAAGACTAGATGAAGTGATAGTACAAGGAGGAGAAAATATTGGCTACACATGACACCTGTTTGCCAGGTTTTTATCAAGGTACTTATCCAGGGTGCCTATTTACCAGGTTTCATTGTTGGATGAAGGGATTTCTCTTTACTACTTTTTTGATTTTTTGAATTTTTTTTAAAAAAATTTCTTCTTTTCTACCTTTTTCTCTTTTTGATGATGTCACACAAGATACCTGTTTGCCAGGTTTTCATCAAGGTGACAATTTTGTTTGATTTTTTTTTATCAACTTAATGTTCTGGATGACTACCGATTGTTCTAAATTTTGATGGTGTTGATGTAGATATTGGTGTCATGATATTCCAATAGTGACATTTATGGAGTAATTATCTTGTTAGGATCATAGCACTTGCATACAACTAATCGATGTCATTGTGATCCTTTTTGATACTAGAGTTGTCCTTATCAAAATACATACATCACGATAGAATGCCATGAGAGTCCTTACAATAAAGAGTTGTTGCCAAGATGTGACGGATTTGTGACATGGGATTTTTGAAATTTAGGGGAGATTTAGGGTTATTACTTTTGATGGTAGATGTGGAAGGATTGTTTGGACATTTGGATTCAAATCACTTTTTATTTTCCAAACTTGCGATGTTGGATGGCAACGTTTGGAATTTTGATTGGGATAAAGTTTGGAACCAATAGTTTTATATGTCTTGCTTGATGAAAATTTTGAAGGAGGTGGAAATTTATTATATGTGGGGGTCCTCTTTTCTTGTGGCTCTACATTTTGATTGAATTTTTGATCTGGAATATTTTATTTTCTTGATCCATTTTTTTTGGGATCCATTTTAACTTCATTTGTCCACTTGGCTTTTTTTTATTCAATGGAATTTGACATTTGATTTTGAACTTTGGATTTGTAATAATTTTATTTTTGTTGGTTCCAAATGGAATGTTTATTCATGTTGGAATGATAGTTTATGGTGTGGATGGAAGGTCTATTGACACCAACCTTATGGTAAGAACTACTCATGGCTCCCATTTTTATGTTTGTATTGGATAAATTTATCCCCAATATCATTTAGGTATCACTAACATCATTTGATTTTATGATTGGGATATAACCAAGACCTTAATGTCTATGATTTTCATGAAACTTTACTAGTTCTAGAATGCCTTTCTCATGTAGGCCTAGTCCTCTTCCTTGATATCGCATGCTCAAAAATATTCTATTTGTGATGGCGTTTTTTTTACTTTGAAATCAAGATGTGAATCCATCATTATTTAGCTGGAAACCATTACTCAAAATTTTCTCATCTACATGAAAGCCTACTTTGACAAAGATAGATGCTCCTAGTTGATAGGATATTTTGGTGTCATCATTCGTCATGCTTGTTTCTTCTTGATCATTTGGGATGCCGATTTGATCTATGGTAGATTTTGAATCTTCTTCTTTGAATTGATCCATAGGAGCTTCTTTGTGTTATCCTTGGACTTGATCATAGACCAGACTCTTCTTACAACACCTCGGTATTGAAGAACATTCCATACCTCCTATGTGAGAAAAGAAAACCTTTGAAAGAGATCCAAATTTTGTTGATGATAGAACTCATACAAACTTGGGTTGCTCTTTGAAGCCTTCTTTTAGAAATTATATACCAACCTTTCTCTTACTTCAAGAAGCCCTTTAAGATGTTCTTCACGAGCTTTAGAACTAAGCTTCTTGAATTTGGGCTTGTGGATCTTGATCTTGCAGGAAATTATTTGAGAGAAAACATGTGTGGGTTCAATTGTCTTTATCTTTTCTTAGTGAGTTCCTTTTACCATAAACAGTTTCTTGATTAAAATTCCAAACTAAATGTCTATGTCTGAATTCCTTTTCATTCCAAAGGTCCATTATGTGAAAATCAAGGTTTCAAGAGAATAGTTTTCCTAGGTTGACCTTAGAGAGAGAAAATTGTGATTGAACCCAAATAGTTAGAAGCCTCTAAGGATAAATCCCTAAGACAAGCAAGAAGCATCCAATTTCGTCAAAGGTATTTGCTTCCTCTAAAGGGTTTGAAATTATGAAGACCTTTATGAATTTTTGTTTCCAAGAGCATGTACAATCCTAGGATGATGACACAAAATTTCATTGGGTTCCCTCTTGGATAAATCCAGCTGTGCATATTCAATGTGGATGATTAGATGCTTGACCACACTAGCTCCCCTCTATGACACACACTTCTCGGTTGAGCCAAACCTCAATACCCATGAATCTCCCATGGAATACTTTTCATCTCTACAATAGAACTGCATGTATACATGGGGTAGCTTCAAAGGACATGACCTTTTGCACCAACAAAATAGATTGGGATTTTTTCCTTTCCTAAAAAAGGGGTTTTAATGCAAGCATTTCGTTTGTGGGGGACTATCCATGTGGCGAGAAACCATTGCTTCCATTCTCATCGGAATAATCTTGATGATATTGGCCTTTGTTCCAATATCCACACTTATATCTCGGGTGGAAGTCGCTTGGCTTTAGCATGTTCTCGGTTGGGTCGTTCCCTTAGGTGATTAGTTTTTCCCATAAGGTAGGCCAACTAAGTTAAACAAAAGTGATCAAACATATCTCATAGTTCAATTGACCTTCATTGAAAAACAAAGGGAGAACACTCGCAATATTCCATGGTCACACTCGGAAGATTGGTTCAATTGTTAGGTACCCAAATTGAAATGTGGAGGAAATATTTAATGCAACTTAATGTCACCAAAAAGTCTTTTGATTCTCAAGATCATTGTGGAGCGTGAGAGAAGTGAATATGCCTTTTTAAATGAAATTACTTTGCAAAAATATTTACAAGACACAAAATAACATGTTAATTTTAAATCCTTCAAAGCAATAATGAGTTATTTTTAAGCATTAAAGGAAATGTGAGATTTTCCTTGTTAAATTGTTAATCGTCAAAACCAGATCTAGTGAGTTTGTCCTAAATTTCATTTTAACCCTTTGTTTGCAAAAAAATTGAAGATTTGTAATGTTATTTTTAGGACCCAAATAAGATTTAGTGTTTCCTAAGAGCATGAAGGTAAAAAAATTATTTTTAAGAGAGATTATGATCTCCCTGAGAGTGTTGAATAAACAAAAAAGTGTTGAAAACACTTGATACATTGTGATGATGATGTCATAATGTCACCTTCAATTTTGTTTCCTCCTTGCCCTAACCTAGAAAAAATAATTAAAATCATAAAACACAAAGACAATAAACAAGTCAGAAGTTCAAAAAACAAAACCTTGAAAGACACATGTCATAATTAAAAGAATTGAAACCTTTTACCCTAACCCAATGGTGTTGTCAGCGGGTGTGGTGGAGTTTAGAAACTCCAGCGACACTCTGCAGTGAGATAGAGAGTGTGATTGTGATGCTATTTGACTCAACGATGCAATTTAGAATTTAGGAACTTCGCGGTGGAGTTTAAAATTTGAATTTCGTCGGTGAGAAGACACCAGTAGTGGAGTTTGTAATTTGGAGCGATTCAATATAGTGCCACTAGAAAGCTAGTGTTGTTGTATGTCGTTGTTGGACTGATAGCGATGTAGTTTCCTGTAGACACCAAAGTTAATAAAAAACCATAGAATTTTTGAAAAAAATGTGTTGAGATCTTTGATTCTACCTTCCTTCTAGTGCCAAAATGTGAACCCCAATCCTAGACCTACACAAACATGGAATACAAGCACATTATTAGGTTGAAATGGAAGTTAGAACAAGGATTCCCCATGAAATTAGATTGAAATATTAACATAGGAATAAAATAAAGAACAGTACAAATGAAAGTAAATGAATCCTATTTTAATGAACAAACTATCAATCCCATGGGAGAATTCGTGCCAATTATGTGTAGAAATTGGCCCTTTCCCAACTCCTTTGTAAGCTTTGATTATTTGATCCACTTGATGGTGAAGAAATTTGATTCCTTGAAAACACCTTCAATAACCTAGCTATGGTGATGGAAAATGCTCAAGAAATGTATAAAATTGCTATAATGTGAAGATAATAACTTTTCATTCAAATTGTTGATGAAGAATGAGAGGAAGAGTCTCTCATTTATAGATTTCAAACTTGGAATATTGAGTGAGATTGAGCAATGTAGGATAATTCAACATCCAATGGCCAAGTTCCACTTGAAAATATGTGAATGGTTGAAGGTTTAGCACATTTTGGTGATTGTGTACAATAAATTATATTAGGTGGAATTTCAAATTTGAGAAATGACATGTGAGAGGGAAAAAAGAATGAAATAAATGCCACTTGGCTCAATGCACAAGGACATGTAAGAGGATGAATGCTCTGTTGGAAGGACAAACCCACTTGGATTTGAATTCAAATTTGAGGGAATATTCTCTATTATGCCATGTTGAGAGAAAATAGAGATTTAATAGATGAATTAAATCTATTTTCATGTTCAAGTGGAAAAAGCTAGAGGATGGGACTTGCATTAAGATTAAATTAACCCAAGGTTAATTACTTTAATGATGAATTAGGAGATGTGACAATTTAGATTTACATTTATGAATTGATTTAAATCAAAAATTGAGAGGAAAGGTTTAATTAAATAAATGTTATGATTTATTTAACAAAAGGGGATAATGTTAGATTAAATAAGGTTTAATTTAATCAAATTAATAAGAGGACTTTAGAGTTTTAATTTAAATAAAATAAATTATTTAAATAAATTGAGACTTAGGTTTAATTAAATTGAATTGATTAATTTAATCAACAAAGGGGAATGACTTAATCAAAAAAAATAATGATTTATTTAATTAAGAGACGAAAAATGATGATATGCTGAGAAGGTGATTCAGGATATGAAATGATGTTAGTTAGGCTCAAGTGCATCAGTCAATTTTCCATGTTTACAAAAAAAATTCTTAAAAGTGATGTTCCACTCGATGTCAAGCTTTATATAGTAAATTTTCTCTTTTTTCCTTCAATTTTATTGTGTATATTTATAATTTGAAACTTTAAGGCATGAATATTTTGTTTTACAATTTTAATAAATATATATTTTTAAATAAATGTTTAAATGTGTGTGCATCAAAACATGACTGTTTCCACTCAACGTCAAAAACAAATTATACTATCTTAATCTAGATTCTTTTATTTAGGGCATCATATTTTAAAAAATAAAAATTAATATGTTTTAGTATTTTTCTTGACATGGTAAACAACCTAATATTTTTGTGTTGATTACCTACTTTTAGTAAAAAATAAAAAGAAAATATAAATAATAATTGAACTATGAGAATAAATATATATTTGAAAACTACACTTATGGATCTACACAAGGGTATATTTACATTTTTAAAAATATGTTATTTATATGAGTAGCAGTTGTTGAAACATTAATTTTTCAAATAATTCTATTTTTTTAGTAAATTGGCCTCAAAGGCATGTTGCATATGTATTTAGCCAACAATTTTAGTTGGAAAAGTTGTGGACATATTTAACTTATCTAGAATGAAGTTTACTAGATCATATGTTTGACCAAAATTGATTTTTAATTATAAATACTAAAATTCATTGGTGCTGATAAGTTGGCCAAACGTGTGACACAACTTTTTACTTTTACCCACCTTGTATTTATACTTATCCATGCTAAATGTCCTAAAATTAGACCACACTGATCTTACATATGAAATCATTAATTAAAGGAGGCTAAATCCCACCAAAATTTGAAGTTAAATCCCAAAAATAAGCCAAGGGGGACTAAGACGCCCTAGGTGGCATCTTAGTCCCAAGGCTTGAAACTTGGGGCACAAACTCCAAAAAGGGGCATATTTAAGATGTATCAAAATCAGGGTCCCAAGACCTTTAGGAGACAAAGACGCCCTAGGTGGCGATTTATTTTTCTAACAAAAATTAGGGACACTCAGAAAAAATCATCAAATTATCATTTATGCATTGGAGAATGTCGAGACTAGCCAAAAAAAGATATAATTCATAGGGATTGTAGATGAAAAATTGGACCAATTAAGACATAAATGAGGATAAATAAAGCAAGCCAAGCCCAAACAAGTGTGAAAATGAAAGGGTATGCATTTTACTAGAATACATTTAGCCCCACTTTAGTGAGAGGATAATATTGCTTCAAAATCACACTAAAGTAGCTAAACACACAATCAAGATGGGTTCCAATGTAAAAATATTGGTAAGATAGGATGAAAATAACCAAGAGGGTGGCCAAGCCCCCAGGATCAAGATCTTATGGCAAACCAACATAGGCACAAAATAACATGCTTGTGGATGATATATGAAGCCATAGCCAAATTGCAAAAATACACCATCAAAGAAAAAAAAAAAGGGAAAAATGCAACGAATTAAGCATCAACTGGCTGCCCAATGTGTTGTGGACCGGGTGTAGGCTATTTAGCCAAAAAAAAATTATAAGCGGAACATGTTGTCCACTATGCAAACAAAACACATGTTGACAAGGGCTAGTGAAACTATTTGTCAACTAGGTGAACCCCAAGAGATCCATATCAAACTCATACCCCCATGACTATGATAAGGACAAAAATAAAATGTGTACTCACATGCGCTAGTGAAGCTAGTTGTTCACTAGGTGATCCCTAGGAGAACATTTCAAAGCCATAACTCCATGAATTTAATAAGGCACAAAAAGAAAAAATGCAATGCAACAAGAAAGAGAGATGTTTGAAGGGATTTTTATTATTTCATGTAGGGTCTTAATCTTAGGGGACATTGTTCCTAATGTCTTCAAAAAAGGAAAAATCAAAGATAAAAGATTCACAACTTAGGGAATGTAGTGTATCACATCACCAATAAGAGGAATATAATATACTAAGATAGATCATGCTCTTGAAGGACATTACTCCCAATGTCACCACTAAGAGGAAAAACACATCGCATGAAATAAGAAAATCACATCAAGGAACATGAAAAATGAAAATGAAATCATGCCAAAATAATGCCAATGTATGCCCCCACTTTAAAGGAATTTCTAACACCATGTTGTGAGCAATTAATTTAAAGTAGACAAAAACAAAAAGGAAAAGAGGGTTGCCCCCCAGAAACACATAAGGGATCTATGGATTCAGGGTAAGTATATGTCTTTGCTGCAATGATATTGGATAAATCGGAGTTGTCATCATTCCCCAAATACACATCAAACTAGAAGAATGACACAAAGAGATAAAAAACAATGAAAATATTTTTGGGTCAACATCTAGACATAGGGTGTCTTGATGCCTTGTCTCATTCCCAAAAGGAAAATGCAAGACAAAAAAAATAAAAAATCAAAGATAAAAAACCAATGAAAAGGAAAAAGGCATACATCATATAGAAGAATGAAGGTACAAATGGAGGAATGCACAAAGAGAGAAACATCAAACAAAACATTATGGGGGATCATATTACACACATGCAATAAAAAGAAAAATGAAAAAAAAAAAAACAAAAACAAAAAGACTAGTAAAGAACATGCGAGTCACATGGTACATCAGTTGTTTTAGGAGGATTATCATGGTTGTTATTGTTTAAGCTCATGGAATAGGAGAATAAAAAATTCAACTCATTATGCACTTCCTCATCGATTTTAACTATTTCCTCATCATCATCCAAGTTGACCACAACAGGAGGACAAATGATAATATCCATAGAAGGTGTTGATCCTTGTTGTGTTGGAGATGTAGGGTCTATTGGCTCTAGTAAGGGAGGAGGATCATCGTTTATTTCTTTTTTCAAGTTTGGATTGCAATTTTCAATGTTGTTCTCTTCATTTATCTTTTGAGAAATATCATGACATCCACACCTATGGTCTCTAGCATTTCTATTTTTTTTATTATAGATTTCAAGTTGTATTTGTGTAGGAGTGGATTTTTCAACCATAGGTTTATTTTCTCTTTATGAAGGAAGAATGGAAGAAACCATGAAAGTTTTTTCAACCACTTTCTCTTTAGCTTTATAGATTTTCTTAGGAGGACGATGAGGACTTGTTTGATTTTCTCTTGGATTTTATAGGAAATAGGCAAGTGATTTTTCATGGATGGATCTTAGTTTATTAGAATGGATTTAGGCTCACTATTGTCTTCTTCAAGGGGTGGAGGTTCAATCCAAGGGTGGATGTTGATCAAAAGGTTTCGTGTTCAATTCACGTCAAGTTCACTGAACCATAAAGAAAATAGGTTGGATGGACCACTATTTTCCTTAGGTCATTCAAAAATGTTTGAGGAGTCCTAATTGGATTTACTATCAACATCAAAAGGTGAGTCAATTCTCAATAAGGAGGACCTAGGAGAGGGTTCTTTAAGCTTTTAGGGGTTCACCACCAAGAAAATTCTTAGAAAAGACAAACATTCAACTCACAAAACCTAATAATGCAAGTTAAATGAAGGATGCAAATCATGAAATTATGCAACAGGGAAATAGGATGTATGTACTTGAGAAGTCTGGAAATGTGATGAGGATTCTGGAAATGTAAAGAAGCTAACATTAAAAAATTCTATGGAGTAAGACACCCTTACTATTGTCTTAGTCCCACTATTATTTTTTGGGGCAAATACAAAATCTTCAATTGTCAGAACTGAATCTAAAAGAATCTCTATAAAATACCCCTAGGAGGACTAAGACACCCTTAGTGTTGTCTTAGTCTTGTTTTGAATTTATGAAATCTATGAATGTGGTCTTGAGCTCCAAGGTCTACACTTTCCTCTGTAGACACTGAAAAATGTCCTAAGTCTACGAATGCTAGTTTTCTTGGTCTCCATCTTTGAATAATTAAATAATTTTAATTATTTGATTATTTTATATCCTATTGTTTTATTAATTAAATATTTTTTAATTATTTAATTAATTCACTTTCTAATCTTTATTCTATCCTGATCAATCAAATAAATTAATTGTGTAACTAATCCCTCCTCTTCTTCAATAACTAAATCAATTATTATTTAATTATTTCTTTATCACCTTTCGTCTATAGATAAATGATTACCACTAATTGATTTATCTATTTATATTCTTTTAATTCTTCTTTAGTTAAATAATTATCAAAATTATTTAACTATCCCTTGCCATTTTCCGTATTAAATAATTAAACTCACTTAATTATTTAATGGTCCATTTTCAGCTCCCCCATTCAATTAAATTGATTAATTTAATTAAATACTCTTTTTTAATTTTCTCCAAATAAATAATTTAGATAAATTATCTATCTTCCACTTGTCAATTTCCTCCATTTTCGAATAAATAATTTAAACTAAATTATTTATATACCTTTTTTGGTCACAAATTCCCTATCATTAACCCTTGTCATAGCCTTCATTTCTATCATAGTCGTTGGGCGTCACAGTCATCGACATCATATCTTTTGGATGCATGGCATATTCTTGGTGCATCAATTCTGGACCATTAATCGTGACATCTTTTTGGAGGTTCGATCTCAACCATCCATTTTGTAACCTCCCTTTGATGCATCCTCCACCATTGATCCTAGAATCCTTCTAGAGGATTAATCTCAATCGTCCATTTGAAAGGTTGTCTATAAAAGCAACCTTTCTCCTCCATTTTCGATTTAACAACCATTTTATCTCCTACTTTATGCTTACTATTTGCATGTATTTGCATAACTTCATGAACAAATCTAAGGGAAAAAGTACATAAGAATAAATACAAGAGAAAGGGAAGTGATTCAAGATTCATGCATGGGGAGTATTATGAATTAATGTTATTGTTTTCTCATGCTTTAATTATATTCTCTTGTTTAGGTGTGGTTAATGGTCTAGAGGTGTTAGCTATCACTATTCTAGGCTAGGAATTCTCTAACCCCATCTTACATTGGTGAAAGTGATGTGAATCTTACAATTTTATAGAGAAATATGTTTTCTTTCTTATTTGTTTTTGTTGTTTTGTAGATTACAAGCAAGAATTCCCAAAAAATATTTTCATCTTATTTTAAGCATAGAAAAAATGTGCACATGAAATCTTAAAAAACTATTATCTACATTTTTTAGGCCCCACTTTTAGCTTTCCAGAACTTCAAACAGTTTAAAATTTTGATATGTTTTGAGAAAGTTATGGTCATTTTAGTGCTAGCAGGTTTTTAAGATTTAGTTGTAAAACCCAAATTTTCTTTTGTTTATAAAACTTTTGTTGTGCATGATTTTTCCAAAAAAAAAGATTGGGTTTTGAAGGTCTATGTCTTAGCTTTCCATAGATTTTTATTGTTTAAATTTTTTCTTAATTTTGAGAAATTTATCACTATTTTTAGTTTTTTTTTCATTCATTTCTTTTTTGGTTTACTGATGTTTTTTTTTTAGCATGTGGCTTTCATCAAGAAGATCTAACTTGTGGTTTTGTAATA
Source organism: Sequoiadendron giganteum (assembly GCA_007115665.2). Taxonomy (NCBI): domain Eukaryota; kingdom Viridiplantae; phylum Streptophyta; class Pinopsida; order Cupressales; family Cupressaceae; genus Sequoiadendron; species Sequoiadendron giganteum. The sequence continues at coordinate 237,203,933 of CM021100.1, read as the reverse complement.
TTTTTGGATTTTTTTGGATAAGAAATATTTGGTGTGTTTTTCAACACACTTTTTGAAGAGCTAAAATTGCATTTCATTCATTAGTTTTAAAATTTACAATAAATTGCATTTACACTCATGAGGATAAAATGAACCACAATTTGCATGTCACTCATTTGGTCTTAAAATCTACAACAAACTGCATATTTCATTCATGGGTTTAAAATAAAAAACAAATTGAATTTTCCATTCATAGGTTTAAAATGAACAACAAATTGCATCTTCCACATTCATAAGGTTTAAAAAGAACATCAATCTACATTTTTCACTCATGGGTGTTAAAATAAACATGCATTTCACGTCATTGATTTAAAATTTACAAAGCGTTTTTAAATAATAATCAAGCTTTAAAATCAACTAACTGTCTTTTAGTGTAGAAAAAACTTCAATTGGTGCTTAAAAAGAACTACTATAGACTCTCTTTTTTCACGTAGATTTAACTAAGGGTCAATAAGTCATTGTTTTCCATGCTTGAAAGATGGTAGGTATTATGCTCTCACCTTGTGCAAAATTAGTGATCAGAAAAATAGGCCCATCTTTTTTTGTTTTAATCCCTTAGAAGGGTCTACCTTGATGGGAAAATTTACTCACCCCAAGGGACTACCCTAAGCGATAGCAAGGTAAAGCCAAGTAATTCTAACCTGCTATAGAAATTTGTGATTACGAGGAAAGTTTTTAATCAATGGAACGTGGTACATGATAGCTCTCCCCAAATATCTGTATGATATGTAACCCATTTTTCTAATAGTAGAGAGACCTCCTAAGGGATTTTATAATAGTACCTCCTAAACCGGATGCCCTTACTAGACACATCTTGTTTGTAGTAGCCAAAATCCTTCTATTTTCTAGTGCAGGAGGTCAAACCTCCAAAGCCATCCCACATACTTGTGGTTCTTAGTAGAGATGAATAGTTCATCATGTAAGATTCATGAGAAATCGAAGCTTATTTGACTTGGAGAAGTGAGTGCCATCGAGGGGAGCTAACGTTGCCTAGATTCTAAGTCATCTGCTAATAATAAGCGTGACTGGTTAATCCAAGTGGGAATTCAGTGAATATTGTCTTTGCCAACCATAGTATTCATTCTTGTTATCTTGAAATCTAACTTTTTCACATCCAAAATCAGACCAAAAGAAAGTTCTTGTGACTTTATTTTATGTTTTCCAATCAAGATTCATCAAAATCATTCAAAATCCATTCAAAAATCAAGTCAAAACATCAAAATTACAAAATCAACATTCTATGAACCACAACTACTTAAAACAGAACAACAACGGACTGATCACCAAAGTTTCAAAACTCATTATCCAAAACTGACCCAACTCATCTTGACTGTGATCTTGATTTCCAAACCAGAGACTTGTAGACCTTTACTAGTTCATTTCACCATCCTCATTTAGATTGCATTACATTTTAGATTGCACCTTAGGTCACCTTTTCCTTGCAGAATTAATCTTAGGTCTTAGGCTGCACATACCTTGTAGATTTCAGACATAGGAAGATTATCAAACCTTTGGACAATCCACAGTTACTTTTTCAAAAATTTATTGACATCTATCTTTTTATCTATCACTCCTTGTCATTGTCATCTTGGTCAAAATTTTGGGTCTCAAATTTGTGTCCTAGTTTAGACTCACCTTGTCAAATCCATCATCTTGGTCATCACAAAGGTTAATGACATATGGTTTTTTTTATCTTGGACCTACATTAGTTTGGTTTCCATCCTTTGTCTCAAATTTTAGAATTCATAACCTTAGTATTATCATTCATATCATATACCCTTTGACCATAGCTTCATTATTATTTTATCAATCGTTAGTCTTGGAATTAAATTGCACTTTCACTTTCCATCCTTATATCTCAAAAACACAGAAACATAGTTTCATTTCACCTTAGCCTTAGTTGCATCACTACCCTTGATCATTAATTTGGCACCATCTAGTCTCTGTGTCATTATCCTTCATCATTAATTAGTCCACTTTGATATCCTTTTCATCTATTAGTTTCATTTAGCTTCATTTAGCTTCATCTTTTGGTCTCAAAATCAACATCATCCTTGTATGATCATCTTGCATCCTCATATCCTTATAACCTAAAAAAATGATTCACAGAAACATAGCTTAGTCTCATACAATCTTGCATCATTTAGAATTTATCTTCATTTTCATTTCATATCCTTTGATCATAAGGTCATCATTATCCTTGCATTATCACTCCACATCCCTATATTATCCAAAAAATCCTAAAAACATAGCCTTTGGTCATAGAGTCAATATCATTCCACCATTCCTTAATCATTGTCTTACGTGCATCCTTATATCCAAAAAAAAAACATAGCATAGGTGCATACCTTCCATTGCATTGAAATCTCTTAGGCTTCATACCATCAACCACCATGTCTTCCATTCACCTTGATATGCTTGTTAGTCAAGTTGAATACCAATTACTCTTCTTTGGTCAAGCCCAACAAGCCATAGACTTCAAAAAACAATACCTTGAATCTGAATACCAAGCACCCACAACCCATAGTCAGGCATCCATCTATCTCTCTTATGAAAAACCCATAAACCCTAGTCCTCCATCCATCTACCCTCACTATCAAGATTCCCTTAGCACAATCCATGTCATTAATCCACAAAAAACATCCATTGGTCATCCCTATCCTAACTTTGACAAGGGAAACCAACATTTCACTAGTCCATTCCAATCCTCCATATCCTATCACAATCCATCATCCACTAGTCCATTCAAATCCTCCACATCTTACCCTAGTCCATCATCCAATAACCCATTTTCATCCACTCCATCCTAAACTAAAATACCATCCAATAAAATCACATTAATTAATGCTCTCCAAGGACAACTAGCAAAGGAACTTGTTCGACTCCTAAATGAAAACAAACTTAGGAAATCCAATCACATTTTTGATCCTACACCATCCAACCATTTGTCACCATCATGTCCTCCATTTCCTACTAATATAAAAAAATTATCTTTCTAGTGAAGCTCCATCATTGTCATGTCAAAGTCTTGGGTCTATCAAATAAAATCGTATCCTTGTCCAAAATCAAATTCCATTTCCTAAAATTAAGGATACATGTCAAAAATAAAGTCCAAAGCATGATATCATAGATTCACCTTCATATCAAGATCAAAGTATTCCATCTCATGTCCCCATCCTTAAGTCCATCCAAGAGATCCTTCTAGCTAATCATAGCATCCAAAATACACCTATCCTTGATCAAGATTTTGTTCTCAATCATGTCATCCAAAATGCACCTATTTTTTACCATGATCTTACCCTTGAACATGAAGTCCAAAATGATCCTCTCATCGACCTTTATGCCATTCATGACCAAAAATTTGAAGATGATCCCATCCAAACACAAAACACCTCCATTTACTGAAATGAGACACTTGCCTCCTTTCAACACAACTTCCTAGACCTTGCAAGTGCATTATCACTTCGTTTGACTTAACACACCTAGTCAAATCATCTTTTGTATGAGTTTGCTTTAGGATAACACAAATTCCTAGAGTCTACGAGTGCATTATCCAAAATCACTTCCTTTGACTTAACACATAGTCAAACTAACCTCAATCAAAATATAAATTAAATCAAGCCCTAAATTTTTTAGCATTTCTCCCAAGGTTCCTCAAGATTTTTCATCATCCGTATAATTCATCTTTCATTTTCATCATCACTTGATCCTTAATCTACCTCAGTTCTTCTCTTTTGTGCCTAATTAAGATCCTTCTTTTATGGTGCAAACAAGATCTCAACTCAAGAAGAACATGGAAATCACAAAATAAACATCAACTTCAAGTGACCTAAGCTAAATGAATCCTGAGATAAATATCATTGGATCAAGAAATCCCCCAAGAAATCTTCCTCTACCACCACAAAATCTTCAAGAAGAGGGACAAGTGGAGGAAATCACCAATTTGGAAATCACACAAGAGGAAATATCGGAAATGATGAGAAACCCCAAAAGTTTCTTGATCGCCAATGCCATGATGAAGTTATATCCCTCCCAATTCATACCTGAAATGCCCAAAGTCCCTTCTGACTATGACCTAAACACCATTGTGGAAGGATCTCTTGGGACCATACCCCCAAATTCATCCACACTTCCACTTCAAAATATTACTCAAGACATCCCCCAAATCATATCATTTATCACTTCAACCCTACCGACTATTAACAAGGTAAGTGTCATGCTTCACGAACTCCGAAAATATCGCCTTCTGAAAAACAAAGGGTTGAATGCAAGCACCACATCAAATCAATCTATTCTGGTAAATCCGTTGCACCCATATGTCCCTCTCACATTCCATGACACCAACAATGCAACTTCCTTTCATGCAACACCGATCTACCCTCTAGAACCATAAATCTCTCTCCCTATCTCACAAGGAGAGGGTGACTTGTTAGGAGCAAGGGGAATATTTGATCCCTCATCATCACTTTAAGGTATTTCACCACACATATTTCCACCATTTCCACCCTTACCACTCACATCCACAACATCCCTTCGGTTGAGTCTTTATCCTCTTCTTGCGATCAATCAATCAATTCATAACACCCTATCAAATCCTCGAAATGTGCCATATGTATCGCAACAATAGATGACAACCATCCAAGCAATTGCAGTGATTAACACATCCACCATCCCTCAAATCATGGTTTCTTGGGGGCCAAGCACCTCGATCACACCATCCACGCCTCAAACCCCGAATATCAACAAGATCATCCCGCACAACATGGTCACCACCATTCCCAATCCACCAGTACTGCCACTAGAGCACAACATGGCCAATTCATTCACCCTTGGATTACAAGATGCTCAACAAGATTCCCAACAAAAATAAATCCAAAACAAACAAGCTTCACATCTAGTAGCACAACAAGCCACACAAGCTGCCCAAGCCAAACAAGTTGATCAAGATTCTCAAGCCGCTTAGGTCATCCAAACCACTCAAGCTGCTCAAGGTGCTATATTTATGAGAGAAATATGACAAGCACATGCCCAAGTTTGAACTCAATTTCAAGCACAACAAGAACAAGTGCAAGAATAGTATCAAGCACAATTGCAAGCACTCTAGCAAAAAGTGTATCAGTAAGCCTTGCAAGATTACCAAATGTAGCACGAAGTCACTCAACAAGAAGCCCAACAACAAGTGTTGTTAACATAATAGGAGAACGACCAACAACAAGTGTTTTTGGCTCAACAATAGTATGACCAACAAAAAGCATTGTTGGCTCAACATTAGTATGACCAACAAAAAACATTGTTGGCACACCAATAATATGACCAACAACAAGTGTTATTGGCTCAATAACAACATGACCAACAACAAGCATTGTTGACTCAACAACAATAGTAGGTATTATTTGCACAAAAAATCTCACAGCGAACTCCCATCAACATCCCACTCGTCAACCCAACACCTCAGAACATGTTCACCCCACCCCCTGATCTGCAAGGCGATGTGACAACACAACTCAAACTGCTCTCACAGCAGGTGTTTGATCTTCAATTTGGAAAGAAAATCAGGGCACCCAACAACTTGTGTCCTTATCCATTCGACAGGAGCTTGTCCATGGTACCATTCTCGAAGGGATTCTAAATCCCCAAATTTGATAAATATCATGAGACAGGAAACCCTGGAAGATCACATCAAGGAGTTTCAAGTTCATTGCATGGAAGTCACATGTGATGAAAAATATCTAATGCATCTATTCCCTTGAAGCTTGGTTGGTGATGCTATGGAATGGTTTTCTCATTTGCCTATGGTAATCAAAACATTTAGAGAAATTAAAGACACATTCCTCCAAAATTACACATTCAACATTTGCGTCGATGTTAGTTTGGAAGAAATTTTGGTTCTCAAGTAGTTTAAGGGGGAATCATTCACCACCTTTCTCCAGTGATGGTGAGCCAAGTCCGATCGAAACAAATGGGCCATGCCAGAAGAACAACAAGTTTGTACCATAATTTTCAATACAGAAAAGACCTTGGCATTCTATCTGAAGATGTAATGCATCACCACGTACAATGAAATGATCCCCAAGGTGATCAATATTAAAATATTTTTTTTTTATAGAAGCGGGCATTCCTACTTATCCTAAAAATTAGGATAGTCACCCATCCACCAACTACAATAAAAAACCTCGCACATGGGCGAAGAACCAAAATTTCACCAATGATGGAGTAGTGGATGCCAAGGTTGTCATCAGTGCTCCCAAGAAAAATAATCAAATGCATCATCGTCAACTGTAGAACAAAAACAAAAATAACACACAAAAAATGTGGTAAACCAACAACCACCCCAAAATCAGATCAATAATCTCAATAATCAAGGAGGACCACATCTGCAAAACAAGTATCCCTCCAAGTGTAAATTCACAACCCTTGGGGAATCAATTGAATTCATCATAGAAAATTTGGTTAATGAGAGCCTCATCAAAGTCCCCACCCATTATAATTACATTGAACCCCAGATAAATCCACCTTGGTACAATGGAAATCTCCTTTGTGATTATCATAAACTCAAGAGACACATGACTTCCAATTGCATGAAATTGAAGAACATCATCCAGGATCTCATTGATGATAAAATCATAAATGTTGAGCAACCAGCTGGTAAATAGGATCTAAAAATATACACAAATCCGATGCCTAACCATAACCAAGGAAACGATAAAAATAAGAAAAAGTCTAAAAAAGTGAACCATGTATTTGAGGGAGTTGTTGCATGCCTTGATGAGATGGTCACTGTTGTTAGAATTAAGGGATCCAATGTTGATAGTAGAGTCACCACATGCGGTAGAAAGGTCACTATCACTGGGTCATCACAACCACCTAGGACATCCACCTCAATCAAAAATCTATCCCTAATGGTTACAATGTCCTTGACCAATTAGAGAGACCCCCTACTCAGATCTCCATCATGGAGTTACTAAATATTTCAGCCACCCATAGGGAAATAATTGAATAGGCATTAGCTTCATATACCATCTCCCCCAATCTTGATACAAAGCAGTTTCAAGCTATGTTAGCAACATTGCCATTCCAAATCCCCTCACCTTTTCTAATCAAGACTTCCCCACCAAACCATCTCATAACCATGCATTACACCTTGAAGTCTTGATTCACAAAAGTAAGGTCAAACGAGTCTTGGTATGGAGGTGCAGGGCTCAACATCTATTCGCTAAAACTCATAAAAAATCTAGGAATATCTAAGGATTCCATTGAGAAAGAAAAAGCCATTACAATTAGAGCATATGATGACCAGGAAAGAGTGTCTCAAGGCACTATCAAACTCCCAATCCAAGTAGGGCCAACTACTATGGAAACCACTTGTCAAGTCCACGACCTTGATTTTACCTACAATATCCTCCTAGGATGCCCATGGATCCATGGGATGAAGGTGCTCACCTCAACATTCCACCAATGTGTAAAATTCATGTACCAAATGAAGAGATCACAATTCATGGTGATCCTGATCCTTTCGCCTATTGCAAAAATTTGGAAGCCAAGTTCTACAAAGTCCCCCAGATCCCAAAAACTAATGAAGGTCCCTCCACTTCATCCATAGATCCATTCAACATCGCCTCCACATCTGAGACAAAGAAACCCTCCATTCTCGACATATCTAATATCAAGCTCATGATCTAAGACGATGGGTGTGGGGAATACAGAATGAAGAATAATTCTTTTTTCGTAGGGGAGTTACCTCAATCTCCTAGGTCACACGAAAAACCCCAACCAACTGAGACACCTGCTCACACTTTCAGGGAAAACCCTTCTAGATTCTGATATTAGGGGGAACTAAGTTAGGAGGACATGGATGAAAGAGAAATTTTGAGCTGACTATACGAAGATGAAAGACCTACACCTAATCTTCCCATGGATAGTCAAAGCAAAGGGCTACAAATAATGCTTGGTATTGGCTATAATAGAAATGAAAGCCTTGGAAGGAACAATGATGATCGACTAGAGCCCATTATTATTGAGAGAAGAATGAGGAATTTTGGCCTTGGTTGTACCCCTCCAAGTGTAACCATACATGGTTGAGGTCCTGTAGTTAACACAACTAGGACTCCCCCTCAGTTATCAACAATCACCCTATAATTACCTGTATCTATAGGTCTTCCCGTAGACAACTTCACCTTTGATATAGCTAACATCTATAGTAGTAGTGATGATGAGGATACCATAACTAGCCTACCCATGGTTCTTGAAGACTCCTCCCTACTCATGATTAGTACCTCATCGGCTGAGTCATACCACCAAAGTCACAAAATAAACCTATTTTATCCCCAACTCATGGACTACGACCAACAAAGACCACTAGTTCTAGACACATTAAAAAAGGATGAGGCTCTCTCAAAATTCATGGGACTAAGGGATATGGTAGTGTTCAGAGATCACAAATCTGTATTCAATATCACACTAGACACACAGGCCTATTATGGGGAGACGATTGAGTCCTTCAGTTGCAAAAGTGAACAATTGAGAATAATCTCAAGGTCATTGAGTGAAAACCATGTTGTGGCACTCTCTAAACATAAAATAGTAAAAATAAAGGATGCACCCAATAGTAAAAACCTATCTGAGGTGCCAAAGGATGAAGGATTCAATCTCCCCCCTACTACACTTCATCAAGAAAAATCAGCAGTCCTAGTAGAATAGTGTAACCCTTTCAATTTGGGAACGAACGCAACACCACACATCACCTTTTATGTTGAATCACTTCTAAAGGAAGAACAAGAATGTATGGCCATATTCTTAAAATAAATAAAATTAAAATTTGAATGGACCTATGTGTTGGAACTGTGAAATTTTGATAGCCTTGTTAACCCTTCATGCTTATTAGTTTCCAAAAAAAGCTTCATAATACAAACATAAAATTCCTCACACAACATTATTTACCAAAGTCTGGATTAAATTTTGCCATTTAGCCCCATAAATTTCATTTGGCATTGAATCTTTAACATCTGAAAATATTGGCATAAATTGATACAGGTCTCACCAATGATAATATACATTTCCTCAATATATTAGCAAGACATCAGAAGGGCCATACCAATAAGAATATACACCAAGAGAAGGTGGGTTTACATTTCTTATCAGCAAGACAAAAGGTATCAGAATGATGATGTAAGGTCATATCAAGCTAAGTTACCTTTTACCAATTGGAATAAAATAAAGTCTATTAGAGAGGCTATGGTCATCAAAGTGACATTTCAAAGCACTGCCCGAAGTGTTACTAGTCTTGCCCATAAAAAAAAGGGAAGACTCATTCGGTAAGACAAATGATGCCAGGCAGAGTTCGGGGAGTCTTACCGACCCCTTGGGTTAAACTAATAGAACTAAGAATGCGGATATAAAGGTTATCGAGAAGACAATGCATGTGGTCTCACTAAAGAAAAAGAATATCGGTGAGATATGTTTCAGTGGGGAGATCTAAGAGACATCAAAGCGAGTATCATTCTGTTGGCAGAAAAATGACTTGGTCTCGGCGACATAAGTTGACAAAGTGAACATCTCGGTGAGATGAAGAGCTTTTGGAGTGAGGTGAAGAAATGTTGGCTTGATTCATTAAGTCTGGGTGATAGCTTGCTTTGGTGAAGGTCATGGCAATATAAACAAAAAAAGGAACAAACTATCAGGGAGACTTGTGGTGTCGGGGAAACTGCAAGATGTCTTAGGGGATGGGTGAACGTTGAACAAATGGATCGGCCAGAGATTTAAAATGTCTTATCGATATGATCTTTGATGTGATAGCAAGAATTTTGAAAAAACTTGCAACATTCATGTCTCAGTAAAGACATTAATGGCGCCATGAAACATAAAATATTTTACAAATCTAGGTGAGCTCAATTGAAGTCATTGTTTCACAAATTTGGTAGCAAGGAGATCAGAGGAACAAGTAGAGCAATCAAGGTGTTTGTCTAACTTGGATTTGTAGATGAAATATAGTAAGTTTCTCATCCTCTCAAAGTTCATGAATTTTGAAAATGGAAGGCACTAGTTCATAAAATATGAAAGGAAGAAAACATGGGGAGGGTAGTCAATCAAAGGAAAAAAAGTAAAAAAGTAAATAGCAACCAGAGGGCACTGAGAGGAAGTTAAATTAGGATATCATAGACCATTTACCTAGTTCAGGGCCTAAAGTTAGGCATTTTGTGAAGCTCAAAGCGGAAATTGATAAACTGGACGAAAAATGAAAATTCATAGGGGATGTTTGGACCCCAATTAGAGGGTACGAATTGTTCAATTTCCATTATCATAGGAGAAATCACTTCAATCTAGTTTGCAATCCATGGATGCTCAATTTGGGAAAACTGGTGTGCCCTAATGTCTTTGTTGATGTGGAACTGCTAAAATTGTTGGCTGGTCATTATAACTCAAAGAATAAAGCTATATGTGAGTTGTCAGGGAATCCCTTGATACATATATCTGAGAATGCAATAAGCAAGGGTTTAAATTGGAAGGAATATGCAATGAGAAAATAATAAGTGAGGAGCTCGACACTGAATTCAAAAGAGTGGACACCATTTACAAAGGTTGGAGATTACCCATGCATAGAATTAGGTGTCATGGAAAACCTACTCCAATTGAGGAAAGTGAGGCATCACCATTCCATGTGGATCTCTTCGAACCCTACCTGAATTACACTTATTTTTCAATGGGACATGTATTGGGGATGGAATTCCCAAAGCATAAGACCATTGTGCCCATGGTGATTGATGTGGATATTCAGTATCATAATTCTAGATCTTTTGATTATGCTTCACATGTGTTTAAGGAGCTAGATGCAGGGTTGATAGTGATAAAGAGTGGGGCCTCTATCGTGCATCTCAGAAATTATTCACTATTGATGCACCTGGTGTTATATTTTGGACAGGAGTTAGGACTGTGGCCCTAGGAGCTGAGGATTTCACAATCTAATAAGGAAGGCAGGCCTTTTCCTGTTCATTTATGGACTATTGTTTGGGACAACAGGTTTGCTAATTCTAAATTCTTGCATTTTGAATAATATTTTGTGAGGCCTTTATATAGATTTTTTAATCATCCTTGTGATTATTCTTTATCTAAGGAAGTAAAGAGGTTTCTTAGGCCTAAGGATTATAATGGAGCAATCAATCACAACTGGGGGGATTGGTATTGCTTAGAAAATGCCACTATGATTGGGGTTTATCATTTTGAGGATACACCATTCATTTTGCCTAGAACAATCCCAGATAGAATTGCATACTTAGAGATTGTTAGGCAAATGGATTTCTCCAGAGTCATGAACTTAATTTCACATGGGAAATAAGCTTTTATGCCAAGTACACTGTGTTTTGGTGATTTTACTATGTTGGCAAAGGAGGGCTACAATTTTATTCTAGATAAGTTATTGCATTACAACATGAGAAGAGCACCATCAAGAAAAAATTTTGATCCAGAGGGATATATCCATTATGCAAACAAAGAGTAAATTTTGGAGGGTACCAACATGTGCCCTATCAATTTGATGACATAATCAGAAACTTGGAGGCATAAGAAGTAGAAATGGTGATTAAGAAGCATGATCAAGAGTTGGTAGATGTTGAGTTGTTATCCTCCATTAAAGGAGCATTGGAACCTGACAGGCCACATGGCTCATCTGGGAAGGTATCAAGAATAAGGACTCAATATTATACCTATGTTGCTAGAGAAATAAATGTGGAGGAAACTATGGATGTGGATACAAGAAATGAAGATTATAGATATTTTATAGCAGATGATGAGTTTGTGAAAACCTAAGAGTTTAAAACATTTTTGTACAAACAAAAAGGAAAATAAATAAGAGGATTGGTTGACAATGTCACACCAGGAAATGAGGACCAATTGTTAAAGAGCTTAAGGGATGAGGTGGATAAAGAGATGACAAAGATGACAAAGATGACCCCTGACAAGGGAAGAGAGATGTTAGAAAAGGCAGGTGTTATGATTTTCCCAGGGTTGGATCTCAATTCTGCATTACTTTTTGATAGTTTCCTAAAGGACAACAATGCTACCCACAAGCTCAACATAAAGAAGGTGATAGAGGTGTATATAGGATCAAGATACAATCCTGATGATAAAACATTGATGGTTTGGGCTTTTTATCCCCCTCACAATAAGTCAATTTTTATTGATATTGAGAAGGCATTCAGACATGTCATGACTCTGAAGGCTGGAGAGGTTGATCCTGTTGCAACTGCAAACATTGGGATCAATATAGAAAAGTTAAATAAAGCCCATATCCAAGCATGGATAAGAGAGAGAAATGTATAAAACCAATAATGAGAGAATGTTGAGAGAGAATGAATGTTTAAAAGACTTGGTAGGTGTTCTAATAGGGCCAACGAAGATGCTCACCCAAGGTGAAATTTTATAGGAAAGGGACCATTGGGAAGGGTCAAGTGCATAGTCACAAGGGAAAGTGGACACATCACTAAAATAATAAAAAAGAGGTAGGCTGTTCTAAACACTTGGTTAAATAAACTCTGGGGAAAAAATTCACAATATGTGGATGCTATAAAAGAATATAGATGAGTGGATGTCATAACCCAAGAAAGAATTGAGGAAATGAAAAGGCATACTCCTAATGCTGTAGGAATTGAAAATGCCAATCGTATAATGGATAAGCATAGGGAATTCTTTGAGGAATTACAAGGGGATGTGCAGGGATTGATCAAAGTTGCTAATGATAGATTGACTAAGTTTTGTGATGATGAAGGAAAATTGAAAGAAGTGACTACATGGAAAGGCAAATGTGAATCGATACACCAAGAGATATTGAGGACAACCACTTCAAAGGACATAACATTGGATGAACCATGTGAGAAAAATGAACGAATTATGATGATGGAGATCGTGATTCGTAATGTGTTAGGAGATGCAAACACACATAAGTGCTAGGATTATATAGAGCACATGTTTGTAGTTCATTTGTGGCTTAACAGAAATTAGTTAATGATAAACTTGTTAAAATTTTACGCTTAAGAATTTTTGAAAAGGCATGTCCTTTTGCAAACTAAATGTATAAGTATCTATTGTTGGATAATAAAAGGATGATAGATTTTAGAATAGGATAGACTACTGTAGGCACTTCATTTTTAGAATGATGGCATTCAAGGAGATTATGTTGCTTGTATGAATTGCAAGGAAGATAATGAAAGACTGTTGATTTGGTGATTTCATTCTGGTATCAATTGTTTGTTGGAATCCTACAATTATTTGATTGTCTCCAATCTGATGTTTCTTCATTATTTAAATTGAAGTATCTAGTATATGTTCGATTTATCAGTGCACATTTGTTGTTTCTGTGTGATGTGATTTATTGGATTCTTTAATGAAGAATTAAATTCCTTTCGATCAATTACAGCAATCTGGGAATGTTATTTGGATCAGTAAGAAGAATCCAATAGTTAGATTTGATATTCTACCTCAAGTAGGGTTTTTCAATTACATCCTTGCATGTTTATACCAGTTATAAACTCATAATTATATGCCAAATAATTAGAGAACTTGCTAGATAGAAAACACTCATCAAAATATTTCATTTGACTTTGTTTTACCCAATAAGCCATTGGTCACCCTTATTTTCATTACATTAGTTTTATTCATCTCATTTGACATTTCTTAACTAAAGATGTTAATTCATACCTTGATATGGCATATACAATTAATACCAAATTAGGATCATATCTTTCCACTATCAAATCTCCATTTGTGGATAAGTAGGTCAAGTAGGAAACATAATTCAAAATATGTGTCACTCATATAGGTGTACCCACCTAGGTTTAGCAGAGCCTTAAGAGTAGAAGTTTCAACCATACTAGTTGGCCTTGTTATTTGGCCATCAACGTACTGAGAGTGTGGAAACCTCTTGTGTTTTATTCAAACCAACATTTTTGAGAGCCAACAAATTGGCGACTCCGCTAGGGAAAACTCTAGAGAAGCATTGTATTAGACAACCTTTCCATATAAAGTCACAAAAAGAAAACCATAATTGAAATTGGTAAAAATCGACTCCACTAGGTAAAATAACCACAAAATCTTTTCTCACTTTTAGAAAAAGTGGGTGGTGACTCTGAATGAACAAAAAAATTGAGACTGATACAATAAGATACAAATCAGAAAGGAATCAACCTAGAGTTCAGACCATTATAGTTTCCCACAACATGCAAGGAAGGAGATCTTTGTACAAGGAAGGAGATGGTCCTAATGACAAAGGTAAATGAACTTATAAAAATGATCAAGGCAAAAAAGTATTCAATGACCTATATCTAGCCACAAAAAATAGAATATCTAAACCACCAATAGAAACACACAATTCATACGAGGCATTAACAATTGAGAATAGCCCATCTAAAGGTATTCATACCCCCGAAGAGAAGAGAAATCCTTTCCATCGAATAAACCATGATAAAGATGAAGAGTTCATGGCTGAATTTGAAGCTGAGAAGAGGAGAGAATTTGAAGGTGATCAAAGAACTGCACTTTTTGCAAAAGGACTTGAATATGAGGCAACATTTGAAGAAAACCATGAACTCATGACACAAAATGAAGAAGATACACAGTGGGAGAAAATGAAGTAACATGCAGAAAAACTGAGGGTAGAATATGAGCAACAACTTCAAACAATGGAAGAATTAAGAAAGATGAAATTACACAAAGCTCAAATCAACACATCAGTGGTTGATTCACCCAAATATACACCCCCTCATAAAAACAGCAATATGAAGCCATCAAATTCCTCTCAAGCCCACCAAAATCAGCCTAGAAATCAATATAGAAACACAAATGCTCCACCACAACACCTAAATATTCAAAAACCTCCTCTTCAGCAGTATGTACCCCCACAAGGTCCACAATATATGGAAAATAATAACCCACTCTACCAACATCAACATTTCCAAAATCCCCCTCCACAATGCACAACCATGATTAGACAATTTGATCTTGTTGGATTTCAGATATACCCTTACACTCTGGACAAAAATTGGAGCAATCTAGTCCCTAAGGTCACAGGAAGTAATGCAGTTATAGCCGAGGAACATCTGAGAAATTTTAAAGCGAACATTCAAGACTTAGATATGCAGTATGAGGATGAACATATGAGACTATTTATGATGTCACTAATTGAGGATGCCAGGGAATGATTTAACAGTTTACCAACAAAATCCATTTATTCCATTCAATTATTTCATGAGCAATTTCTTCAGCAGTATGGGAATCAATGTGCATCAGATTTCGCCTTACATGAGTTAGTGACTATCCAAAACATTAGACTGAATCAGCCTTTGATTTTAACCAAAGGTTTGTCAAGTTGCATAATAAAATACCTCAGGGATCCAAGTTGGCTGATCTGGCTACATTGAGTATCTATTTGAAAGCCTTTGATCCCAAGATAGGGTATGAATTGAGAAACAAAGGTCCTAGGAATCTGGTTGAGGCCCAAAAGATGGCATTAACTATTGAAAATAATAGGAAAGTTGCAAGGATGTTTTCTAAAAGGGAAAACCCTAGGGTTCCCCAGTATGTTCCCCCAAACAGACAAGAGAACACATATAGAAATGAAAGACCAAGGTTGCATGACATGCCTTATAATACCAATTGGAAAGATGGGAAGCTGGTAAATGATAGGCCAAGAAATAAAGAAACACCCGATCCATTAAAGAGGAAAGGGGCATATATGGTAGATAAGAGTCCCTAGTGCTCAATTTGTTATGCACCACATTCCCCAGAGTATTATGTAACAACTCAGTGAATACTGGAGGAAGACACACTAGAAAATGATAGTGGTGAAGAACAAAATATCTACCTAACTTCCCACACTCTTAACTTTTTGGAGCAGGAATATGCATCTTCAGAGGAGGAAGGATATGAGTATAATGTTGATCACCAAAAATACAATATTCACATGGCAGAGCAACATGTTTTCTCTGAACATGAAGCAAGTGATAATGAAAAAAAAAACCCTGTTCCATCAAGTCAGAATAATAAATGCAAGCTAAGAAGACTGAGTGAAGAAGAGATTAAAAGATTGAAAATTGCAGCAGTGGAGGAAGCTAGAAACAAATATCGTTTGAGAAACAGAACGGTGCATAGAGATGAGGGTGTCCCAAGAGGGATAATCATAAAAAATAAAAAAGCATCAAATGAGACATCAAAAGGGATTGATGATAAATAACCAGACAAAAGAGAATAGAAGGGATCTCCTAAAGAGGAAAGTAAAAAATTTCCCATTGAGAAGAAAAATCCAGATCAAACATTCAAAGAGGAAAAAGAAGAGAACAAAGGAGAATTCATTGAACCTAAAAAGGTAATCAGAACTAAAGGTACATCCTTTGATTTTATACAAGATTTATCTCAATTGAAGATATATGTCCCATTAATTGAAATGATGAAAATCAAGAAATATAGGGAAGGAGCCATACAATAAATTTCCAATGGGAATCAAAGTATGAACCCTGAAAATAAAGAAGTTTATGAAATGAATAATAAAAAGAAGGAGGTAAAAATTCCAGAGGCTTGCCTAATGAAGACACCATAGATTGACCCATTCTTCACCACTTTACTCATAAGTGGAAAACTAGTAAGAAATTGTATGATAGACTCAGGTGCCTCCATGAATATCATGCCAGTAGGGGTGATGAAGCAGCTCGATCTGTGGATAGATGTGGAACGAAGTAAATGCTACGCCATGGATAGCAAGCTTGTCCTAGTTGTGGGAATAATGAAGAATGTGGAAGTAAGATTAACAACTTACACACAAGTTGCTTACACTATTGACATAACCGTAATTGACACACCTCCCTAGTTTGGAATGCTTTTATCAAGACAGTGGATTGAAGTAGTAGGGGGCAATGTACAGTTTGACTTATCATATGCCACCACACTAGTGAATGGAGAAGAGGTCAAATTATATAGAGAATCTAGAATAAAAGAAAATGTTGAATGTGCTCCCCAAGAGCCACTTAACTATTTTTATGATGTTGATTTGGGAAGTTTTAGAGTGGAACTATCTCAACCTTAATTGGTAAGCAAAGATCCAATTGATCAAAATATTTCTGAAAATCAACAAGGAATATGGAAAATGTACTTCGATGGAGCTAGGATAGTTTTTATATCTCCTGATGGTTCAACTTTCAAATATTCATTTTGGTTAGCGTTCAAATGTACAAACAATGTAGCAGAATATGAAGCTTTGTTGACTAGATTGAATTTAGTTGTTAAACACAAGATCAAACTCTTAACAATTTTTGGAGACTCAGAGCTCGTTATATCTCAGATTAGATCAAAATATGTAGCAAAAAATAAAAGACTGAAATAGTACAAAAATGCAATATGGGATACAATTGAACTATTTGATGCTTTCTCCATTGACTGGGTGTATAGATCAAAAAATATAATGGCAGACTTTTTGGAAAATGTAGCACTAAAACAAGATGATATCATGTTAGCAGGAGTGTCCCAAGTTGAATTCAAAACAAGACCTTCAGTACCTGACAATGTATATAGTTGGCAGGTTTTTAATGATGACAATGATCTTTTGAAATTCCTTCACTGTATAGTCCAGTATGAGGCTCAAGAAATTGATTTCAATGCCTTTGTGGAAGAAGTAAATGGAGAACATAAAATATTCAGAAATAAATTCTTACAACTTAAGACTAATAAACTCCCCAAAGGGTTAGTGGTGTTGGAAAGAGTATACTATGGAAGTGATCAATCTCTTATGAAACAAGCACCAGTCAAAAGGGAAGATATTGAAGAAATTAACTTACGGCCTGAATTCTCACCAAGGAAGGTATATATTGGGAAGAAGATAAGCCCTACTATCAGAAGAATGCTGATTTCATTGTTAAGAAAATATGAACATGTGTTCGCATGGTCTTATGAGGACCTCAAGGAATATAGGGAGGATTTATTTCAGCATGAAATTCAATTGAAAGCTGATGCAAATCCATTTCGACAGAACCAAATGCCCATTAACCCCACTCTGGAACAAAAAATGTAGGAAGAATTGACCAAGCTTAGAGATAGAGGTATCATCAAACCTGCGAGGCACTCAACATGGGTGTCAAACCTTGTTCTTGTTAGAAATAAAAATGGAGATATAAGAATGTGCGTGGATTTTAGAAATCTAAATGTGGCATCCCTCAAGGACAACTACCCTTTAACTAACATGGAAGCTATACTGCATAATGTGATCAAGTGTGAGATTTTGTCAATGATGGATGGTTTTTTGGGTTATAATCAGGTTAAGGTCAGGGAATCTGAGTAGTAAAAAACAACTTTTACAACCCCATGGGGAACATATGTTTATGTGAGAATGCTTTTTGGTCTCAAAAATGCAGGAGCAACCTTCCAAAGAGCTATAGACTTAGCATTTGCAGATTTGATTAATGCTATAATGGTGGTGTATCAAGATGACCTTACTGTTTACTCAAAAACGGTTGAAGATCATATAGAACATCTTGAAAAAATATGCATTAAAGCTTTAGAATATGGCATTAGTTTGAACCCTAAGAAATTTCATTTTGTTGTTACAGAGGGAAAAATCTTAGGACACATTGTATCAAAAGAGGGATTTAGGATAGATCATGAGAGAGTTGAGGCTATAGATAAGGTTCCTATCCCTAAAACTATACAAGCCATCCAATCATTCTTTGGGTAGACTAATTTTGTTAGGAGGTTTGTGTCCAACTTTGCTGAAATTTTTCAAACCCATATCTAAAATGCTAAAGAAAGGACAAAAAATTGAATGGACCCCAGAAGCATTAGAAACCTTTGTAGCCATTTAAAGAACCATTAAGGAAGCCCATGTCCTCAAATCTCGTGATTTCATGGAACCTTTTCAAATATTTTCATTTGCTTCCTTGCATACAATAGTTGTTGTCATGTTATAGAAAAATGATGACGGTCATGAGCAACCTGTATCTTTCTTTAGTAAATCTTTATAGGGATCGAAGTTGAAGTATGACATAATGGTAAAACAAGCCTTTGCACTAGTAAAGGCAACAAAATCCTTTAGACCGTATCTCCTTGGAGCCAAAGTGATTGCTTATGTTCCTCATGCAGCAATCAAGGACATTTTGACACAATCAAAAGTAATAAGGAAGAGATGCAAGTGGAATAACAAAATTCAGGAATTTGATATGGAAATACAGATTACTAAATTGATAAGAGGCCAAGGATTGGCCAAATTGATGGTAGAAACAAACATTGAGGAAAATCAAGTTTGCAATTTACAAGAAGAAGGAAATGCAATTGCAAGTATTGAGCATACACCCTGGTACATAAACATCATGCATTACCTGAAGAACACAGAATGCCCGAAAGGATTCAATGATAACCAAAAAAGAACTTTGAAACTATAGGCTTCTAAATATTTTTTTATAGAAGGTGATTTATTTTGGAAGAACAAAGATGGAATGTTGTTGCTATGTTTGGATGAGACACAAGTTGATCATGTTCTGAAAGAAATGCACGAAGGGGTCTATGGAGGGCATTATTCCACAAAAACAATTGCATATAAAATCCTCGAGGTAGGTTATTACTGGCCAAAAGTTTTTAATGGTTCAGTTTCATATGTAAGGAAATTTGAAGCATGCCAAAATTTCTCAGGCAAAATGAAGTATCAGGAAGCTTTACCACTTAGACCTATGCAAGTTAAAGCCCCTTTCCATCAGTGGGGAATTGATTTCATTGGGGAAATACAAGAGATCTCAAGTGGAGGACATAGGTGGATACTAGTGGCCACTGATTACTTCACCAAATGGGTGGAGGCAATCCCAACCAAGCAAGCAACAAGTAAAGTTGTAATAAATTTTTTAATGGATAACATCATTACTAGATTCGGTACACCATTGAGAGTGATTACAGATAATGGGATGTGTTTCAGGTCTAATGAGTTCAAAGATTTTTGTAGAACATATGGCATTAATGTTTCTTATTCTGCCCCATATCATCCACAAGCCAATGGTCATGCAAAATCAAGCAACAAGAGTCTTTTGAAAATCATAAAAAGGATGCTCGGTAAGAACAAAAAATATTAGGGTTCAAATTTAAGATTGGTTGTATGGGAAGATAGGATTACTATAAAAAAAGGCAATTGGAAAATCCCCATATGAACTAGTGTATGGAACACAAGCTAGGATGCCTTTACAAAATTTATTGCCAGTTTACAAATTTATCCTTCAAGAAGATATAGATGTTCCAGAACCAATGGAAGAAAGAATGGAGCAACTTGCAGAACTTGATGAAATAAGAAGAATAGCTCAAAACCAGAACATGAAATTGCAAGCACAAATGAAGTATTTGTTTGATAGAAAGACAAAGGATAGAAAATTTGAAAAGGATGATCTGGTATTGATGTGGTATGCTAGATGCTAGGAGAAGGGAAAGCATGGAAAATTTGAGGCCTTGTGGTTATGACCTTTTATTATTATTGGAAAGCAAGGAAAGGACTCATATTATTTGCAAAATATGAGTGGTGAAGAACTGGAGTTGCCTATACATGGGCAATTTCTAAAGAAAATTTTCTTTTAAAAATTATAAAGGATCAAGGGTTGCCAGTGCATGGAAAACTCTTGAAGAAAACTTCTCATAAAATTTCCATGCATAGTATTATAGGAAGTAAAGGATACAAGAGATTGATATTACATGGACAATCCTGCAAATCCTTATTTGATCTTTTTTGCATGTACAGTAGTTTAGGATCATTTTCATCTCCACCTGCTTTCATCCATAATGTTTGGTCTACTCACCCAGAGATCCGTATCCTTGCAATGATCTCACAATCATTCATCCCCAGACAGAGCCACTGTTGGAACTATGAAATTTTGATAGCCTCATTAACCCTTCATGCTTATTAGTTTCCCAAAAAAAGATTCATAATATAGACATAAAATTCCTCACACAACATTTTTTACCAAAGTCTAGATTAAATTTTGCCATATAGCCCCATAAATTTCATTTGGCATTGAATCTTTAACATTTGAAAATATTGGCATAAGTTGATGTAGGTCTCACCAATGATATATACATTTCCTCAATATATCGACAAGGCATCAAAAGGGTCATACTGATAAGATTATACACCAAGAGAAGGTGGGTTTACATTTCTTATCGGCAAGACAAAAGGTATTAGCATGATGATGTAAGGTCATATCAAGCTAAGTTACCTTTTACCGATTGGAAAAAAATAAAGTCTATCGGAGAGACTATGGTCATCAAAGTGAGATTTAAAAGCATTGCCCGAAGCATTACTGGTCTTGTCGATAAAGTAAAGGGAAGGCTCATTAGGTAAGACAAATGAGATCAGGGAGAGTTCGGGGAGTCTTACCAACCCCTCGGGTTACATCGACATAACTAAGCATGGGGACATAAAGGTTATCGAGAAGACAATGCGCGTGTTCTCGTTGAAGAAAAAGCGTATCGGTGAGATATGTTTCAGCAGGGAGATCTAAGAGACATCATGATGATTATCATTCTGTAGGTAGAACAACTACCTAGTCTCAGCGACACAAGTTGACCAAGTGAACATCTCAGTGAGACAAAGAGATTTCAGAGTGAGGTGAAGAAACGTTGGCCTGATTCGTTAAGTCTGGGAAATAGTTTGCTTCGGTGAAGGTCATGGCGATATAAAAATCAAAAGGAAAAAACTATTAGGGAGACTTGTGGTGTCGGGGAAACTGCAAGACATCTTAGCAGATGGGTGAACATTGAACAGATGGATCGGCCAGAGATTTGAAATGTCTTGACGATATGATCTCTGATGTGAAAACAAGAATTATTAAAAAACTTGCAGCATTCATGTCTCAATAAAGACATCAATGGCACCACGAAGCATAAAATATTTTGCAAATCTGGGTGAGCTCAATTGAAGTCATTGTTTCATAGAATTAACAATAAGGAGAGCAAAGGAACAATCAGAGCAATCAAGGCATTCGTCTAACTCAGATTTGTAGGTGAAATACAGTAAGTTTCCCATCCTCTCAAAGTTCATGAATTTTGAAAATGGAAGGCACTAGTTCATAAAATATGAAAGGAAGAAAACATGGAGAGGGTAGTCAATCAAATCAAAAAAAGAAAAAAATTGAACTGCAACTAGAGGGCACTGAGAGGAAGTTAAATCAGGATCTGATAGACCAGTTACCTGGTCCAGAGCCTAAAGCTAGGCATTCTGCATAGCTCAAAGTGGAAATTGATAAATTGGATGACAAATGCAAATTCATAGGGGATGTTTGGACCCCAATTAGAGGGTACAAGTTGTTAAATTTCCATTATCATAGGAGAAATCGCTTCGAGCCAGTTTGCAATCTATGGAGGCTCAATTTGGGAAAACTGGTGTGCCCTAATGTCTTTGTTGATGTTGAACTACTAAAATTTTTGATTGGTCATTATAACCTAAAGAATAAAGCTATATGTAAGTTGTCTAGGAATCCCTTGATACATATATCTGAGAATTCAATAAGCGGGGTTTTTAAATTAGAAGGAATATGCAATGAGAAAATAATAAGTGAGGAGCTTGACACTAAATTTAGAAGAGTGGACACCATTTACAAAGGGTGGAGATTACCCCTGCATAGAATTACGTGTTATGGAAAACCTACTCGGATGGAGGATAGTGAAGGATCACCATTTCATGTGGATCTCTTCGAACCCTACCTGAATTACGCCTATTTTTCAATGGGACAGTTATTGGGGATGGAAGTCCTAGAGCATATGACAATTGTGCCCATCGTGATTGTTGCGGCTATTCAGTATCATAATTCCAAATCTTTTGATTATGCTTTACATGTGTTTAAGGAGCTGGATGCAGGGTTGATAGCGATAAAGAATGGGGTCTCTATCCTGCATCTCTGGAATTATTCACTGTTGATGCACCTGGTGTTATATTTTGGACAGGAGTTAGGAATGTGGCCCTAGGAGCTAAGAATTTCACAATTTGATAAGGAAGGCAAGCCATTGCCTGTTCAGTTATGGACTTCTGTTTGGGACATTGGGTTTGCTAATTCCAATTTCTTGCATTTTGAAGAATACTTTGTGAAGCCTTTATATAGATTTTTTAATCATCCTTGTGATTATTCTTTATCTGAGGAAGTAAAGAGGTTTCTTAGGCCTAAGGATTATAATGGACCAATCAACCACAACTAGGTGATTGGTATTTCTTAGAAAATGCCACTATGATTAGGGTTTATGGTTTTGAGGATACACCATTCATTTTTCCTAGAACAGTCCCAGATATAATTGCATACTTAGAGATTGTTAGAAAACTAGATTTCTCCAGTGTCAAGAACTTAAGTTCATATGTGAAACAGGATTTTATGCCAAGTACACTATGTTTTGGTAATTTCACTATGTTGGCAAAGGAGGGCTACAATTTGATTCTGGATAAGTTATTGCATTACAACATGAGAAGAGCACCACCAAGAAAAAACTTTGATCTAGAGGGATATATCCATTCTTCCAAACAAAGAATAAATTTTGGAGGGTACCAGCATGTGCCCTATCAATCTGATGACATAATCAAAAACTTGGAGGCATAAGAAGTAGAAATTGTGATTGAGAAGCATGATCAAGAGTTGGTAGATGTTGCATTGTTATCCACCATTAAAGGAGCATTGGAAGTAGACAGGGCACAAGGCTCATCTAGGAAGGTATTGAGAATAAGGACTCAAGATTATACCTATGCTTCCAGAGAAACAAATGTTGAGGAAACTATGGATGTGGATACAAGACATGAAGATTATAGATCTTTTATAGTAGATGATGAGTTTGTGAAAACCTAAGAGTTTAAAACAGTTCTGCACAAACAAAAAGGAAAATAAATAAGAGGACTAGTTGACAATGTCACACCAGGAAATGAGGACCAATTGTTAAAGAGCTTAAGGGATGAGGTGGATAAAGAGATGAAAAACATCACCCTTGAAAAGGAAGAGAGATGTTAGAAAAGGTAGGTGTTATGATTTTCCAAGGATTGGATCTCAATTTTGCATTAGTTTTCGATAGTTTCCTTAAGGACAACAATGGTACCCACAAGATTAGCATAGAGAAGTTGAAAAAGGTGTATACAAGATCAAGATATAATCCTAATGATGAAACATTCATGATTTGGGCTTTGTATCCCCCTCACAAGAAGTCAATTATTATTGATACTGAGAAGGCAATCAGACATGTCATGACTCTGAAGCCTGGAGAGGCTGATCCTATTGCAACTACAAACATTGGGATCAATATAGAAATGTCAAATAAAGCCTAGATCCAAGCATGGATTAGAGAGAGAGAAATGTATAAAACCAATAATGAGAGAATGCTGAAAGAGAATGAACGTTGAAAGGACTTGGTAGGTCCTGTAATAGGGCCAACGAAGATGCTCACCCAAGGTGAAAGTTTACAAGAAAAGGACCATTGGGAAGGGTCAAGTGCATACTCACAAGAGAAAGTGGACACACTCACTGCAATAATAAAAAGAGGCGGGTTGTTTTAAAAACTTGGTTAAATAAACTTTGGGGAAAATATTCACAATACGTGGATGCTATAAAAGAACATAGAAGAGTGGATGTCAGAATCCAAGAAAGAATTGATGAAATGAAAAGGGGTACTCCTAATGCTGCAGGAATTGAAAATGCCAATCATATCTTGGATAAGCATAGGGAATTCTTTGAGGAATTACAAGGGGATGTGCAGGGTTTGATTGAAGCTACTAATGATAGATTGACTAAGTTCTGCGATCATGAAGGAAAACTGAAAGAAGGGACTACATGGAAAGGCGAATGTGAATCTATACTCCAAGGGATATTGAAGACAACCATTATAAAGGACATAACATTGGATGAAGCATGTGAGAAAAATGAATGAATGATGATGATGGAGATCATGATCTATGATGTGTTAGGAGATGCAAACACACATAAGCACCAAGATTATACAGATCACATGTTTGTAGTTCATTTGTGGCTTAACAAAAAGTAGTTAATGATAAACTTGTTAACATTTTATGCTTAATACTTTTCGAAAAGGTATGTCCTTTTGCAATCTAAATGTATAAGTATTCGTTGTTGGATAATACAAGGATGGTAGATTTTAGAGTAGGATAGACTGTTGTAAGCACTTTATTTTTAGAATGATGGCATTCAAGGAGACTATGTTGCATGTATGAATTACAAGGAAGAGAATGAAAGAATGTTGATTTGGTGGTTTCATTATGGTATCAATTGTTTTTTGAATTCTTATGATTATTTGATTGTCTCCAATCTAATGTTTCTTGATTGTTTAAATTGAAGTATCAAGTACATGTTGGATTTATCAGTGCATATTTGTTGTTTCTGTGTGATGTGATATATTGGATTCTTTAATGAATAATTAAATTCCTTTCAATTAATTACAGTAATCTAGGAATGTTATTTGGATTAGTAAGAAGAATCATATAATTAGATTTGATATTCTACCTCAAGTAGGGTTTGTCAATTACATCCTTGCATGTTTATACCAGTTATAAACTCATAATTGTATGCCGAACGATTAGAGAACTTTCAAGATAAAAACTACTCATCAAAAGCTTTCATTTGACTCTATTTTACCCAATAAGGCATTGGTCTCCCTTATTTTCATTACATTAGTTTTATTCATCTCATTTGACATTTCTTAACTAAACATATTAATTCATACCTTGATATTGCATATACAATTCATACCAAATTAGGATCATATCTTTCCACTATCAAATTTCCATTTGTTGATAAGTAGGTCAAGTAGGAAACATAATTCAGAATCTGTGTCACTCATATAGGTGTACCCACCTAGGTTTAATAGAGCCTTAAGAGTAGAAGGTTCAACCATATTGGTTGGCCTTGTTAGTTGGCCATTAACATAGTGAGAGTGTGGAAACCTCTCGTGGTTTCTTCAAACCAGTGTTTTTGAGACCCAACACTATGCTAACATGTCAGGTCTCGATCTGAAAGTCATGGTTCATCATTGAGCTATCTATCCAGGGGCAAAGATAGTAAGACAAAAGTTGAGAAAGATGCACCCCTAGATAGCCTTATTAGTCAAATTAGTATTGCAAAAGCTCTTGGATGTTGTATTCATAAGGCCAATTGATTATTCTAAATGGGTGTCCAATCTTGTACATGTTTCAAAACCAAATGGGGGCATCAACATTTGCACTAACTTCAGAGACCTAAAAAAAATCATGTCCTAAGGATGAATTGTCACTACCAAACATCGACATGATAGTGGATATGACGGTTGGACACGAGATTTTCTTGCTAATGGACGACCTTTCTGGATACAATCAGATTATGATAGCAAAGGAGGATTAGCACAAGACAACGTTCACATGACCATGGGGAACCTATTGTTGGAACATGATGCCATTTGGTTTAAATAACATAGGAGCTACTTACCAGAGAGCCATGAAATTGATCTTTCATGACATGATTCACAAGATAGTGGAAGAATATGTATATGACATATTGGAAAAATCTAGAAAAAGATAAGACCACATAGTAGCCTTGAGCTCTATTTTTGATAGATTGGAAAACTATAAGGTTCATCTCAATCCAAAGAAATGCATATTTGGGGTACTATCAGGCAAAATCCTGGGATACATAGTATCAATGAGAGGAATAGAAGTGGATTCTACCAAAGTCAAGGTGATCCTTGATATGGAAGCACCTAGGACACTAAAGAAAATCAGAGGTCTACAAGGTAGGATCCAGTCCATCTGCAGGTTCATCATAGAGCTAGCTGATAAACAGATCCCTTACTCTCATCTATTGCACAAGGGGGTAGCATACAAGTGGGATGAAAAATGTGACCAGGAATTTCGCAAAATCAAAGAATACCTACTCACACCACTAGTTTTAATGGCACCAATCCCAGGAAAGCCACTGATCTTGTACATATCAACAACCATGGCATCTCTCAGTGCTCTATTAGCTCAACACGATGAAAATGGAAGAGAGAGAGCAATATAATACATCAAAAAAACTAAGGTGGGACATGAGATAAACTATACTCACATTGAAAGGCTTGCCTGGCAGTTGTGTTCGTAGCACAAAAATTTAGACACTACATGTTGGCTCACCAAATCAAGTTGATCACGAAGATAGACCCACTCAAGTACCTACTTTCTAAAGACATTCTCACAAGATGAACAATCAAGTGGGCCATGATACTTATAGAACACAACATTGAATATGTGGAGATCAAGGCCATCAAGGGACAAGTAATTATAGATCAACTGGCAGAGGATCCTATATATGTAGAAAACCCACTCATTTTAGAATTCCTTGAAGAATCAATTTTCAGCTTAAGTGTTGCAAACCACTAGAAGATGTACTATGATGGATCTTACATGCAACACAGATCAGGAGCAGGAATTTTCTTTATAACTCCCCAAGGAGACTGCATACCCAAATCTTATAAGCTATCATTTCGACTCATGAAGAACATAGTAGAGTATGAGGCTCTCGTCACAGGCTTAAGGATTGCAGTACAATGGAAGATCATGGCTCTAAAGGTATATGGGGACTCTTAAATCATAATCAATTAGGTAAATGATGAAGATTAGACCAAGGATGACAAGCTAACTCCACACAAGAAGCTGGTCAAGAACCTCAAAGAGGTATTCAGTGATATCACATTTGAACAACTACCTAGAGAAAACAATAGAGTAGCAGACATAATAGCAACAATTGGATCACTCTTGGAAATCCCACGTGTCCCAAAGCAAGAATTCATTATAGAGAAGCTTCTCATATAAATATTTGAGGTACCAAAGTTTGAATTTCTATGTGAACTTGTTGGTCCCGGTGATCCCTAGTATCATGAAATTTACACATACTTAAGAATAGGACTCTTACCCACTGATATAACCCCAAACCTTAAACAAACCTTCATCAAGAACTCAACCTGCTTTGTCATCCTAGGAGAAACCCTTTATCATCGAAGCATTAAAGGAACCCTATTGCATTGCCTAAACATTGAGGAAGCCTTGATTGCATTAACTAACGTACACAAAATTTGTGGATTCCACTCAAGTGGTATTACCTTGCCCAAGAAGTTGTTGAGAACTAGATACTATTGGCCCACAATGGAGCGAGATGCACATGACTTCATTAGAAATTTTTACAATGTCAACAACATGGGGACCTAATCCATGCAACAAGTCAAGAGATTCATCCTATTGCTACTCCTTGGCACTTTTCACAATGGGGGCTCGATCTCATTGGAAAAATCACACCCACCTCATCTAACGACCAAAAATTCATCATCACCACCAAAAATTACTTTACAAAGTGGGTCAAAGCTATTCCCATGACCTACCTAACGGGAAATCAGATATCCAAGTTCATCCAGAACTATCTCATTTGCTGATACGGTGTCCCACAAGCTATTATCTTAGATACTAGGACACCTTCAAAAAACCAAGATGTCCGTAACTAATGCGAAAAATTCAATATCCAACATCACTTTTCCACTCTGTATTATCCCCAAGGCAATGGCCAAGCAGAGGCTACCAATAAAACATCTTGAAAATCCTTAAGAAGACATTCAATGACACTCATTGTGACTAGCATCTACAGCTAAATCCCATCTTATTTTCCTTTCACACTAGCATCTGTACACAAATAGGTGCCACCCCGTTCTCCCTAGTCTATGGATCAAAAGCCATCCTACCCATTGAGATCGAGCTTTTATCCCTGAGAATATCATTACAAAACCTCATCACAGATGAAGAATACAGGGTCTCACGACTGAATGAGCTAGAGTTACTGGATGAATGACATATGGATGCCTTAAACCATCTATAGGTGTATCAAAACTGAATTAAGTGGAGTTATAACAAGAAGATCAAGAGGCAGACCTTCCAAGTCAACAAACTTGTGCTAAAGGAGAACCAGAAGAACGTTGCAAACCTAGGAAGAAAATGAAAATTTGAGCCCAACTGGTTATGACCTTTCATCATTACTGCAAGCTATAATTTAGGGGCATATTAGTTATTGACACCAAAAGGTGAGCTTCTACAGGAGCCCTTGAATAGCTCCCATCTCAAAAAAAATTATGCCTAAAATATTTTAAGGTATAAAACCAAAAACTACAAAAAAAATATCAGAAAATGTCCTGAAAAAATGGTCACCTTGATGAAAACCTAGTAAATAGGTGTCTTGGTGAAAAAAAAATACAAAAATACAAAAATCCAAAAAATAAATAGAAAAAATGATTGAAAATAGTTAAGAAAAAAATTGTCCTCTAGTGAAAACCACTTCGGTGGCGCTTTAGACAAGTACCTTGGTGAAAACCTGGCAAAAAGGAGCCAAGCATAAATAAAACATTTTACATCCACCAAGATCTATGTGACTCACTTATCCACTACATCTTACCATTCATCCTTCATTTATCCATCTATTCATGTACCATGGCTCGATCTTGTGTTCATATCATGTTCCACCCTAGTACTACTTGGCATATTCCTAAGGTCAATTTTTCCTACTTTTATCGAAGTAGTCTATTGCATCACGTAGGGGGCATGTTCTTATACTTGTGTCAGATTGGATTTGTGTAAATTCTTATGACCTTCCTTGAAAATCAAAAAATCAAAAAACATTCAAAAAATATAAAAAAATAAAATAATTCAAAAAATCAAAAAAATCAAAAAATTTTAAAAAAAATCAAAAAGTTAAAAAAATATTCAAAATGCAAAACATGTTGAAAATATGAAAACATAAAAAATAGAGACAACATTGAGTCTGAACTATATCGTCTCTGAGCTTGAATGTAGGAAAGGTTGATCTGTGATCATCCCTCGAGACATCTTAGGTCAGTCCTTTAGATGACTATCACAATGACAAATCGTCTGTGCATCTATCTCATCGGTAATAGAGTCCATCGTCAGTTGAACTATGTGGTATCTGCGTGTATAACGTAGGTAAGGCTAATCTATTGATCAACTCTCGAAACCCCTAGGATAATTCTTTAATTTAGTCTCTTGGTCATAAATCTCAAAAATACCAAAAACATTGAAAAATCCAAAAATCAAACTAGCCTCAAAACATTTCAAAAAATTCCAAAAACATCCAAATATTTGAATAAAACCCAAAATGGTGCATCCATCTTATCTTGTTTTCACCCGCAATAATCCTCATTCATAATAAATCATCATCATCTTCATCCTTTGGTGAGTCAGTCGGAAACAAATCTGGTAGGTTCAAAAGTGAACACCTAATCGTCAAAGTCTCAAGTCTAGATCAGTGAGTCAACAAGTTGATGAACTCAGAGTATCAGTAGCTTATCATCCAATCAAAATATCATTATCAATTGATCACAACATGTCCTAGGAATTCACCTTCCTACGATGGACACTAACATCAGTCATCACCATAGTTTAGTCTTGGCTAGCAGTATGAAGAACATCAACTTGTTTGCTTGCTTTATCTTTTCTTTGGATTTATCTTATTGCGCTCATTCTGAGGACCTCTCGATGATTTCTAAACAAAAATACTTAGAGAGAAAGGAATGGGGCAACAATCATTGTATTTTTTTCTGTTGTTCTTGTTGGATATTCTTTTAAAATAACTTTTTCATGCGTGCTTTGTTTGGTTTGCAGGGAAGGTGTTTTAAGTATCTTGTTGACCACATGGAAAGTCTTGTTTTTCTATTTTTTGGTCTGAAATGTTTAGAATGTTGGAAGTACACTCTGAATAACATTTCATATGTCAAGTGTGATCAAGAATACTCCTATTTGACTAACAAGTCAAAGTCCACCACACTAGGTACAACACCATCCTAGTCCTTTATACCTTGATGCATCACACCTATGTGTGTTATCAAACATAAAGTAATTGGATCTTTTGAAATCCCAAATCTTGGTAAGAAAATCATTGTCCTCATCTCTAATGATAATAAATTTTTCAATCTCTTTTCTTCTATCTTATTTCCAAAATAACATCATACCATGACAGTTAATCAGATCTTCGCTAAACACATTGATCCTGCATCCATGGATCATCAGCATAAATGCATATCACATCAATTCATCTTGCATTAATATCATCTTAAGTTACGAAGAATAATATAGATTTATTATTCTATGCATCTTAACAAATCATTGCATTACATATCATTATCTCTCATAAATGCATTACATGAATCATTAATTGCATAACATAAATCATTTGCATATCATTTTCACCATAAATGCATAGAAAAATACAAAAAGAAATATATCCATAAAACATTGTATATCATTGCATATAGGGAATTAAAATGCATCCATATAGCATAAGGCACATCATAAATAGAATCATCTCATATATATATCATAAAAAATGTACAATTATCATGGTACAAAAATTAGATCAAGTGTACATAAAACTACATGATACAATGAGGCCAATAATTGGAGCCCATGGACCAAAATGGATAACTGTCTGCAATCAAAGGGTTAGCCCTACTAGTTGTGCCCCTCACCCTCTAGTTTGTCGCCATGATCATCTGGTAGCCTCATCCCTGTCTGTTGGGAAAAATCTGGCACTTAATCGTCCACTAGCACTGCCTTCCTATAATGTTGTCGATAGTACTTGGCCTCTCTAACTTCCTCTTTATATTCCCAAATAGAAACTACCCTACCCTTGGATGAGGAGGCCATACTCTCAAGGTTTCTTTGCCAACCAATCTCCTATTCCCTCTCAGAATGTGTCTGATCTCTCTCAGCAATAACTGTCAAAACTTGTTGATGAGCCTAATCTCTCTCAACTGTCAATACCTGAACTTGACCCTACAACTATTGGATCAGTGTGTCCCTATGCTCTAGCTGCCTTGGTGGATACCGGTCTATGAACTATCTATCCCCATCTCTAGGCTAGTCATCCTATGCAAGGATCTCATGGATCTCTACCCAGGGTGGTGTAGGTGCCCGCGGTGGTATCTGCGCACATGGTGGTGTGCATTGTGCTTGATCTCTTGGAGGTTTCTGATGTGCAGGTGGTCCACCTTCATCCCTACTTCCATCCCTATCCTGATCACTATCACGTCTGCCTCCCTGACCCCTACCCCTACTGGATAACCTACCCATGGGCCTTTCTCGTGTGAGTTCCATCCCTGGAACTCTCAATCTTAGGGGAGGTCAGAACCAATATTTATACACCTAGGTAACTCCTATATCTTTTGACCCCTTATCATATGGCCACGGTCTAGCCACTAGCTTCCTAAATGAGGCTACTACTTCTGGTGCTAGGATGGGTTGACCCCATACTGTCTCTCATGTCGTACGAGTAGAGATCACCACATACTGATTGTCCGACCTATCCTAAACCTCACCAAATTGTCGAGCTACCATGTCAGGTAGGTAGCACTTTCTCATAGTGTGATATGTGCCCTGCATCCATATGTCTTGTCGAGCAAAGAAAAACTGATCTGCATCATGGGCCTATGGCAAGCCAGGGCCTCCAAATGAACTCTCTCATCTCATCAAGATCTCACTTCCAATGGGTGATGCCACCTATTCCAATGTGTTAAAACAAATCTATGCCCCACCGTAATGCCAGACAATAGGATCATCAACATCCAAAGAAATTGGTGTGACCTATGGACGAAGCACTAGAATCCACTCCCATGCCCAAATTTGCAAAAATGTAAATCTGGCCTTGATGGCCCTATTATCAGGATACACAAACTCATTCAAATCCTTGTATAAGGAAGCCAACATCACTAGCCCCCAAGAAAAGCACTCCCTGTGGATGACCATCAGCTCCCATGCCAATCCCCAGCCTAGACAAAAATATTGGCCCCACGGATTTGGTGCCACTAGACCTAAAATGATGGTTGCAACAATCACCTTATAAGTGGACAATACACCCCGATACCTCTCCAAGTCAATCTATCCCTCAGAAATTGAATCTCATTGAGACCCATCACATCATAGCAAGGATCTCTCCTAGCATCTGAATCATATATCACTCTCACTTCGTTAATGGGTAGTCACAGAATGTGCCAGACATCCTCGAGGGTAATAGTGGCCTCACCAATAGGAAGATGGAAGGACGAGGTCTCACTATGCCAGCACTTTGCCAAAGTTGTCATCATCCCAAGATGAGTCTGAACAAGAGGAACATGGGAAACAAACCAAAGGCTGAGAATACCAAGTTGCTCCTAAAGGAACACATGGATACCCACTAGTCTCTGCAATATTGGGGATCAGTGCTCCCTCGAATGAAGTATATCAAGGTCCTCATATACAAGGAAAACCATCGTGTCAAGTTTCATAAAACAATATGAGCCCTACGCCAATTTTCTGCACTTGGAATTGAAAATGTGGTGTTATTTGCAAATGCGGCATAGTTTGTAAATTTCCGAATTGTGTCATCGCGATGAATTTTGCACACCCTAAATTCCTAAATTGCATCGTGCGATGCTCTTTTTGCATGCAATTGAGTTTTTTTCCTGAAACCTAATTGTAAACTGCACCTCATGGTTCAATATATAGGTGTGGTTGAGTTTGGCCAAGAACCCTAATATCCCTAACTGGCTTGTGACGGTGCTCTTCGTGCATGCAACACTATTTGAGGCCAGGCAACACTGATTGAGAATTTTTAGCAATGCTTGGCTCTTGAACAAATTTGACCCAATTTAATGCACACAAAACAATAAAATTAAAAGGTGAGATAGGGGTACATACCATGAGTGTTGCACCGGCTAGCCATTGGTGCACTCGTACTCTCTCTAACACATGTCAAGGAAGTTGTTGTTGTGCCATCTCGATCAATGCTCAGAGCTCAAAATGAAAAAAATTCTAAGGGCTAAGTGTGAAAGTGATTTGAAAGTGACCCCTGAAGGTCTATTCAAGCCTAAAAATTAGGGGTTTTTGACCTAATTTGGCCATGCAACTAGGGTTTTGGTCCCCCGATCTCATTTTTCCCTTGTCGAGGGCCATTTTGCATCTCTTTTTGGCGTTTTAACATGTTTTTTTGATATTATGAGGCATTTCTGACGTAAAGGGCACCTTGTCCTACTTTTTCGTGAGATCACCCAAAAATCCAAATTTTCATCTGATCTCTCGAGGGGGCAATATAATACCATAATCCTTCTCACTTGGGAAGTAGTGGGACATCTGAAAGAATAAAAAATTTTGAACTTTGATCACAACAGTTTATTCATTGAACCAATACAACAAGTGTATTGCTTCAAAATGGGGAAAAATGTAGACATGGAAAATTGATCGATGCACTTCATCCTAACTAATATTGTTTCATATCCTGGATCACCTTCTTAGCATATCATCACTTTTCATCTCTTAATTAAATAAATCATTATTTATCTAATTATGTCATTCCCCTTTGTTGATTAAATTAATCAATTTAATTTAATTAACCCTAAGTCTCTGTTTATTTAAATAATTCATTTTATTTAAATTAAAACTTTAAAGTCCTCTTATTAAATTGAATAAATTAAACCTTATTTAATCTAACATTCTCCTGTTTTGTTAAATAAATCAAAACATTTATTTATTTAAACCTTTCCTCTTAATTTCTGATTTAAATCAATTGATAAATGTAAATCTAAATTGTCACATCTCCTAATTCCTCATTAGAGTAATTAACCTCGGGTTAATTTAATCTTAATGCAAGTCCCATCCTCTAGCTTTTTCCACTTGCACATGAAAATAGATTTAATTCATTTATCAAATCTCTATTTTCTCTCAACATGGAAAAATAGAGAATATTCCCTCAAATTGGAATTCAAATCCAATTGAATTTTTCCTTCCAGAAAAGAATTCACTCCTCTTACAAATCCTTGTGCATTGAACAAAGTGGCATTTATTTCATTCTTTTTTCCCTCTCACATGTCATTTCTTAAATTTGAAATTCCACCTAATATCATTTATTGTGTACAATCACCAAAATGTGCTCAACCTTAAGCCATTCACATCTTGAAAAGTGGCACTTGGCCATTGGATGTTGAATGATCTTGCATTGCTCAATCTCACTTATTCTTCCAAGTTTGAAATCTATAAATGAGAGACTCTTCCTCTCATTCTTCATCCACAATTTGAACAAAGTTAATATCTTCACATTAGAGCAATTTTATACATTTCTTGAGAATTTTCCATCACCATAGTTAGGTTATTGTAGGTTTTCTCAAGGGATCACATTTTTTTACCATCAAGTGGATCAAATCATCGAATCTTACAAAGGAGTTGGGAAAGGGCCAATTTCTACACATAATTGACACCAATTCCCCCATGGGATTGATAGTTTTTCATTAAAATAGGATTCATTTACTTTCATTTGTAGTGTTCTTCATTTTCTTCCCATGTTAATGTTTCAATCTAATTTCATGGGGAATCCTTGTTCTAACTTTCATTTCAACATAATAATGTGTTTGTTTGCCATGTTTGTGCAGGTCTAGGATTAGGGTTCACATTATCAACAACTAAATTATAGCGTTAATTTATAAAAAACTATATTCAAATATTTTTTAATTTTATCAAAAATATACAAACATAAAATATACTAAAAAATACACATTTTATTAGTTTACATCATTTCAAAAGTCAAAACATATATTCCACTTTCTAGTGATTCATGTTAAAAAGTTTGGTCAATGTTGGCGATTTCCTTTATAAAAGTGTGACACAAATTTATACTTTTACCCAGGTTCCTTCACTCATTTCACATCAAGTCTTTTGTGAGAGCATTCCTAATATTAAGTTGGAGTCCATGAGAGAATTCAAGAGAAATCCATCAATCATTTGGAGCCATCATCAAGATTCAAGCATCATGTCAAGGGTTTAGTGCATCCATTCATGTTGTTGAGCCAAGATTGTGGATGTGGCATTGAATATCTATTTGCAATCATTGTTCACATCATATCAAAGGATCCAAGATCTACATTCTTTATGGCCACTACATGGTAGATTTTAGATTTTCTTCATAAGACATCATTCGATATTATATCATTTACATATTTCATGGTTCATTTCATCATTTGGTTTAATTACCTACAAGAGGTTTTGACCAAGGAAAACCCCCATTTACTAACAATCAATAAGTTTTTCCTCTCTTGTATGTTGTGTTTGTAGATCTAGGTTGAAGACTTGAAGATCATTTGGAGTGCAAAGTCGTCAAATTTACAAAGTTGAAAAGCCAAGTTTTCATCTTCATGGAATCTCACCTGTAGGTCAGATCCAAAAGATTCAAGACCTGAGATCTGAGAAGAGGCAAGTGTAGACCTTGGATCTCATGATTGTTGCAAGTATGGATGTGTTTAGTGGTGTTTTCATTAATGTTTTCATTGATGTCAACACAGTTTAGTGTGATACAGATGGTACTTGTATAGTTGAGATACTATAGAAGTGTTTAGAGTACATGGAGCTATATTTATGAAGTTGTGTTTTTGACAAGTTCTTTTGAGAAAATTAATAAATAATGAAGGCAGTGTTGAGTGTGTAAATTGAGTGTGCTATGGTATTGTGCTATGCATTTTTTCGATGTTGATCCTATGCCTGTGCAGATCTATGGTATTTTTCATGAGCCTCAATGGATAATATATCCTAAGTTTTTTTCTTTTGGATTGATGGAGAGTGAAAGATATTTTCACCGGTATGTAAACCAATTTGGTAGAACTATTTGTTTGTGGACTAGGAGAAATATTTTTTCTCCACAGTCTTTTGGTGTTTTGTTTCAGATCTTGCAAAACTAGGAAATGATTTATACTAATGTTCTCTATGTTCTGGAAAAGGTTCTTATGATTTGGTGCTCTAGAAGACTTGCATGAAAGCTCTTGTTTGTTGTTGGTTGGTCTGGTTGGATTGGTGAAGAATCTTTTGTGTATCAAGGTTGTTGTGGATGTACCTGAAGGTCTCTAAGAGATGTTAAAATTTCTAGTGAAGTTTGTTGGGTGATCCATGTGTGATCATCTTGATGGAGATGTGTGTGATTCAAAGATCATTGTTGTTTCATTAGGTTTGGTTGACCTCATGTCTACAGACTACATAAAGTTTTGCATCAAATTAAGGAAGCATGTGATTGATCTGAGATTTTTTTTGGGTCCTAATTAAATGTGTAATTGGTCCTCTCTCATTCTTATCCATCGTGGGAATGTTGAGTATTCAACCTAATTTGAATTTTAAAATTGAAGGATGTATAGCCAACCTTGGGGAATGCTTCTAGGGTTGAAGATGGTATAAAAGTAAGTCAAGATGTTGTGAATTTTATGTGAAGTAAGTGAAGTTTGCAAACAAGTGCAAAAATAAAAGTGTCTAAGATCAAATCAAGGCAACAATAAAATGATGTGTTAGATTCCTGAAAGCATTGAGTTGATGGTGTCTACAATCTTCTGATCAAGCTACGAATGTGTGGAACCTTTTGTGGTGGATCTTTATTTACCTTTTCTTTATGTGGAGGAAATGAGCCTCCTTTTGGATAGTGAGTCCTAATGTAGGTAGTGAGTCCTCTGGCAGTGATCCTTTGTATCCATTATTTCATCATTACTATATCATGAGCTAATCCTCACTATGGTTTTTTCCTCATTGGGGTTTCCATGTAATTCTGGTGTCTCTGGCGTTTTCTTTTTGTTATTTGCATTTCATTTTTACACATTAATAGATTAAGTTAATGTGGAGTTGATTAAGGTTAGAAGTAAAGTAATTTGATACAAATGACTCACCTGCCCTCTCAATTTTCTTATGCATTTCAACAATTGGTATTAGATCTTTGGTTCCTCAATAAAAATCTTAATCGCTTGAGGTAAAGCATATGGCGTGCAAGTTTCAAATCCCTATTTTTCATGGAGCTGATTACAATGACTAGAAAGAACATATGAGAGGTTATCTAGTCTCTCTTGGTTTCAAGACCTATAAAAATGTGGAAACAAATTATGTTGCACCATCCATTGGTCCTTTCTCTGCAAATGAGACACTTCTTATGAGGAGTTTGAAAAAAAAAGGTATGCTATCTTTAGTGATCTATCTAAAACAAAAAGGACAAAATTTATTTCTTTAGGCACTGCTTATGAAGTATGGGAAAAATTGAAAGAAATTTATGAAGGAAATGATAGAGTAAAATTGTCAAGGAGACTAATAGCTAAGCACAAATTTGAGAACTTGAGAATGGAAGAGGGTTAAGATATTGCAATCTATTATTAGAGAGTTGAACTTGTAGCAAATGAGATCAAGAATCAAGTTGGTACCATGTCAAATGAAGATATAATTGATAAGATCTTGATTACCTTACTAGATAATTATAGTGACAAGGTCTCTTCTATTGAAGAATCATATGTTCCAAAGACATTTAATAAGGAGCACCTATTTGGAATCTTGACTACATTCAAGATGAGAAAATTTGCAAGAGATAAGGAGAAAGTTGAAACAACCTTTAAAGCAATGAATATAGGAGATGACTCAGATGATGATAGTTCAGAAGAGTTGGAAGCAAACTTTATAAGATAATTGAAGAAAGGTACTAGTAAATACAAAGGTATGTTGCCCTTTCAATTTTTCAATTGTTGAAATATTGGTCATTATGCCCAAAAATTTCCAAGCAGAGCTATAGAGAAGAATAAAAAAGATAATAATAATAACTATAGAGATAAAAAGGATTCTAAGTTCAAGAAATTGTATTATGTTAAAGAAGATGCAAGAATTTTTTATGATGAGTCTGATTTTGAGGAGGATAAAGATGAATGCTTATTTCTAGCCCTAAAAGGTAAATTTGTATCTGCTGACCATGGAAGATGTGCAAGGGAATCTGGTCCGAAGAGCAAGAAGGATGATATGGAAGGTACTCTGGTGGCTCTTTTTCATGCTAGAAAGGATGAAGACTATTGGGTAATTGATAATGGGTGTTCAAATCACATGACTAGAGATAAGAGTAAGTTCACTAAACTTGAGAAGTATGATGGAGGAATACTTATGTTTGGAGATGATTCTTGTGCTAAGATTGTTGGGAAATGAACAATTAGTTTTGATGGAAAACATAGTACTGATGATGTCTATTATGTTGGAAAAATGTGTAGCAAATGATTTAAGCTTGCATTTCAGGATAACACCTTTGAGATTAGAAAAGGATCCAGAACTATGGTAGTAGTAGGAAGTTCAACTCATGGAAACATCTATCAGCTTAAGAGTGGTGATGTTCAGTGTTTCGTTTCACACATTAATGAAAGATGGTTGTGGCACTAGAGGATGGGACATGTAAATTTTGACAATCTGATCAGGATCAGTTCAAAAGAAGTTTCTAGGGATCTACCTAGAATTACAAAGCCTTCAAATTCAATTTGTAGAAGCTATCAGTTAGAAAAACAAAGAACAACTAGTTTTAAAGGAAAAGAACAATCATCTACCAAAATGCTAGAATTGATTCATATAGACCTCTATGGTCCTAAAAGAACATAAAGCCTTAACGATGATAGGTATTTTATGCTCTTGATTGATTATTACTCTAGGATCACATGGGTTACTTTTCTTATAGAGAAAACTGAGGCTCTTGATAGATTCAAAGTGTTCAAGGAAAGAGTAGAGAATGAGGTAAACCTAAGAATAAAATGTTTAAGGTCTCATAGAGGTGGAGAATTCACTTTTGGTGAGTTTAATGCTTTTTTTGAAGAGCATGGCATAAAAAGACATTATTATACCCCTAGAACCCCTTAGAAAAAATGAGTTGTGGAAAGAAAGAATTAGACTATTCAAGAGATTTGCAGGACAATGATGAAAGAAGAAAATGTTCTTGATGTGTATTGGAGAGAAGCAATCCACACTGTTGTTTACATTATTAACAAATTTCAGCTCAAAGGTAACAAAACTAAGACTCCTTATGAGTTATGGACTAGTAAGACTCCTACTGTTAAATACTTTAAAGTGTTTGGAAGGAAATGTTACATTAAAAGAGATGATGAGAGTCGTGGAAAGTTTGATGCTAGATGTGATGAAGGAATTTTTCTTGGATATTCAAATAACAAAAAGGCATATAGATTCTTCAATAAAAGACTGAGGAAAATAGTAGAAAGTGCTAATGTAAAATTTGATGGAGCTATGTATAGACCAGTAGAAATAAGTGAACTTGAACTAGATGATCCTATATGTGGGAAAGTACAAGAAGAAGAAAAGGAAGAGAAAAAAAAAAGTGATGAAGAGGAGATTTCAGAAAATTCACCTAAGACTACTAAATATGTAGAGAGAAATCATCCAGAGGAATAGATAATTGGAGATATAAGTGAAGGTGTAAAGAAAAGAAGAAAATTGGTTGAGGTAAACTTGTGTTTACTTTCTAAGATAAAATCTAAGACTATGAGTGAAGTTGTGCAATGATGAGAGTTGGGTTAGAGCAATGAAAGAGGAACTGCAGTAGATAGAAAAGAATCAGACATGGGAACTTGTCCCTAGACCTATGAACAAGAATGTAATTGGATCAAAGTGGGTATTTAGAAATAAGCTGAATGAAGATGGTGAAGTGGTAAGAAATAAAGTAAGACTTGTATGCAAAGGTTATTCAAAGGTTGAAGGAATATATCTTGAAAATAAATTTACACCAATAGCAAGAATGGAGGTCATTTAGATGTTCTTGGCATTTTTCAGCTCATAAAGACTTTAAAGTGTACAAGATGGATATCAAGTCTGCATTTCTAAATGGAGAATTCGAAGAAGTATATATGGAGCAACCGGAAATATTTCAGCTATCAAACAAACCAAACATGGTTTGCAAGCTGAAAAAGGAAATGTATGGACCTAAACAGGCTCCTAGAGCCTGCTATACAAGGTTGGATAGATAGTTGATACAAAAAGGATTCGGAAAAGGGTCTATAGACAACAATCTTTACTTCAAGATTGAGAGAAACAAAATATTTATAGTTGTGGTAAATGTTGATGATATTATCTTTGGTGGAAATTAAGGTATGTGTAAGAAATTTGTAGAGGATATAAAAAAAGAGTTTGAAATGACAATGATTGGTGAGTTGAATTTCTTCCATGGACTTCAAGTGAATCAATCTTGATAAGGGGATATTCATTTGACAATCTAAGTATGTTAAGGAATTGTTGAAGAAGTTTTGAATGGATGACTCCAAACTAGTCTATACTCCTATAGTAAGTGAATGTAAAATGAGTAAGGATGATGAATCTTCTAAATTTGATTAGAGCATGTAAAGATCTATGATTGGTGGATTGATGTATCTTACTGACACTAGATTGGATATCATGCATGCAATATGTTTGGTTTCAATATTTCAAGCTTAAAGAGGCACATGTTATAGCTGTGAAGAGGATATTCAGATATCTAAAGGGAACTCCAGTCTATGGGCTATTGTATCCTAAGGATACTGATTTCAAATTGAATGCCTACATTTATGAAGATTGGGTTGGATGTGTAGATGATTAGAAGATTACAGGTGGAGTTGCATTCTTCCTTGGAGGAATATTGGTTTCATGGTTGAACAAGAAACAAAATTTGGTTTATTTACCCACTATAGAAGTTGAGTATATTGCAGGAACATCCTATTGTACACAGGTACTTTGGATGAAGCAAACTGTGAAGGACATATGAGTGATGTGTGATGATCCTATCTTTATCTTTTGTGACAGTAAAAGTGTAATGAAAATTTCAAATAATCTAGTGATGCATTCTAGGACAAAGCACATATCTATCAGGTATCACTTCTTGAGGGAGAAGGTGTTTCATAATGATGTTAGGCTTGAATATGTGTCTACAAGGAAAAAATTGATGAAATATTCACTAAGGCCCTTCAAAAGGATACTTTTGATTATCTCAGGGGGAAGTTAGGGGTTACTGCCCCTCATTCCCTGAACTAGGTGCACATGGAGGTGCATCAATCCAGTGGATTCATAGATTATTTTTTGGTATGGACTAATGATTGAGGTCTACTCCTTAGGGGGAGTAGAGAGTTGAATTGTCACAGTATTTGATGTGGGTGCACTCCTAAGGGGGAGAGATCAGAGCTTTAAATGGAAAGTGTTTTAATGCAAAACTTTCCTTTTCCATTGATGTCAAAGGGGGAGAGAAAGTCGTGTGAAAAAGGTTGAAAGAGGAAGAAAGTGTAGAAGTTGAAAGAAGAAGAGAGTGCATAAATGCTTTTGTAGGTTGTCTAAAAAAGAAAGGAAAGAAGAAGCAAGAGAATGTGTATGCTTTCTTTGATGGTTCTTCACATCATGTGTTACCATCAATGGAAAACGGGGATATTGTTTCAAGTATGGATGTTTTTGGTGGTGTTGTCATTAATGTTGTTATTGATGTCAACATAATTTAGTGTGATTATAGATGGGAATTTTATATTTGAGATATTGTAGAAGTTTTTAGAGTACATGGAGCTATATTTATGAAGTTGTAGTATTTTTTCCAAGTGCTTTTGACAAAATTAAGAAATAATGAAGGTAGTGTTAAGTGTGTGTTCTCAGTGTCCTCTGGTATTGTTCTCTGCATTTATTTTGTGTTGATCCTATGCTTGTGTGGATTTGTGGTATTTTTCATGAGCCTCAATGGATAATATATCTTGGGTTTTTCCTTTTGGATCGATGGAGAGTGAAAGATATGTTCACCGGTATGTGAACCAATTTGGTAGAACTATTTGTTTGTGGATTGGGAGAATATTTTTGTTCTAGAGTCTTCTGGTGTTTTATTTTGGATCTGGGAAATGATTTATACTAATTTTCTCTGTGTTCTAGAAAATGTGCTTATGATTTGTTGCTTCGGAAGACTTGCACTAGAGCTCTTGTATGTTGTTGGTTGGTCTGACTGGATTGGTGAAGAAATTTTTGTGCATGAAGGTTGTTGCAGTTGTTGCGGATGTCCCTAAAGGTCTCTAAGAGATTTTAAAATGTTTGGTGAAGTGTGTTTGGTGATCCACTTGTGATCGTCTTGCTAGAGATGTGTGTATTTCAAAGATCATTGGTGTTTTCATTAGGTTTGGCCAACCTATTTTCTACACATTACATAAAGTTTTCCATCAAATTCAGGAAGTGTGTAATTAATCCAAGATATTTTTTGGGTCCTAATTAAATGTGTAATTGGTCCTCTCTCATTCTTATCCACTGCGGGAATATTGAGTAGCCAACCTAATTTAAATTTTTAAATTGAAGGATGTATAGCTGACCTTGGAGAATGCTTCTAGGGTTGAAGATGGTATAAAACTAAGTCAATATTTTTTGAATTGTATGTGAAGCAAGTGAAGTGTGTGAACAAGTCAAGTGAAGTGTGTGAACAAGTTTGAAAAGTAGAGTGTGTAAGAGAGAATCAAGGCAACAATACTTTGATGAGTTAGATTCCTAAAAGTAGTAATTTGATGGT
This sequence comes from Sequoiadendron giganteum, assembly GCA_007115665.2. Lineage (NCBI taxonomy): Eukaryota > Viridiplantae > Streptophyta > Pinopsida > Cupressales > Cupressaceae > Sequoiadendron > Sequoiadendron giganteum. Next base: position 237,160,566 of record CM021100.1, on the reverse strand, counting down.
GTCTACAATGTTCTGATCAAGCTACGAATGTGTGGAACCTTTTGTGGTGGATCTTTATTTATCTATAGGTAGTGAGCCTCCTTCTAGATAGTGAGTCCTACCGTAGGTAGTGAGCCTTTGTATCTAGGTAGTGATATCTTTGGCAGTGAGACTTTGTATCTGATATTGCATTATTACTATATTGTGAGCTAATCGTCGTTGTTGTTTTTCCCTCATTAGGTTTTCCACCTAAATATGGTGTCTCTGGTGTTCGCTTCTTTTTAATTTTAATTTCATTCTTACATTTAATAACATATTGAGTTAATGTGGAGTTGATTAAGGTTAGAATTAAAGTAATTTGAAACATCTGATTCATCGTCCCTCTCAGTTGTTTTGTGCATTTCAATAAGGACCACATTGATAGATTTCATAAATTTCAAATGGGACCAAGACAACACTAAGGGCATCTTAGTCCTCCCAAGGGTATTTCACAAAGATTCTTTTAGATTTTGTTCTGACATCTAAAGATTTCACATCTTCCCTAAAAAACAACAGTAGGACTGAGACAACAGTAAGGACATATTAGTCCTACATAGCACTTTTTAACTTCTTTCAATTTCCAGAATCATCATCACATTTCCATACTTCCCAAGTACAAATCCTATCTCCCTAATACATAATTTCATCATTTGAATCCTTCATTTAGCTTGCATTATTAGGTTTTGTGAGTTGGATGTTTTTTTGTCTTTTCCAAGCATTTTCTTGTTGGTGAACCCCTTAAAGCTTAATGAACCCCCTCCTAGGTCCTTGTTGAGAATTGACTCACCTTGTGAGGTTGATAATCAATTCAATTAGGAATCCTAGGACATTATTGAATGACTTGAGGAAAATAGTGGTCCATCCATCCTATTTTCTTTATGGTTCAATCTTATCTTTACTTTTTTATCCTGTGAAAAAAAAACCAACAATCTGAGCACAACATCATTGAAGTGAATTTTTCAATGAAAAAAAATAGAGAAATCACACCAGTGAACTAAAGAATAAACAATTAAATGTGATAATCACCCTTTTGGAAATTAATGGAATTAAAATTTTGACAAAAAAAATTGTACAAGTCAAACATGAAATTTTGTTAAATAAAATGATAATGAAGTCACTTTTCTAGGATTCAATCAACTAGAATTATTCGAATGGCGGAGTAGGGTGAGAAGTTTGAGAATGACAGGGAAGGAGAGTGTGATCAAGAAACAACATAGGAGAACAAAGATATATTCAGAGCAGTGACGCCCCCGAAAGAAATCTTTGTGGATGTCTTTGATACCTCATAGATCGATGTATACCATCTTGAAAGAAAATCTGTTATAGGAATGTTTCTACGGAAAAAAATATCAAGGAAAGATATTGGAAAATGGGTGGTTGGAAACTGGAAATTTTATCCAGTACTAAATTTCATGCCCAAAGGATTCTTTGTGGCTCTTTTCAGAACAAAAAATGAAAGGAAGCAAATTATGGAAGCACCAATGTGGAAGAACAATTCAACATTTCTCTTTCTCCAAAATTGGGAGAGAAATTTTAATCCTCTGGTATTCAATCTGAGTAACGGTCCAACATGGATTTGGCTCTACAACCTCCCTTTTGAATATTGGTTGCATAACTATCTCACAAAAAATGGCAATGCTTTGGGCCAAACAATAGATGTGGATCTTCATGAAGGAAAATCCCTAATATACACAAGAATTTGTGTGATCACAATAAAACAAATTCCATAGTCAATAGAATTAAAATTGGGTGGTAATGTTTGGAAAGAAATCATAGAGATTGAAGTTCCAATTTTTTTTTCTCTAAATGTAGATGGAGAAATCATTTCACAGAGGGTTGTAGATGATTTCCTTTCACGAAAAGATAAATGTGGAGGGAAAAACCAAAAAAGGTGGTAAGAGAAGAAAGCTTGAAGGGGGAGAAAAACAAAAATCAAAGTGTGATGGAACACAAATTGATGCAAGCATCTTCTCTAGTGAAGAAATGACAAAAAATTGTGGCAGAACCAAGAGAAGAAATAAGAGATGAAGATCCACATTCTGAGGAAGGAGAGATCATAAGCACTAGTGATAACTCTCCAATCAAATTGCTTAAGTGACATGATAGTGATTTTCACGATGATTCAGACCATAAAATTGATAAAGAAAAATTGGATGATATGTACACAATGGATTCAAGGCGAATCCGAAAAACTTCCAAAATGTCTTCAGTATCAAAATTGGGAAGGGATATGAATAAGAAAAAATAAGAAGAAGAGGCACTTAAAAGTGTAAAACCTTGAACAATCTATTCGTATATGATGAGATCCAAGGGAGAAAAGGAATCCCTTGGAGGGAGATTAAGGTCCTCTCTTGAAATGTTAGGGGCATAAATTCCCATAACAAAGGTAGTTGGTTAAATACCAATTGGAGAGTCAAAATTTAGATCTAATTCTGCTCCAGGAAATGAAGCTTGAAGGCGATGAAATTTCAAAATTAATCAAACATTGCAAGATTTAGAAATGAATTTCTGTAGAGGTGAATGGTGCATCTGGTGGATTGGGAATTTTGTGGTGTGATGGAAAATTAGGGTGTCCCTGAAGAATTCAAATGTGAATCGGATGCGAGAAGAGGTAACAATTCACACTAAAACTCTGTTTTTGAAATTCATAATATATATGGTCCAATAAAATAGGAGGAGAAAAAGTGATTTTGGGAGTTTTTATCCAAAATAATAGGTAAGCAGAAAGTAATAATAGGGGGTGATTTGAATGGCATAATGGATTTTTAAGAGAAAATTGGGAGGCTCCCGAAAAATTCTCCAAAACCAAAAATATTTTTTAAAATTTATTCAAGAAAATAAATTGATAGATATTAAAGTTCCAAATGGAAATTTCACATGGAATAATAGAAGAAAAAAATTTACTAATATAACTGAGAGGCTAGATAGGTTTCTAATTTCTGAGGATTGGTTGCTGGGAAATCTTCTGCCAACTTCATTAATTCACTCTGTTGCAATCTCTGTCCATTTTCCAATAATTTTGCTAATTAATGAAGAGTCATAATCAGCAAAGAGTCAATTCAGATTCAAGAACATGTGGATGTGGTGTCCAGATCTACTTGGTCTTCTAAAATAGTGGTAGACATAACCCATAAATGTCCAGATCTAAGAGGATTTCATAGAAATTGAGGGAACAAAACATTTTTTTAAAATATATTTGAAAAAAGGAGCACAGAGAGGAAGAATTGATTGCACTAGAGGAAGTGGTTCTGAAGAATGGCAGGATAGGGGTGGAATTTGAAAAGGAAAAATCTCTAACCATTGACTATAATGAAATCCTCTTGAGAGAGGAATGCTATTGGCACTCAAAATTAAGAGACACGTGGCTTGAGGAAGGTGACTTCAATATGAATTTTTTTCATAACCCAACAGAGCTAAAAAGAAGTTGGAACAAGATCTCACAAATTAAGTCAGAAGATAAAAGTGTTATAATAGGGGTGGAAGAGGTGAAAAAGGATGGGGTGGAGTATTTCAATCACATGCTTGGAGGTATAAATGAAGTCGAGACCCTAAATCTAGAGATCATTATAGACATAGAACCAAAAGTAACAGATGAGGAAAATACTTTCTTAATGGAGAAAATTTCTCTAGAGGAAGTAAAGGTGGCACTTTTTCAAATGCAACTCGACAAGGCCCTAGACCTAGATGGGTAGAATGCATTTTTCTATCAAATTTGTTGTGATTTTTTGGGGACAGACATTCTAGGAGTGGTAGAAGAATTGAGAAAGAAAAAATCCATTCTGAAGGATTTTAAATACCAATATTGCTAAATAATACCTAAAAAAGAACAATGTGAATCCTTTGTAGATTTTTGGCCCATAGCCCTATGCAATGTACAATCTATAAAATTATAAACAAAGTGATGGAAAATCATCTAAAAAGGATTCTACATCGAATAATCTCTTAGGAACAGTCCAATTTTGTCCCTGGCAGGAGCATTGTGGATGGCCTCATTGTTGGTCATGAAGTTATTCACTCTTTGAAAAAATCACGAAAAGGAGGTATGTTGATAAAGCTTGATATGAGTAAAGCCTATGCTAGGGTTCGTTGGTGTTTTCTAATAGAAAAAATGAGGAAGTTGGGTTTTAGCATCAAATGATTAAACTGGGTCTTCAGTTGTATTTCTTTCCCAAGATACTCTATAGTAGTAAATGGGTTACCTTGTGGTTTTTTTGGTGCAAAAAAAGGCATTAGGCAAGGGGACCCAATCTCATGCTTCCTTTATGTGTTGTGACAAAGGTGTTGAGTAGTCAAATTATGAAAATAAAAAATAATGGTGGTTGGAAAGGTATTGAGATACTAGGAACTTCCCAGCGGCTTTGCATCAACCTTTTTGCTGATGATATAATTTTGTATGGGGTGGCTTCAATGGAGGAAGCCCAAGGAATGAAGGAAACACTAGAGAAATACTGTGAACAATCTAGTCAGAAAATTAATGCTGAAAAATCTAACATGTACTTTGTCAATTCTCCCAAAGGCCTCCAACAGAGAATATCAAATTTTTTGGGCTTTTCCATTAGTCAGCTACCCTCAAAATATTTGGGGATTCCATTGTTTGTTGGTCTAGCAAATTTTAGAGTGTGAGAAAACACCATAAACAAATGTAGCTCACAGACGGAAAGCTGGAAGGGTCATTGGCTCACCTTGGCTGGTAGAATTTTGATGGTGAAGGTTGTTATTACAGAAATACCGATTTATATGCTCTCTTGTATTGAAGCACCAGTAAATGAAATTCAGAGGTTGATGGGAATTGAATGAAAATTGGTCTAGGATGGTCCTCATGAGAAGAGAACAATTACTCTCTTATCGTGGGTGACTATGATGTCTACAAAGGAGCGTGGTGGTGTTGGCATAAAGAACATAAGGATTCAAAACCATGCTCTAGGTGCAAAGTTGGTGTGGCTGGTTTTTAAAAAATCTGAAGCCATGTTGAGTAAACTACTAAGGGAAAAATATCTAGGCTCACTAGCTTCAGAGAGTATTTTAACTATGGTGAATCCACAAACAGGCTCGACAATCTAGAATTTCCTTGTCAACTGTTGAGAAATAATTTGTGATCATTTAACCTAGGGATCAGTGACATAAAGTTGGTGTGGTTCTGGGAGGAATCTCGGAATGGTTACCCAACACTCAACTCACTACCAACTTTGGATGAGGCAATAGCTCCCTCAAAAGTTATTTATGGGGATTATTTATGTGACTATATATTAGTCAAAAGGGAGAATGGGACTTGGCATTGGGAATGGAAGCATTTCAAATTTTTGCATGAATAAACAAGATTGTCGTTGGAAGACTTATTATTCAAAAGGCGAATTATTCTATAAGATTCCCCAAACACTATCACTTGGTGTGCCTCAAAAATCAGATCATACTCAATAAAGGTGGGATATAAGATTATCAAAAATGAAACTACGAAAGACTCATGGCCGAAGTGGCTCGGTTGGAAAAGGAAGGTTCTTCTGGAGGTGGGCGCCTTCGCCTAGGTGGCAATGCATGAGCAGGTGTTGACGAGCGACAGGTTGGAGCAGTTAGGTCTTTACGGGCCTCATTGGTGCATCCTATGCAAACAAAGCATTGAGGATGCTCAACACCTCTTGCTACACTATGAATTTGTGCAATCTTGTTGGAGGCACTTTTGTGAAAAAATTGAATGGCATAGGCCCTTGCCCAAATCTTTAAAATATCTTTTTGAATCATGGCCAAAAATATACAAGGGTGCAACTTTTGGTACACTGTGGTCGAAAATCCCGATGATGGTGGTTTGGCAGGTCCGAAGGAAAAGAGACAGAGAGCAGAAAAATTTACACAAATTTTTTGATATACTATTTTCATTAAAATACTAACACAGATCAACATAAATATTTGCTACTTCAAAGCAATCTTATTTTTCTATTATCTGTCAAAAATTGCATCCCCATCACCATATATCAAAGTCATGGCCATATATATTAAATTCAATATTAAAGGAAATTAAATATATGCCAAGTTGTAAAGTACAATCGCATTAAAAAATAAGTCCTTCTAACTTAAATATACATCCTTTGAACATAACAGGCCGCCAACAAGGATTCCACAAACTACGCCACCAAAATGACCCATACTGCTTTACCGCAGAGGAGTGAGAAGACTAGTGTGGTAGCGCGATGGACATTGCTCCACCACGAGGGTATCAGGAAAGGCCATAGTGGCCATGGTAACCGCGCTCCCACAGTTAGCTTGCGTTACCGTGGTCTGCAAGACTAATGGTCACGGCGTGGCAGTAGACACCGCCAATGATTAACTCATGATACCGTAGTCTGGGAAGAGAGTGGTTGTGGTGTGGTGGTAGTCACCGTGGCATTGTAAGAGCTTGGAGAGGAGGCCACAGTATCATGGTAACACTAGGCTACCATGGACAAGGAAATTAGAGGACGTGGTATTGTGATCAACACCGTAGTACCACAAGCAGTTGAAAGTGAAGGCACGGTGGAGCGGTGAGACCCATAATGAAGCACAAAAGTTGAGTGAAACTCCAACACTCCCCTTTGAACGCAACTCCCGCCGTCTTTAACTCCCAATCAGTTTCTTTGATAGATGAAAGAATCTTTACCCAATGCCTTTGTAAGAATCTCCACCTATTGCTCCTATGACCTGCATAAAACCAAGGTGATTTCACCATTGTTGATCAGCTCCTAGATGAAATGAAAATGAGTGTCTATGTGCTTGCTGCATTTATCAAAGACTGGATTTTTTGATAGAGCAATGGCTGAATTATTATCACAAAAAATTTGTGTAGCATCTGACTACTCATGCTAAATTTCTTTCAGAATTCTTCTCATCCACACAGCCTGGCAGGAAGCACTCATAGTTGCAATATATTCAGCTTCACTTGATGACAAAGTTACTATTGGTTGTTTCATAGATGCCTAGGAGACAACTCCACTGCCAAAATGAAAGACATATCCTGACGTTCTCTTTCGATCATCAATACTGCCACAGTCACTGTCTCTATAACAAGTTAGCTTGAATTCATTTAATTTTGTATACTAGATGCCGTAATTTTTGGTTCCATTGATATATCTAAGGATTCTTTTTCCATCCATCCAGTGAGTCTCCTTTGGTGTTTCCATAAATCTGGAGATCAAACTAACTACAAACATAATGTATGGCCTTGTGACTATCAGATACATCAAACTCCCAACTAGTTGTTTGTACAGGGTCGAATTCACATCTGAACCTTTTTCTTCCTTGCTCAACTTTAGTCTAGTTACCATTGGAGTAGGTGCAAGTTTATAGTTCATCATATGAAATATTTTAAAAACATCTTTAGCATACTTTGCCTAGGAAATAAAAATTCCATTTTTATCTTGTTTTACTTCAATTCCCAGAAAATGTATCATCAGCCCCAAGTCTGTCATTTCAAACTCCTTCATCATTGCATCTTTGAAAAAATCAACTAACATATTTCCAGTCAAGATAAAGTCATCTATAATTAAAATTTCACCATTTCCATTCAACTTGGTGTACAAAGTTGGTTCACTGCAACATCTGGTAAAACCATTCTATGTAAAATAACTGTCTATCCTACTATACCAAGCTCTTGGGGATTGCTTCACACCGTGCAGTGTCTTCTTCAGATTGTAGACTTTGTCTTCTTGTCCCAATATCTCATATCCAGGTGGTTGTTCAATATATACATGTCCTCTTCAAGATAGCCATTAAGGAATGTAGATTTCACATCCATCAAGTGAACTAACCATATATTTTGTGTTACTATGGCCAAAACCATTCTGACTGTGTCAAGCTGTGCTACAGGTGCAAAATTTTCAGTGTAGTCAACTCCAGGTTGTTGTGCATAACCTTTTACAACCAATCTTGCTTTGTGTTTTTGTACTTCTCCATTTGCATTCAGTTTTGTTTTATAAATCCATTTAACACCTATCACATCTTTATCTTTTGGAAGACTTTGCAACTCCCATGTCTGATTGTCTTCAATTGAATCAATCTCTTCATCCATTGTTGTTATCCACTTATCCTCTTTAATTGTATCTTAATAATGAATTGGATCTTCAACTTGTGAATAAAAAGAAAAAAGTGTGAATTGTTGTAAATCGTTCTCTCCTTCATTCTGATTATAGATATCACTCATACTTCTGATTTGCTATCTTCTCATACTTGCCAAAGTTGGATTTGATAGATCACTTGAATCTGCAAAATGTGGAATTGAAGGTCCTACACCAAAAGTTCTTGTTGTAGTTGGCATCTGCAGTCCTCTTGGTGTTGCTCTTACATTACTTGCTGGTGTAACTTGTTGACCACTTGCTTGAACTTGAACTAGTACAACAGGAACATTTGTAGGTACTGAAATTTCATTTTCTTCTTGAGGGATATTTACTGTTACATTAATTGTGCTCTCTCTACTTCCATCCCATGCTTCGTCTTCAACAAATTGAACATCTCTACTGATTATAACCTTCCTAGTTGTTGGATTGAATAGTTTTATATGCATTGGATTCATCACTGTAACCAACAAAAATACATTTCTCTCCTTTATTGTCAAGTTTTCTTCTCAGCTCATCAGGTACATGTGCATATGAAACACATCCAAAAACTCTCATGTGAGATATACTATGCTTTTTACTAGTCCAGGCTTCCTCAGGAATAATATTCATCACACTTATTATTGGGCATCTATTCATGATATATGTTGCACAAGATACAACTTCATCCAAGAACTTATTTGTCAAATGCTTGGCTTTCAACATACTCCTAGCCATCTCCATCATGGTTTTTTTTTTTCTCTCAGCTACCCCGTTCTGTTGAGGTGTGTATCTGGTAGTAAATTTTTTGTGTATGCCATGATCTTTGCAGAAATTTAAAAATTCTTTTGAAACATATTATCCTCCTCTATCTGTTCTCAACACTTAAATAAAATGACCACTTTGTTTTTCAGCAAGAGACTTAAATTGATGAAATAAATCAAACACTTCACTTTTTTTTTATAAGAAATAGACCCATGTCTTCCTTGAATAATCATCTATGAAATTCAAAAAATAAAGACTACCACCTATTGAAGGTGTCTGCATTTGACCACAAAGATCTGAATGAACAATTTCTAATGGGGCTTTTTCTCTTGTGGATTTCCTTGCTGGGAAAGACTCTCTATGCCATTTTCCTAGTATGCACCCTTCACAAAATCTCTCAGGTTTTTCAATTAATGGAATTTCTTTGACCATACTCTTCCTATGAAGCAAATTCAGATGACCAAACCTTAAATTCCACAACCATTTTTCATCTTTTACTTTTGCCTCAAAGATAGTCTGAGTAATAATTGATACCTCTTGTGCTTTTGCATAGTTTGTACTCAAATCTGGCTGAATTCTTAAAGGAAACATTCTACTGTTTGTCATCTTGATTTTAGCTATCAACTGACTACTTGGGTATTTGTCTAAAATTGTGCACAGTCCATTTTTGAAAGTCACTCTATAACCCTTTTGAACTAATTGTCCTACACTCATCAAATTATGTGTTAGACTTGACACAAAATACACATCAAAGATATATTTTTGCTCCCCCTACTTGTTCAAAATATTAACATTTCCCTTTCCTTTAACTGACACTTTGTTGTCATTACCAAGGGTGACATCAAACTTAACATTTCCCTTTCCTTTGACTGACACTTGGTTGTCATTACCCAGGGTGACATCAAACTTAATATTCTCATCTAAACTTGTAAATAACTCTAAATTTCCTATCATGTGATTACTATAGCCTGAGTCTAAAAACCAAACGTCTTTTTCACTAGCTTGTGCTACATTACAGGCCAAAAACATTGTACTTTTATCTGGTCTATGATCTTGACTCTCTTTAGTAAAATTTGTATTTTGTCTATCCATATCATACTGCTTCTTCCTACACTCATTCATATAATGTCCAAATTTTTTACAATAATGGCATTGGACCTCAAATTTTTCATACCTTTGATCTCGAGGAAAATTTTGAGATGGGTTTTGGCTGCTACCTCTTCCACTTGAGCTTGATGGGTTGTTTCTTCCACCTTTGTTGAAACCTCTTCCTCTTGTTCTGAAATTTGACCTTCCTCTGCCTCTTCCTTGGTTAATTGAAGCTCGTGACTTAAATGCATGCTCTAATGACATATTTTTTGTTATGTTGAGTTTGTGCTCATTAGAAATAAGTGAAGCTTAAAGCTCATCAACTGAATACTGGGTGAGGTCCTTTTTCTCTTCTATAGTGACTGTAATTGACTCAAATCTTGTGGGTAAAATTCTTAAAATCTTTTCTACAACTTTGACATCTTCTAGTGTTTGAGCATGTGTTCTCATCTGGTTCACCAGTCCCATTATCTGGGTGAAATATGAATCTACAGACTCATTATCTTTCATAAACAAAGTCTCAAACTCTCTTTTAAGTATTTATAGTTTTCCAATCTTAACTTTTTCCATTCCTCGATATGCAATTTTTAGAATGTCCCATGCTTGCTTGGACCTAGTTGTAGCTAAAATTCTTGGAAATATACTTTCATGTACTCCTTGTAGAATGAAAAAGTGAGCCTTTGAATCCTTCTTCCTATTATCTTTCAACAAATCTTTCTCTACTTGAGTTAGAGCATTGTATGCTACAACATCTACTGGCTCTAGAAACCCATTTTCTACAAACTCCCATAAATCTTGTGAAAAAAATAAAGCTCCCATTGTTATAGACCAATATTCATAATTCTTTCCATTCAACTGTGGAATTTGGGGATTAGACAAGCTTGTGCTTGTAGCCATTTTTTTTTAGACTTTCTAAAACACTCTACTACAACCTTAGGCTATGATACCACATGAAGGAAAAGAGACAGAGAGCAGAAAAATTTTCATAGAATTTTGATATACTATATTCATTAAAATATTAACATAGAATAGTAGAAATTTTTGCTACTTTAGAGCAATCTTAATTTTCTATTATTTGTCAAAAATTACATCCCCATCACCATATATCAAAGTCATGGCCACATATATTAAATATAATATTTAAGGCAATTAAATATATGCCAAGTTGTAAAGTCAAATCACATTCAAAAACAAGTCCTTCTGACTTAGATATACATCCTTTGAACATAACAAACCGCTAACAAGGATTCCACAAACTACACCGCCAAAAGGACCCATACCGCTTTACTGCAGATGAGTGAGAAGATTGGTGCGGCAGCACGGTGGACACCAATCCACCTCGAGGGTATTAGGAGAGGTTGTGGTGGTTGTGGTAACCGAGCTCCAACAGTTAGCCTGCGTTATCGCAGTCTACAAGACTGATGGCCACGGTGTGGAGGTATACACCGCTAGCGGTTAACCCGTGATACTGCAGTCTGGGAAGAGAGTGGTCGCAATGTGGCAGTAGTCACCATGGCACCATAGGATCTTGGAGAGGAGGTCGTGGTATCGTGGTAACACTACGCTACTGCGGGCAAAGCAATTAGAGGTCGCGATATTGTGGGGAGTTGAAAGTGAAGGCACGGTGGAGCGATGAGACCCAGAATGAAGCATGGGAGTTGAGTGAAACTCTAATAAGGTCTGGAGGAAATGGAACGCAAGAATATTTAAAAATGAAAAACAACCTCACTGGATGGTATTCTCTTCAAAATCAAATTAGGTGTTAGTGAGCATCTTAACATGAGCTTAATAGAAGATAAATTCAAGTATATTTCAACGTGGGATGAAAAGATGGAAAAATCTTGGAAGATGTTGAAGTCTCTAAATGGGAATCTCCAAAAAAGTAAAGGTGGTAGAAGAAATTCTAAGTGGAATTTACTACCAAGGGGCCACCTAAAGCTTAACTTTGACAGGGCCTCGAAGGGCAACCTAGGCCCCTCGGGGGCTGGTTTTGTCATATGCAACGATGTCAGAAACCTTGCTGGGGTTGCTTCATTTAAACTGTCATGAGGAACGAATAATGAGGCTAAAAGGACAACTTTTTTGGAAGGAGTTAAATTTTGTGCTTCCAAGGGATGACACAATGTTGATTTTGAAGGTGATTCATAGCTTGTGGTAAAAGTAGTAACTGCTAAACACACTCCATGTTGGAAACTAATGATGTGGGTCGAAGCTATACACAAGGAACTTGGGAAAATAAAAGATTTCACTTTATCACATGTTTATAGAACATAAAATTTTGCAGTAGATCTCCTCTCAAAACTCGTGATTGACCAAACTGAGTACACAATCATTTTTGAGAATGCCAACTAATGGCCTAGCCTGGAAGAAATCTATGTGGGTGAAGGATGTTTAAGCAGAAAAAGTTCACAATAGGGTTAATGTGGCAGAAGCGATCAACAAGTTCAAGAAGGCAATAGCTACAAAGAATCTTCAGTTATTTTTGGATCATGTGATTGAAAACAAGGATGCTCTAGAAATGTTTCAGATTAGGAGAATGATAGAGATTGGGGCTTGGGATTATTGCTCTATTATAATTGTAATCAAATCCATTGTAATCTTTTTTCAGAAGTAATGGAAGAGAGTGACCCTCTCTGGTGGCAATTTTCCAAAAAAAAAAGATTCAACCAATTAGAGACCCAAAATTAAATTCGACCCCAAAATAAATGGAATAACAAATTAATTTGATTTTCTTTTTTGCCGATCATAATATGCTTGGGATGCTCCTACATTAGTAATAGATCTAAATTTTGGTTTGTGAGAAGTTCTATCAAATGAACTAACGAAAGATGAAAAACTATACATGTTTAGGTACTTTAAGAAGCGCATATACAAATATAAAATATTTATATATATAATAAAATATTGATAGTTTTATTTTTTATTTTTTAAACAATGTTGCTAAAACCAAACAAAATTAAGAGCATGATCTAGCAATGTGAGAAATTGAGATTCTAACTTATTACACTCCAGTAGCCGCAACTTTCTTAATTTGTATGTAATGGAAACGACCTTTCTTGATCTTTCTACTTGTTAATATGCACTACTAATAAAGTGTGTGTGTGTGTGTGTGTGTGTGTGAAAATATTAAATTTATTGACACAAATAATCAACTTTTCAGTTTTATATTTAGATAATATTGTTAAAAATATTTTAAAAATCTATATAACATATATATGTATTAATAGTATATTTGAAAATATTATAAATTGTAACATTGTATTGTATTTATCTTTAATATTTTTTTATTATTTACTAATAATTTAAAGTTTCATATATATGATTATATAAAAATATAGCAAGTTAAAGTATATTGTCTACAAATGACTTGAAAATCAATTTGCTTCCAAGCAAGCCATCAGTCAGATGTCAAATCAAGTGATTTGAATCCACCTCATCCACCTTTTACTATTGCTATCACCACTTCATGACTTACCTTTTTTATTGTTTTATGATCCAAACCATTAGCTCTATAAGACTCTTGGGGCGTGATTTTATATAATTTTATTTTCTATAAATGATAAATGAGACACTTATTCATAAAATAAAAAATACAATCTAATTATTTTTAAAATTGTAATATATAATCTAAAATCGAAAAAATGATTGAGACCATCAAATTCCACATTATTTGCATTTTTAAAATTGAAATTAAAAAAAGTTCCACACACTATAGTAGATTAAGGATCTAACACATATTAAAATTGTAATAAAACAATTCATGAATTTTGAAAGAAAAGACAAATATACACCTGTCCTACATAGACGCATGTAATGTACATTAATATACCCATTCTCTTAACAAGCAAGTAACACTGTACCTTTCCTTGTATGTCCGCTTTTTTCGCTTCCATCCACTCAGTAAGAACATAACACGTGGAATAAAACGTACAGGGCAAGACATCTCTAAATTTAAATTTTTAATCACCAGATAATTTTAAAAGGAGAAAACTGTCCCGAAATATTAGGGCACGAGTGGAAATGTACTACGGAAATAGAAGGAAATATTACTGTTAAAAACAAATTTAAATAAAACGTCCTCTATTAGTTTAAAACTTTTTTGACGAGACTTGTGTATTTTCATGCTTTATAAGACGATTGCCTATTCAATGCTTTCCACGGAAAGGCATAAATGGTAGCCAAGCCTTCCACCCAGTCGCCATTGCAACAGTCAACTTAACTGTTATTCACATATCTGCTTTTTCTTTATAGATTTGGTCTAATATTCTATATAATTATGCTTTTGTTATTTATTTATTTTGACGAAAATTTATTTTTTATTAAATAACATAGTCACTTCTATTCGTTCAGATACGAGAATGTCTGTCATTATGTACCCTCTCATTATATGGACTGATTATGCAGTTAACTCTCTTACAGGGCCAGGCTTAACCGGCACACTATAAGGGTACACTCGTTTGTTTTACTCCCACTTTCCCAGCGGTTTAAATATGGTGGAATAAAGTACAGTATTTAAGATCAATTTAAGTATGTAATAAAATTTATACTATAATATAAAATTTTAAATAATTAATTTTAAAATATTTAATAATAAATATATAATGAAGGATTAGTTATAATAATATTAATAGAAATATTTTTAAATTATAAAATAAAATAGTTATAAACATAATCTATATTTATTTTAAAATAATAGTAATTATAAAAAATTTAAGTAAATGAAAAAATATAAAATACTTCTTAAGTAAATAAAAATTTACTAATTTTAAAATAATTTTATTTTTTTAAAACGTTTCAATTTTTATATATGATGATGATATATAAAATAGTTCTTAAATAAATAAAAAATTAAATAATTCTTAGATAGTTTTAATTTTTTTAAATATTTAGTTGTGTGGCATGCCACTTTATATCTATTATTTTATTTAAACTCTATTGGAGAGAACCAATATTTTTTAACATTTTCAATTTAATAAAATTCAAATTTTTTTTATGAATAAATAAATGAGAGAAAATGATTTTAAAATTTGAATATCATAAATTTGCTTACCATTCATGTTCATTAACATGAACTATAGAAATATCACTATGAAGAAATGATTATATGTAAATATTAACTCCAATTCTAAATTAAATGAATTATAACATGTTTGTTCAGACTTTTTCATTTTTAATAGATAAAATTGTAAAATAAAAATGAAAATTGTAAAACTTACATTTAAATTAAGTGATTGAAATTAATCTTTTTAGAAAATTCACATTTAAATTAATGGCTTACTATCATTGGAAAATTTTGGCTTCAGTATTATTTTTTAGCAATTCTACTTTATCATTTATCATTTTATCTTTATTTTTAGTTGTTTTATTTTTTTTATTTTCATTTAATTAGCTGATAGGCTATCTTTATTTTTAGTTGTTTTATTTTTTATATTTTCATGTAATTAGCTGATAGGCTACATATAGTCTGAGATTTGAGTGGTTGGAAAATAAGTGAGTTGTCTTTTAACGGTAAATTAGTTGTTTAATGATAAATTAGTGGTAAGAGCTTCCAAACTATTGGATGAAACTCTCCAAAATATCTCGTTTAAATTATATAATATTAGTTTGATATTGGGTGGAAGCATTTTATTTCTACTTGGAGTGTTTTTGATCAATTTGATACCAATTTTTTTTTCATTTTCATTTCTTTATGTTTTATGTATGCAAATATTTCAAAATTAGATAATAACTAATTCCATTAATGAAAAAATTTAGATTTGTCTAAGTTTATTTCATTCCATTATTTAACACTTATTAATAATTGTTTAACACTTATATATATATATATATATATATATATATATATGGTAATCCTTGAACCTCCTTTAAATAAAGTGTTAATTGTAAGGATGAAAAATTATTATTTTTAATTATTTCAATATTTTTCTATATAATAATTGCAAAGATGAGAAATTATTCATTTATCTTTATATAAAATTGTGGTTTTGGTTTTATTATTCATTTTATCTTTATTTTTAATTATTTTAATAGTTTCAAATTTTAAATGCTTACTTTTAATTATTTCAACAATTTTTTACTTATTTTTATATAAGTAATGATGGAAAATTATTCATTTATTTTTATATTAGATTTTGACTTTATTTTTATTTTTAATTTTTATTTTTTCATTTCATCTTTATTTTTAATTATTTTAATAGTTTTTTGTTTATATATTTTTTATGTGTAAGGATGGAAAATATTTTTTTAATTATTTCAAAATTTTAGTTTTTTATATAATCGTAAGGATTAAAATTGATTCATTTAACTTTATATGATTATAAGGGTGAACAATGTATTAGGAGAACTTTATCTTTAATATAGTGTTTATTTTTGGACAATTTTCTCGTACATATGCATTTTGATAAATGTCATATTTTAATGTAAATTTCAAACACATTTACATAGATTTTACCTCTTTTATCTACACAAGATCTCACTTCATGTTCTCACACATTTGATCTATCCTTCTAATTATCCATAATAATATATGCATTGATTCTCAAACTTAATGTTTATCATGATGTATTCCATCTATCTTATCCTAGGTTAAGTCCACAATCATTGGGTGATCTACATAAGAATGAACTCAATTTGCCTAAATTCAAATTGGCCTATTGTCCCCTTTGTCTTTCTCACCTAAAGTTGTGTGTGTGCGCTTATGTAAATTATTATGTATTGGTATAAAAATATTTGTTTCCATTCATTTCAGACAACACACACCTTCAATTATCTCTCATTCTAGGAGGATTTAGAAGGTCAATAAATAATAATGCATTTGGATGTTGTGCTTAAAAAGGAGTGACAAGTCTAATTTCTAACAAAATTATCTATTGTAATTCATTAAATTAACATCCTTAATTGGCCTGACATAACAAAAAATAATGAGACTCCATTAATTTGGAGATTTTTTTCAAGAGATAAATGGTTAAAAAATAAAATTAGAACAATATAACAATGTATATGAAAGAGAAATTTTGAAACAAATTTGAAAAAAGTTTCTTAAATGTAAATATATATGTTTTTTTTATTAATGAGTCCATTCTCTTGTTCAAAAATAAAATTAAACAATTTTAAAATATGATATAAGGTGTACTATTTCATCATGCATTTATATATCTATTGAACATGTATTTTCATGTCCTCTTTTTATAAGTTCATTTTTTGTGTTTCTTACATAGCTTCTTTATATAAATCTAGTTTCATGTGATCTCTTAAGTTTTTTATTATATTTTCAATACACTTGAAGTCATCAATATATACTTCTTTAATTAACATTTTTTATCAAAACCATTTTTCCTCAATGCATGCACGGCTAAATTATTAAAATAAATTAAATTGTGTACATTATTAAAGTATTCAATTTACAAATCACACAAGTTTTGCAAGTCAAACTATAATACTCTTTGTAATTGAAGGGATAAAAGTGCATATTATAGAACTTACACCTTTGTCTATACCATTTTTCACATACATCATAAATAATCAATGATCCATTTAGTGCATGTCACCCATTAGTAATCTACCATTATAAACCACCTCAAGATTTCTCATTGCACAATCGAAAAAATTTAGAAACCTTGGACTAGATTGTTTTATGGGATATTGTCTACCAAATTTAAATTCAACTTTTTCTTTCTCAAAATTGAAACCTTTCACGAAATAATCATTAGCATATTGGATCTCATGCCATATATTTCAAATTAATGACCATGGACATTTATTTCAAGAAATTTACTATCAAATATGAATCCATCTACTAATGAATCAATCACAAAAGATAAAATCTAATTTGAATTTTTTTTCAAAAAAATCTAATTTGAATTTTTTTTCAAAAGTTAATTCTTTATACTACGCTAGTCCACTAGCACGTCATAGTTTTCATTCACATACCTTATTTGACATGTTTTTGATGCCTTATTCTATTTTGTGTGTTTGAATCTCATCACTGGTGGACAAAGAATCATCTTGAAATAAGTCCTACAATACTTCTAAGCATAACTAGTTCAAGAGTGAGGAAAACCATATATTTCATGATCATAATTACAATATATACAATAAACAAAACCATCGGCATATTATATTTGTAGATAATAGCCCATGCAATTCAAAAATAAACATTAACTATGAATGAAATATGTCCACAAAGAACATTAATACAAAACACATTTTTTATGCTAAATTTTTTTAGGAGTCTTAGATTGAGCTAATAGTTTTATCCTAGCATTCAAATATGTAGGGGAACAAGTTTCTCCATTTATTTTTTTACTTTAAAATTATTCAAGATTATTTATTTAGTCAAGAGTTATTTCTACTTATAATTATTATTTTAATTGAAATAACTCTTATAAAGAACTTTCAAAAAAATAAAATAACAACAATCATTATTTGCTAATAATACTTTTAATTGATTAGTGTGAATTATAATTTCTAACATATTATAACAAAAACTAATTAATAACACTTACTAAAATGATTTGTAAAAAAAATCTTAAATGAAAATATAAACAATTTTCAAAATATTATAATTCATAAAATCATTCTATGGAAAAAATATTTCTATAGTGGATGTTAATGAACATGAATTGTAAGAAAATTTATGATATTGAAACTTAATATCATTTTCTCTCTTTTATTCATCTATAAGAATATATATGACTTTTATTAAATTGAAAATGTTAAATAATAATGATTCTCTCCATTAGAATCACATACTTGTACTTCTAGAGTTTGAATAAAATAATGAATATAAAATGTCATGCCACACAACTAAATATTTAAAAAAATTAAAACTGTCTCAGAATTTTATTTTTTTTAATTTATTTAAGAATTGTTTTAAATGTTGTGATCCTATATAAAAATTGAAATCTTAAGAAAAGTTAAAACTATTTAAAAATTATTAAATTTTTTATTTACTTAAGAATTATTTTATATTTTTTCATTTACTTAAATTTTTTATAATTACTATTATTTTTAAAATAAATATAGATTATGTTTATAACTATTTTATTTTATAATTTAAAAATAATTCTATTAACATTGTTATAACTAATCCTTCATTATATATTATTATTAAATATTTTTAAATTAATTATTTAAAAGTTTATATTATAATATAAGCTTTATTAGATATTTAAATTGAGCTTAAATAAAAGTTTTCATGTTAAAATACTCTACTTCAATTTTCCTTCATGCGGGGTATTTACTGTAGTTTATTCCACCATATTCTAATCCGCTGGGAACGTGGGAGTAAAACGAACTACTATGGAAATGAAAATAACTAACATGAAAATAGGAGCGGGAGAATATTTACGAGAATAGAATCTGAACTACTATGGAAATGAAAATAAGTAACATGGTCAATGGGCCCTTGGTTTACTGGTGAAGTTGAAAAGTTCTAAATGAGCCCACCAGGGATCAATTAGTTGTTGTATATTTGTTAATTTTCTTAGTATTTCATAAAAATTTATAAAAAATATTGTATGGTCTTGCGAATATTGTATATGACACTGCATGGATAGCCAGGATGGTCAGAATACCATCCATTGATAACCCTTCCCAACCTTAGTTTCCACAAACACTGAAGTGGATTGTCTGCAATCAATTAAGTGATGGATCTTCGGGTGGAGAATCATTTTACTTGCCACATGATAGACTTCTTATTACTCTTCCATCTGTCATTGCACTTAGAATATGGAAGGTGGAGGAAACACAAATGCAGAAGGGTGAGATATATCATACTTTTCTCAAATCTATTTTTATCAAATATTTGATTATGTTCTTTTTATTAAAGAATAAGATTGTTTAGAAAGTGACAAAAAAAATTCTACAAGAACTAAAATCTTTTAAAAACTAGAAGCAACTAGATGTTGTCCAAAGAAAAGAACATTCCAGTTTTACAATTCTTTAGAATATTAGAAATTTTTAGATTATAGAGGTTCCAAGTATAAATACAAGATTGTCCATTGCAAACAACACTATTACTATTATAATTTGTTGAATTGTGTGTAATAAATGATAGATCAATATTTATTTTTTTCAACTATTTCTCACTATTTTATGCTCTATTTTTGTTTTGTTTACTGTTATTATTTTATTATTTAAATTTGTTTTTTCACTTCTAATCCACAATTGCTTAGGCACCACTAGAAACTTTTGTTCAAATCCAATTCTGAATTGACAAAGTCTGCTCATTGTGGTCATTTGCAGGTATTGATTTTGTTAACAATCAAATCTCACTCTATTTGGATGAGATAGGGTTTAGTAATCTGCCAAGTGGATTTGTGATCCTCTTTTCTTCTTTGTTGAAGGAAGCTCATGCTCTAAGTCTGGGTATTTCTCATGAATTTCCATTCATTAAAAAAATGCTTGCAATCAGGGAAGCTCAACTTAAAGAGTAAATAAAGTACACCCAGGGGTATTGGCAATTGTATTGTTTACCTGTTAAGTTTGAAATCTAATGATTTTTTTTTCATTCCAAACTCAGGATTGATATGGGTGTTTTACATAGCCTTCCGGCATCACTTTTGTTTTCATTGGAGGGATTGCAAGAAATTATAGATTGGATAAAAATATTGGACCTCTGTTACAAGGATGGGATGAGATAGGGTTTAGTAATCTGCCAAGTGGATTTGTGATCCTCTTTTCTTCTTTGTTGAAGGAAGCTCATGCTCTAAGTCTGGGTATTTCTCATGAATTTCCATTCATTAAAAAAATGCTTGCAATCAGGGAAGCTCAACTTAAAGAGTAAATAAAGTACACCCAGGGGTATTGGCAATTGTATTGTTTACCTGTTAAGTTTGAAATCTAATGATTTTTTTTTCATTCCAAACTCAGGATTGATATGGGTGTTTTACATAGCCTTCCGGCATCACTTTTGTTTTCATTGGAGGGATTGCAAGAAATTATAGATTGGATAAAAATATTGGACCTCTGTTACAAGGATGGACACATGCTAGGCTCAATGGCATCCGCTACCTGTGTTTTTATGCATAGAGGAGAGAAAAAATGTCTGGAATTTATAAACTTTTTTGTCACAATTTGTGGGGACTACGGTAAGATGGTCTATATTTTCTAATCTTCTTCATTTTCTAAGACAATACAGTTTGAGATATTGGCTACATAAAATATTAAATCAAGACAACTAATTAAAAATATATATTGAAAACTGAACAAAATGTTTGTCATGTTACACTTATGGAAAGACTTTGTAAATACAGTAGTACGTTATGTTTATTTTGAAAGCTTATTTGTTTTGCAATGGTTTACCATTAGGATTCAAACGTAATCTTATTTCAAGTGCTTTTCTTGCTTTGTGTTTGTTAACAGTGCCTTGTTTTTATCCTTCTGATTTCCATGAACGCCTTGTTGCCATTGATATTATTGAATGCCTCGGAATTGGTCGCTATTTCAAAAAGGAGATCAAACATGCATTGGATTATGTATACAGGTCTCGCCTGATAATCTTTTCCCTCCTTTGTTTTACAAGAAATTTGAAGAGAAAAAATCTTATACTTATATTTCTTACATAGATTTTGGAGTATTGCAGGCATCGGAAGGGGAAGATATGATACCATTTCTAATGTCAATGATACAAGTATGGGCTTTAGAATCCTTTGAGTACATGGCTATGATGTATCTCCAGGTAAAGGTGTTTATTTATTTGTCTTACTACACGGCAATTGGGTGTATAAAGACTTTCTTAAAACCTAAGGAGAAACAGTCTTTGGATTGAACTTATAAATTGTTAAAAAATTGTATTTTCCTTTTTAGTTTATTAGCAACGTCTGAGTAAATTTAGAGAACATTTATGTCTAAGAATGTTATCAAGACAGTAAACTCAAAGTTTTGTTTTTATCAGAAATTACACTAGTTTTTTTTAGTAAGATCTATCTGTTTGACTGTATGTAAATAAACATTGATTAGTAGTTCATGTTTTTCTGCAGAAGTTCTAAAAAAATTTGAAAACGAGAGAGGAGAGTTCTTCAATTTTGCTGACAAAATACACAGAGGGGTTGAAGACATGTTAAGTCTCTACAAATGCTCTCAAGTAGCTTTCCTTGGAGAAAAGATAATGAAAGAAGCAAAAACCTTCACAGCAAGTTACTTGAGAAATCTTCTTGAAACAAGGCATTCTTGTGCTCTTGCAAGAGATTTCACTGGATCTTCTGCTGTAAGTTTTCTGCTCTAAGTTTTATTGGTGAAAACTGATCAACAATTAACTGCGCATAGATTGATTAAGACTAGAGTTCGCTTTAATATTGTTGATTTTTAAAATATACGAAGGATGTCATGACTGATGAGCTCTTTCATTCTATAAACTGATTAAAGTTCGCTTGATTTGTTAAAAATGTATATTTCTAGATGTTTTAAGTAAATCAAATTTACGTTCAGGTGGACTACGAATTGAAATATGGATTCCATCGGAGTTTACCCAGACTGGAGGCAAGATCTTATATAGAAGGCTTCTGGGAAGGAGATAATTCTTGGTTGGCGAAGACCCTTTATAGGTAAGACTCTATTACTCAGCTCATGCCCTCTGCCCAAGTAAATAAAAGAGGCTTAGTCATAACACGCCCACTATTTCATTTCTTCATTGCTCTCTTCTATATCTAAATTTTCCTTTCATATATGAGTTAGAAAGAGGTAACAATATTTAAGCTCTTCATTAAGCTCTTCCATTTATATGAATTTCCATATATATATAGGATTTGAATGATTAGAAAACTCTTGATTGTCCAACTTACCCCTAGAACAGGGAGTAACTTATGTATTATTAATTCTCATATTACAAGTAATTGTGTTTTTCTCTTGATATAGTTATGGCAAACAATTCATTTTCATATACAGGTTGCCTTATATTAACAATGACAATTATATTGAGCTGGCTAAATTAGACTTCAACACAGTGCAGTCCATACATCATAAAGAGCTTGAACAAGTCTGTAGGTATGGTTGTTTTAAGTTTGATAAAAGAATCGTTTTAGTATAAATAGTTTACAAATTTCAATAGAAATTATAAGTTGATAAGATCAATTTTAGTACAAGTGGTGGATAGATTCCGACTTTAGGAAGTTGAGATTCACTCGAGAGTGATATATAGAGATATATTTCGTGGTAGCAGCTAGCATGTTTGAACCTAAATATGGTGACTATAGAATTGCATTTACAAAAGTTGGTTTCCTCCTCAGTGTTCTCGATGACCTATATGATAAATATAACTCTTCTAAATAAATTATGTTATTCAACCAAGAATTTAAAAGGTAAATTTTGAAAATGGTTTTGTAATACATATAGAACTTATTTGAAGAAACAAAATAATTGGCTAGTTTAACAATCAAATTTGTTTACATTATTTAATTATATATTAATTTAAATATCACATGTGATTAAATGATAGGCTATTAATTCATAAATTAAATAATTTATATTCAAATTGAATATTTAGATTGTATTTTATTGTACTTACCAATAGAATTATAGTTGATCTTTCAACAAAGTGCCATTATTATATTTCCTTTTCTTGTAGGTGGGATCTAAATATACTAGATACCATGTCAGAACATATAAAAATATGCTTCCTTGGATTATACAATACAATCAGTGAGTTAGCTAAGCAAGCATATAAAGTGCAAGGGCATGATATGCTTGACTACTTCAAGAAAATGGTATGTATACTATATAAATGAAATTAATAATATAAATTCAATCAAACATCAAAATTCTAAGGTGACAATCATATAATCAGTGGAAGGTTCAACTTGAAGCCTTTACCAAAGAAGCAAAGTGGTCTAGACATAAGTATGTTCTTGGATGGGAGGAGTACATAAATGTTTCCAAAGATTCAGGAGGGTTTGGTACAACTATTCTCACTTCCATCCATTTAATGGGAGAATTTATCACCGATAACATTCTATGCCAGATGGATGATAGATCAAAATCTCTCCATCTTGTGTGCCTAACTACAAGGCTAGTGAATGATACCAAAACATTCAAGGTAAATGCAACAATCTCCTATGCTACATAAGAAATTATGAATTATTACTTTATATTAAATTATTCTCTTAACACTTTTATTACCATGGATAAAGCATGTTTAACACTAGTATTGATAAATTGTACTATGATGAATGTTGATGTAAGGCTGAAAGAGAATGTGGTAAGTTGGCTTCTGGAATAGACTGTTATATGAAAGACAATCCCAAGAACTCAAAAGAAGAAATTCTAAACTATGTTTATATTGTTATTGAAGATGGACTTATTGAATTGAACCAAGAATTGTTCAAGTGTACTCAATTGCCAAGTTGCTCTCAAAATTTACTTTTGAGTTCAGAAAGATTGTCTCAACTTCTTTAAATGCCAACATATGCCTTTAATAGCTCTTTCCAACATAAGAAGGATATGGTGGACAAATGTCTTTTTTGAAGGATCAAATGAAAATAGCTATGTTGGAGATAACTACCCATCCAACATTGACATGTGCTAGCATGTTGTCAGAAATTTGAGAAGTTGAATAAGTGCTGCAAGTAGAAGGCTTAGGGGCCATCTAGTTAAATAACTATATATCAAATCAATTTTCTTACCATCATATTTAATTCTATAATTATAAAAGTTTCTTGTACTTGATTAAAGATGTATAATGTAATAATATTTCAATAAATAATATGTAGTTTTCACTTGGATGATATTTCTATTAAAAATTAATGTACTAAATATGCCCCATTTATAATTATCAATTAATCTTATTTAATTATATGATTTTTTCATAAACAATCAATTACTTCATAAATTATTCTCTATATTACTAATTGTATTTATGTGTTAATTATTTTTAACTATTGAAAAATCATAAATCATTTAATAACATTAATAATATTTAAAATATTATAAATTAATTTTTTTTAGTGCATTTAAACAATGTCTATGTTTTAAAATAATTAAAAGTTATACATTACCAACCTCTAAAACTAAACATAAAATCATATATCTTTTCACTTCTAACCCTAAAATTAACATGAATTTCATAATTCTCTTTAATTTATAATAAGAATATTATATGATCATATTAATATTGCCATTATATACTTCATATTCAATAGGGGGATTTTGTTGCATGATCTATTGGTGGTTTTTGTGTGTTGTCAATTGTAATTTTTTGATAAAGTAAGCAACATTTATAGGGTGATGTACCCTTTACACATTGAGCCTCATGGGCCAAAAAAGATCAAGTCCAAGTATCAAAAAAAGCTAGCCAAAAAATAGTACATCGACCACAGAATAACAACAAAAACATCAAAATGCAGAACAAATAATAGCTAACTAGCATTATCCTAGTTCTTTGATAGGAGGTCCATGACATCATCCCTGACCCACTCTTGATTCTCATTAGCATTCTTTCCCTCCAGCTATCTTTAATCACTGTAGACAAAGTGCTAGTGACGAAGAGGACCAACTTCATAATGAAGTGGTTCAGGCCCCTGAATCTCTTGTCCAACTTGTCCATTTTTTCTTTAAGCACATGACGCTCCTCTCTTTCATTAGCGACCTTTAGGTCCTCTACATGATTAGCATCCAGCGGGTGTGAATACTAAAAGGCTGAATTCTCTTCAGCTCTTTGATGTTGTCAAGGATCGTGTGGGGTCCTTTCACATTTTCCTCCTCTTCCTCCTCGGACACATTGTCCTCCTTATCGTCTTTACTATTTGACTACTCCTCCTTCAAGTCCACCAACACCTTTTTTTTTGGTTATTTTTGGCTAGTCTCCTGGACCTCCGAATAGTGGTCTCTCAGCTAGTCATAACCATCACTTCCACCACTATGTCACCCTTGGAATCCTTCCCGACAACATTTTTTCCTCTACCATCTTTCACCATAGACTCCATTAAGCCTTTTCTATCGTATTTGCTCTTATTTTTCGGAGTGGATTTGTAAGTTGTTTTGGCCGAAGTAGCCTTAAGGTCAGACAGACTAGCCACAACACTCATCTGAGCATTTCTCGCATTTGATTTGAGTTTTTTAGTAGCATGCTTGGGTTTAGGATTACCAGTAGCACTCAAGTGGGGTTTTTGAATGGGGCTTTAAGACTTCGTAGGGGAGATGTTAGGAACAATGAGAGGTTCGACTTCCTCCACACGAACAACAAAAATGGACTTAGGTGGGCATAAATCAAGCTGGAAATGATGGAGCCTCATAATAAGTCCTTGATGGAGAGGCAGAGGAGGGATATATTTCAGGTTAAGGCTAGCATTTTCCTTGCATTTTTCCACCGAACTTTCCAAATCCATAAGCAAAAATAATGGAAAACTTAAAAGAAATTTGTGCCTAAGATTATTCAACAAAGGGAAGTGGTAGAAAAAGTAGGTTTTAAATCTACCTTCAAGTGTCATGTATCTCACGAGGGCCAAACAAACTTGGTCCCAGGGATGTGGAATGTGCTCCCATTCGAAACCCGACTAGTTGTGGACCAGCTCCTTGCTCCCCGCAAATAATGAATTCATGTTGTCATTAATCTAGGTCCTTGCACAATCACATCTTCACTAACTTCAAATGGTATTCATCCTAACGTCACTCTCTGATCATTCCAAAAGTTGGAAAATTGTGTAGAAAAGTTAGGGTCATGACCCATGAGATTCTCCATTAGGGGAGCTAATGCACCCTTGACAGAGATGTGCCAAACCAATGGATTTTTATGGAATTCACCGTAGTTATTAGTCTCTTTATACACACAATCACCACCTATGATGTCTACCTACACAAGAAAAACTAGAGAACTTGTAAAAGAAAAATGTTAGAGATACTAGCTAAGCAAAGGGCTTTCTTCACATAATGGATGTTTTGGTGAATAAGGCTACATTTGCTAATCAAGGTAGTGTGTAGGTCACATGCGTGAAAATAAAAATCACCTATCATAATTTTAGCAATATAATAAATGGGGATCTTGAGGCGATTGCAGCTAGGTAAGCAAGATATGATGGAAGAGCGAGGTTCATTAGCCATGTTGTGCTTGCACAAAAAGCTAGGCAGAATGGTCTCAAGGCAAAATTTAGTAATATCAAGGTAAATAGGTTTGGGACACAAAGTTAAATTAGTGAAAATAAAAGAGCCAAAAGGTAGCTTTCCCTCATAATGAGCCGTCACATCAAGTTTTAAATCCACAGGCTTAATGATGAAATGATAATTTAACACAATCCCCATAAGGAGATATCAAAAGGTACAACCCTTTAGATTCATAATTACGAAGTATGTGTCATCCTTCGTTGTAAATCCACCTTCATTTAGCACGAGATTAGCCCAAAATTTTGATTTTTTCCACTTGTAGGCCACCATAGCTTTTATGCCCATCCACCAACCCCAAAGTACAATCATGTGGACCCCCCAAATGACCCCCATAATCAAAAACTTTGAAGTCATCATAGCAAATGAGGGTTTTGTTCTTTCAATATTAGGTCTTGAATTCTTAGCGGTAAGTTCTCTAGATTTCTCCAACATTTAGAGAAATTCCAAAAGGTGCCAAAGTTAGCTAAGGCATCTACCACTTGATTACCCTCCCTATAAATCTGGGTAATTTACCCTAACCTTGGCTTAGATAAAAAGAGACTTCGTACTCCATCCAATCAGTCTGCCAAAGTTCACAACATTGGTAATGGACTTAGAGTCCCCTTCAAAGTGAAGGTTCTCTATCCCTAGAGAAGTAGCAATTTGAAGGCCCTTGATAATCACATGTTCTTCCGCAATCATAGAATATTGGAAGCTAATTCCCCTAGCATAATCAACCACAAGATTACCTTTGGAATCTCTGATCACACCTCCTATACTAGCTCTGCCCAGGTTGCCTTTTGTAGACCCATCAAAATTGAGTTTAAACCATCCTCTATCTGGAGGTTCCCAAATGGTGTTACTCCTAGCCAAGGATTTGGAGTTGTTAAAAGAGCTTGCATTCAACTTCTAATGCCAAGCCTTCACCATTTTAATTTCACATTCAATGTGTCCTTTCTCGATAATTTTCCCATTGAAGAGGGAGATGTTTTCCTCAATAAGGCAGGCACCAATACAAAAGACCTCCCTAGGACTCATCTCATTATTCCTGAATATCCTATTGTTCCTTTCCTTCCATAAACACCAACAGATAATGGGATGGACCTGGTTCCAAATTTCTTCAAGCAAGGGGTGAGTATAAGGACCACATCAACCCAAAATAAAAGATTTGATATCCTTACAAATGGTCCAAACAATACCTAGTCTTTCAAAAGTCAATCCCCAAAATTCAACAACAAACGGGTAGTGTAATAGTAAGTGGTCTACAATTTCCTCACAACATTTACATAACAAACATCTATTGGGGATATTAAATCCTCTTTTCCTCAAATTATCCTAAGTAAGGATCTCATTGTGATAGGCAGTCCACCAGAAGAAATTGACTTTTGGGATCATATGGTAGTTCTACACCTTCTCCCAAGGATCAACCGCAACACCCTGGTTTGCTAGCAGATTGTATGTCGATTTGACAGAGATCACCATTTTTGTCAAAGGTCCACAAATATTCATCTCCCAAGTAGGATGAGGGAAGCCTAGTAAGAGAAAGTAACTCCTGAAATACCTATCCAAGCAACAAACATCTTGGGAAAAGGGGTAGCAAAGGGCTAAATCCTTCCATAACCTAGCCCTAGCAGGCCTGAGAACATAGTCCCTAATGTGGATACCGAAGAACCTCTAGGCCAACCTCTTGAGATTCTTGAAACCAGAACTTTCTAGAGGGGTATCAAGTAACCAAGGATCTTCCCAGAACTTGATCTTATTACCATTCCCTATCTTCCATTTTATCCCTCTCCTAAGAAGACTTTGTTTGTTGTAAATGCTCCTTTAGGCTAGAGAACCCTGAGGATGAACCTCAGATAGGTAGTTGACCAAAGGCTTGTTCTCAATATATTTAGAATTCATAATTTTACACCAATCCTTAGTGTTCCTTATTTGATCCTAGCCCACCTTGGCCATCAAGCCCTTGTTATTTTTGGCTATGTCCCTGATCCCAAGACCACGACAATTTTTGGGCTGATAGACCTTTTCCCATTTTACCAGGGAAAATTTCTTCTTGTCCTCGCTCCCAGACCAGAGGAAATTCCTTTGAATTTTTTCAAATTTCTCAGCTATATACTTGGGTATCTTGAAAATAGAGAGGAATTAAATTGGTATACCTTGAAGAGAAACATAAAGAATTTTAAGCTTACCAGTGTGGCTAAGAATGAAACCTTTCCATCCAACAAGTTTCCTCTAAATTATTTCAAGCACCGAGTTCCAAAAGTCATGGGTGACCTCCTTGACACTGAGAGGAACCCCAAGGTAAACTAAAGGAGGAGTCCCACTGAAGTAGACCAGAACTATAGTCACCCTAGCTTGCAAGTTAGGAGTGGTATTAAAGAAGTAAATCATGTTTTTTCTATAGTTAATGCATTGAATAGAGCAGGCAGTGTAGTTGTTTAGACAATTTTTCCATTTTCTAGCTCCAACCACATAGGCTTTCCCAAAAAGGAAGGTATCATTGACAAATTTTTGTATCACAATTGGATCCAAAAAAGAGGCATCTTTGATTCCCTTTATAGAACTTTGTGATATTAGACTAGAAAATTTATTTCTCAACACATTCGCTATCATGATACATAAATAGGGTGAGAGGGGATCACCCTGTCTAATTCCTCTGCCAGTAGAAAAAAACCCAAAGGGGGCCCCATTCAGAACTAAGTACTTAATCCTAGTAAAAAATTCCATTATGAGTTTGACCACAGGCTGGTTGAACCCAAACTTAGTCAAGATGTTAGGGATGATGTCCCAAATAACCTTGTCATAGGCTTTTGAAATATCCAATTTGAGGGTCATCCCCGCATAGTTGCATTTGTCCATGGAGTGCATAAGATCATGGGTGGTCATAGTAGCATCAAGAATATGACGACCAGGAACAAACACTTTCTGGGTGGGGCTAATGAATTTGTCAAGAAGGGGTTTGATTCAGTTCACCAAGATCTTGGAGAGGATTTTGTAAAAGGTATTGCATAGGCTAATAGGTCAAAAATCAGAAATGGATTCAGGATCATAGATCGTAGGGATTAGAGAAATGAAAGTGTGGTTTAGTTGTTTGAGAATTTTACTAGGTTTGAAGAAATCACGAGCAGCCAAAACAATGTCCTCACCCATAATCTCCCAAAAGATTTGAAAGAAAGAAGGTGGAACACCATCGGGGCTCGAAGCTTTGAATGCCCCCATACTAAAAGTTGCCACCTAAACCTCCTCTAGAGTAACAACACTGAGAATCCCAAGATTATCATTCTGGGTGATGATGGTCGGTAAGTGGTTTAACAACAGATTATCCATGGTTGAGTTGGGCACCTCTATAGGAGCCAACTAGGCCTCCTAAAATTAATCAGTAGACAAAAGGCCAATTCGGGTAACTGTAGATATCACCTCTCCCCTCATATTAGTTAGTTTAGAAATTTGATTCCTTTTCTTATGTTTGATGGCCAACATGTGAAAGAAAGAGGTATTCAGGTCACCCTCTTTCAGCCATTGGACCCTAGATTTTTGTTTCCAAAATATTTCCTCTTTCCTGAGGATTTGTTTCCATTCCTTCCTATTCTTAATTTCCCGGTTGTGAGTCTATTGACTGGCATCCCCTTCCTCCATTTTCCTTTGAAAGGTTTTCAATTTTTCCTCTATAATATTTTTCTTTTGAAAAACATCACCAAAGACACACTTGTTCCAACCTTTCACCGTGCATTTAATATGTTTTAGTTTGAAGAAGATCTTGAACATGGGGGAGCCATGAACATGGATGTTCCACCATTCAACAATTTTATTCTTGAAATCAAGATGATAATTCCACATTATCTCAAATTGGAATGGGATAGGACCCACAACAAATCGGTTGTTAGAGGTCAACAATAGAGGATTGTGGTCAAACACTATTTTGGGTAGGGTTCTAAGATTATCACTAAGGAGCCTAGTCTAGTGACAAGAACAAAGGAATCGATCCAACCAAACTTGTATCAAATTTTCACCTAAGTGCCTATTGGACCAAGTGAAGGCTTCGCTGGAAACATCAATGCAGACCAGGCCAGAAGAGCTTAGAAATTTATCCAGGCTAGAAATGTTATCCGAGTAATCCACCAGACCGCCAATTTTCTTTGAAAGATATAGAGGAGAGTTGAAATCCCCTACCATCATCCAATGAGATCCAACATTGTTTTAATCCAATCAGCAAGATCCTTCCATAAGGCACTTGTAGCATTCATCTGGTTAAGAGCATAAACATTGATTAGGGACCAAGTTCCACCTGGATAGGAGAAAGAGACTCCCACACTACTCTTACAGTGGAAAAGTTTAGAACCCTTAAAAATAGAGGGGTTTCAAAGCACTGCCAGCCCAACCGATGCCCCATCAACATCACTATAGAAGTAGGATGCACCAGGACAAATAAACTTAGCAATCGTATCAAAATTTCTCTTCTTCATCTTGGTTTCTTGTAGTAGGCACACATCAATATTATTTTCTAGTACATAGTTCTTTAGAGAAAGGTTCTTGTGGGAGTTGTTGAGCCCATGAGCTTTCCATGAAATGACCTTCATTTCAGACCTTTCTTAGAAGACACATCCAATGGCCTCTATTTAATTAAGGAAATCTCATTTGTAGTCTCTCTTAGCCTAGTATGTCTATGGTTGGGTCTACCCAATTTAGAATCTCCTCCCACATCCACTTTCTTTTTCCTCCCTCTTTTCTTTGGGGTTTTTGAGTTCTCTTCTTCTGCAACTTTCTCTATCATCAAGCCTTCTACATTCTCTACATATTAATCTACAACTCCATTACTCTCAGCTTCCCATATCTCACCTTCTTCACCCATTGTTTCACTTGTCCTAGCAAAACCCACCTTCGGTAGGGAGCCAACAACAACCTCATCCAATACCGAAATGAGGCAAGGGGCGATATCATGAACCTCCTGGGTATTAACAACAATATCATTTAGAGTTAGAGAGGTAAGGCTCACTCTAGGATCCACTAGGCCAATAGAGGAATAACCAAATGGAGGTGAAACACTTGGAGACATGGCTAGAGGGACAACATCCATCGGTAAATTATTCTCCATAGGAGGTTGGGGACTCACTATAGTAATACCCATGTTAGGCTCCCGATTAAATGAAGATTTACAATCAAAGATAAGGTAGCCAAATTTAGCACACTTCTGACAATAAATAATAGTATTTTCTTAGCACACTGGCTGGATCAAGTTTCCAGACTTAGAACACAACTTAACCAAGTTAGAAGTCTTGTCCACATAAATATTCACACAAAAATGAGCAAAGAATAACCTAGATTTTGATTTGGTGATGGAATCTAAAGTGATAAATTTTCCTATAGAGCCCAATTCTCTTGAAGATGGCTTCATCCCAATATTCTAATGAAAATCCAGGTAGTTGAACCTAAATTTGGGCTGATTTGTTTAGATCCACGGTAGGGTCGAACCTCGGTTTTGAGCGACATAAATCCAGGCTATGTTTCCCATACACCCAGGGCCCATAGGATAGGATCATCACCAAATCCTTTGAAGTCGTAAACTTCAAGAGGAAAAGGCCACCCACCATATCAGAAATCTTTAAACTCCCCTTGAGGTTTCATTTAGCAGCAACCCACTTCCAGACCATATCCACAGAAGGACACAAAGATAGAAAACAACCCACAACCACATTCTCCATGGAGGAGAGAATCCTATAACTGACAGAATTATGAATAGGAAAATCCATCGTAGAAGCAGTGACTTCCTCAAAAAGAGGATGAATAGGAGAAGATTTCTATTTTCCATTAGTCAGCACATCCTTCCAACCTAAAGTTTCTAGGAGAATCTTCACCATCAGGAGTTTCAGCAAATACGATCGAAATCATAGGTGTCTCTAAAAGACTTGAAGACAAAGGCACTAATTCATTAGGAGAGTCCCCTGAGGGACACAAATCCACATATGATAAGGAGAGGCTCGGTTCAGGAGGGGACAAAGGGAGATCGTGGGGTAGCCCCAGGGAAAAATCCACCATGCGTGTAGGAAGTTCAAAATGTAGGCAGAGGAGAGGGAAGAAAGATTTTTATTACTTGCCCATAATGTTTCTTTGATTCAATAATTTTCTTACCTCATTTTCTTTAATATTATTATTTCTTGCGCGCCCTAAGACAGCCTTTGGCAGCAAACACCACTGCCCCCCCGGGAGGTTAATTAAAAATTAACTATTTTTATATAAAGTTAAAAATAATGATGCTTGATATTTCATTTAAAAATAAACTCATTAAACGGAAAATCATGTGACATTATGTGTTTACCACTAAATATAAATGGATAAAATTCTATCAATAAAATTTTATTAATACTTGAAAGAATTTCCTATTACAAATAAAAAGTATATTATTGTTTTTGATAAGATAAGTAACATTTACAAGGTGTTGTACCCTTCACACAAAAATCCCAAAGGACCAAAGCAAAGCATAGTTCAAACAAAACTTGAACTAGAAGAACAAACAAAAACATCTAACTGAGAACTATAGAACAACCAAAAAATTAAACGACCCCCAAAACATAGGGGTTGAAACTGACTCCCTGAAACCGAAGCCATGAAGAGGCAATATATTTGGGGAGACCCTTCTTCTTCCTCAACACAATCGACTAGGAAGGCTCAGAATAGAGAACCAATGAGCGAGGTGAGGGGAGCAGATCCACAACAACCACCCTGAGAGAGGAGCCACCATGCAGAGAGGGAGCCAATACCGAAGTAACAAAGATAGGAGCAAACAAAGGTCCAACAAATTCATTCAATGAAGGAAGAGAAAGTTATGATATAATAGCGATAGCAGAAGTATCTGACAAAATAGAGACAACAAAAGGTTTTGAGGAAAGGATAGCTGACAGAGGGTTTTGTGTAGGCTCGAGAGGGTCATCCTCCCTAGAGGAACTATTCGAAGGGGGAGAACCAACATTAAGATGGTTTGTGGAAGCATTCTTCCACCAAGTAGTAGTTCTCTTGTAATGAGAAAGAGGGCAAACAAAGGCCAAATGACTAGTGGAGAAACACTTCCTACATCGAAAGGGGATGCCTTCATATTCCAACAGCTATGTCCAAGGTCTATTCTCCACCATTAAGACCACATCCCCATGGAGAAATTTGGAGATGTCTAAATCTACTTAAACACGAGCCACTGTAATATGCCCTAAATCTTGAGTTGTAGAGTCCATCAAAAACCATCCAATGTAGTTTCTTATAGTTTCATAACAAGAATGCTCCCAGAACTAGAGAGGGAGATTCGGTAATTGGACCCAAACAAGTCTGGTATTTAACAACTCTGTAAGTGGATTGAAGGATAAAAACCAAGGGTTCATGGATAGTGAATGAACCCCCCACATCCACCCCTTATCTAACACACAATCCCACTCCACAACGGAGGAAAAGGTAGCTAGGAAGAAACCCCTAGCGCATGGATAAAGCTCAATCTTCTTAGAAACAACTGGCTTCCAAGAGGTAGAAACCCAATCATGGAGATTGGGGAGGGAGGGCCACAAGCCATTGAACCTACAAACCATGCCTTGTTTCAAATAGTAGTCCTCATTTTGAACAACTTCAAGTCCAGAGACCACAACAAGGGAGGCACGAGCATAGGGCAAAGGTCTCACCCTAGTCAAAGTAGGCATATATCGAACGCCATCCTTAGAAACTACCTCAAAGAAAGACTTATAAAATCAGCCCAAAGTTGGACGACCACCGACAAGGAGAGAAGCATGAATAGAAGGTCAATTCCCCACATCCACACAACCCTCAAACCCATGCAAATATTTGGACGGTCTCCCATAGAAAATCGGGGGAATATGAGATGGAGGAGAAGGACCCCCACACTCCCGATCACCTCTAGTAGCCACTAGATCCATGCCAAGAACCTGCACTTCATCTCCATTCAAAATTGTTTCTACCTGTTGGATCTTGCCCAATGTCACACCATCGTCTGTCACTGTTCTTTTTGTTAATAATATATATATATATATATATATATATATATATATATATATAATTTCTTCTCTATTAATCAAATAACAAGAAGAATATAAATACATGCATATGTGATTGGTTAGTTTAATTGTCTTCAGTTAAACTATATAACCAAACCCAAACATAATGTAATATGCAAAAAAAAATTATTTATTATATTATTTCTATAATATGCCCTTGAAAACATTAACACTTTTCCAAGGGGACCTCCCCTCAAGATTACAAGAGAAAACTTGTTAATTCAAAAATATGCATTGTTGAGAAGATCTTTCTTTGAAGAAACAAATCTTGAATCAAGTGGAATTCCATCAAGCTACCTGATGACCCTCAAAAGGGTGTAGCTTCAATCTAAATTCCTAAGTTTTTGGACTACCATATCCTAAACTCTTGAATCAGTAATTCTTAGATTATTCGAAAGAAATCCTTATTGAGCTCTCCAAAATGTATGGCTCCATCAACCAGTCTGATGACCCTCAGAAGGGTATAAGTCTCAAACACAATATCATAATCTCATTGCACAACCATCCATATTGAGCTCTACACCAAACCCCTTACTTGTCTCCAAAAACCAAACTCACAATATATGTATTTTTCATATCTATCAGCAACAACAAAAAATTAAAGCAAAAAGTACTTCTTGTACAAAGCATCATCTCAAAGTGAAAGCCAAAAATGCTTGTCACGCAAAACATCATCTCAAAGTGAAAAGCTAACTTGAGATGATCAAAATTCCTCCATCCTCTAGTGCCACCAACCTCTAATGTGATGGCTCAAAGTACTAATCCACCAAAAAATAGAAACAAAGGAAGTATTGTAACCATTGATAGAGGGGTAATAAATACAATAGAGTTTTGATCAATCACTCCATTAATAAACTCAAGGCTTCCACCAGAGACATGCAATTTTTTCTATCAATAACCCTACCTACCATAGGTAGACACTCGCTAAAAACCCAATCAAGAAAAATAACATGTGTGGCCATGATCGATAACTGACTCACGAATGTGAATCTTTGAACCACAGATCACCAATCCCTCATAATTTGCATTATATGAAATTAATCAACATTAAAAAAATGAGGTGATGAATAAAATCGATCATGAATGGAACCTTATCTACTCTCCAAAGGTGTGATTGGGTCTGGTAGTCTATGTTTTTTTTGTTTTTGTTCTTTGTTCTTACTAGCCTATGTGCCCTCAATCTATTAGACTTAGTTATGTCTTTATGGCTTCTATATTTTGTGGTCCATAGTATCTGTTGTTTTGGACTATTAGGTGTTGGTCCTCCTACGGGGTGTTGGGTGGTTTTATGCCCCTACTATTTTTATCTATTTGTTTTGGTGGCCTTTTGACCTTGTTCCTCTTTTTGGTTGGATTTAGGAACCCTTTCTCATACTTTTGTAACCAAAAACATTAACAAAATGAATAACAACTGTAAACCAACCATTTGAAAAGATGAAACCAATTGTCAATTCAATGATCATGTGAATATTTTTAGTGCTTGAACCATTAAAAAATATTTTATAACTATACCTGATCATATGCACGACACTAACAAAAAATTTAAACAAGACAATACTAATTTCAACCATGATGGACCCATACACTAACCAACTTGAAATCTAGTCTGAACTCACTCACTCATTTAGAGTGTTCAACATTTCCAAATATAGAGCAGAATATCACTAGAAATTTCAATAGGAGAAAATAAAATCATTCAAACATGTAGAAAAAAATTGTAGACTATAGTGCTTTAGGGCCGATTTAACAAACCCTTGAAAGTCAAAGCCTTGATGCTAGAAAATAGAAAAATCCTTGTGTTGTATTGTCAAACTCAAAAACTACCTAATCAATTTAAAATTGGATAAGTCAAAAATCCAAACTCGGCAAATCCAAAATGACTCACATTGCTTAGATTCCATAAATCTTTTAAATGTATAGCAAAAAATTTCCTATACTTCTCAACATTAGTTATGGCCAATTTTCACCATTTCATAGGCATGGAACATGTAGTAGTTTGGACAAGTCATGCCTTCCATAGATTTTTCTCAGGCAATGCGATAAAAATATATGTAGAACTCTACTTTGCTAGAGCATCATAAACCTAGATTCAATCTTGGGATGAATCTCCTTCCATGGCTCACATGCTTCCTATAAAAAATGAGGCTAATATTCAACCTATCATGACCTCCTGGAGTCATAGCATAGGCATTACCTCTTCGTGTGTATGTTGTTTAAGCCCAATAAACAGTTACTATTATGTGGATAGCAACATCACTTGATCTTCTTTGACCTACTTTCACCTACACAAAATGCATAAAGTCCAATGATCTAATCTTTCCCTTCATCAATGATCTCCTTAAAAAAATATATCCTGTGATATACACTATGGTTTCAGTAGCGGCTTTGACAATTTCAGTGACCCCATTCACACTTAACATTAGCGACCCCCTACTTGGTGGTGAATTTTTCGTCGATGAATTTTTCATGGCAATGAATTATTGACGGTGAATTTTCCTTCAATGAATTGTTGGCGATGAATTTACCAGATGCCTATAAATACATGCATGCATGATCAATTCATTTAACTTTCTTCAGCTATATAACCAAACCCAAACATAGTGTACTATGCCAAGAAGTTTTGCTAATAGAATTTTTTGATATAATTGCAAATGAGCTATGACCATAAAGTAGAAATAATACACATTCATTTCCTACCGAAATTTGATGGGGAGAGAAAATATATCAAATCTTTAAAAAAAATTACATAAAAAAATCTAAAATAACACTAAAAAACAAGAATGAGAGAATAATAGAAGCATAGATAGAAAATACAATGCATGACAAAAACTGTAACAAATTTTTGAATTAGAAGTGTCTACTAAATACATATGTAGCATGAATTTTCGATCTAATTTGCAAAAAACATAAAAAAAACTTAATCTTAATGTTTTCACAACTTCCACTCATGTAAATTATAGTACTTTTAAATTTATTTGGGATTGTCTTATCGAGGATTTTTTTTTTAATTTTTTTTTTTCAAAAAAAAATGATGATGCACTCGAGAATGAATTTTATGTCAAGATGATATAATTTTTTGTCCATTTATCTAAATGGTTAAGACAAAATGTGATGTCCCATTGGAAAAATTATTTTTTAAGAATAAACAAATTTTAAGATTTATTTTAGAAAAATACAAATATGAAATAAATTAATCAATGCACTAAAATTTTAACTTATAAATAAATAATAATAATTAAATAAAAAAAATACTATATAGAGAGTGATGTCCCACTTAACCTGATTTTTTAGTATCATATGAACAAATCAATTATAGTGTTAATTTTTTAAAAATATACTCTAATTTTATTTCAACATTTATTAAAAATACAATAATTATTTTTACATTTATTAATTTAAATTATTTCAAAATTTAAAAACTATATCACTTTCTAGTGATTCAAGCTAATAATTTAGAGCAATTCCATTTATTTCATTTATAAAAGTGTAATGTCCCCTTCTTAGTCATAAGCATTTTAATGTCTATTAGCCTATTTTTGAAGTCCTTAAGGCTATTCAGAGGCGTTTCTAGGGATTCCAAGATTCTTGGAGGATTCTTGTATGCTTTTTTAGGGTTTATTGTAGGGGATTGCTAGAGAGTTTTTGGGTCTTTATAGGCTTTCTAAGATCCTTGTTGGGAAATCACTATTATTTTTAGAAGTGTCTATTTTTAGCACTTAGAAGTTTTAGGAAGCCATAGTTACATCTTAGAATGGGCTTATTTTGAATTTGGACACACTTACTATTTATAGGATTATGTTATTTTTAGTAAGTTTTATTTCTCGTACTAGTCTTGGTAGTAGTTTAGTGCGGGGTTTTTATTTCTAGCAATGGAGGCAATTTTAGTTGTTGGTATCTTGTTATTTTTTATTGTTTGTGCTTCCACCAATATTGGAGTTTGAAAATAGAAATATTGCAACTTAAGTTATAAATTTTATAAAGTCAAAAAAGGACCCTTGACCCCCATGCCAAGCATTTGATAACTTAAATTTTTAAAAAACAAAATTGAAGCATGACAAAAGTGGATGTCGAGATGAAGGTTTGAAGTGGAATTTAAATTAAATATTATTCTCCACAAGTGTGGTATCCCCTTTTGGAGGAAAATGGTATACAGACTTCTAGGTCTCGAGTCTTATATATACTCCCTCATTTTATCTCATTTGGCTATGCAAACTTATGATAACAAAGTGTTGTCAAATTGTGGAGAGAATCCTTGGGATTTGAGGATGAAAACCTTCAAGGTTGTCTTCAATTTTGGAGTTGCAAGAAACTCTCTAGCTAGATATTGGTGAAACTCCATTGCAAGGGTTCTCATTGAACACATTTTGGTCATGGCTTTCTTTACTCTTTCAATTTTTATTTTATATGATTTTTTCTAGGCATGTTTTGTGTGGAGTGTTGGTTTGCAACATTGTAGGAGCTTTCTAGAGTGTGTTTCATGTTTGGATGTTGTTGGTTCATGCCCTTCCATAGCCTAGCTGACCTACCTTTTCATTCATGTTGATCAGAGGACTTGATAGATTTTGTGGGTGTTTTATCATTGGCTTTCTCCATCTTGCACGCCCCTTTGCTTAAATATTGGGAAATTTTTTGGTGGTGAATCACAATTTATCTTATTGGTTGCCCCTCTAGGGAGGTCGTACAACATTTCTTGTGGGATTTTTGGAAGGATGTTGTTTCTATCCTAATATTTTGGGGCTGCTATCTAACCTAATTTGGGTGCATAGCCTATCATTTTTCTTTGCAAGTTGTTAAGAGTGATTCTATGGTGTATTGGTGAATTTATGCCCATTGTATGGTTGTTGGTTAATGTTTCATGACTACTATTTTTATACCAGACCTACAAAAAAAATTTATTCCTCATTCTACCAACCTCTAGAGGCCTTTTCATTAAGGTATTATTACTATATGTTGTGGGGTTTTTCTCATATTATCATTGTAGCTTCTTTGGGGGAAGTTTTTCTTCATGATTTTGTCATTTTTTCATCATAACAATATCATGTAATAATTTTTTTTTTTTCTAAATGAGCTTATTGTAACACCATTGATATTACCAATGGTGATTCCTCTTGTATTCATATTGTTGCTCACCCCACTAAACAAGTAGTGCTCTTGCTAAATAAGTGGTTGATATTATTTATAATACATGCTACTCTCACTGAATAAGTGGTTGGGTTTTAAAATTTCTACATGTTATGCTCTTTGAATAAGCAGAGGAGTTTTGTTAAGATCGGTTGGATTGCTACCAAGTTTTTATTTACTATGTTATAATTCTTGCTAAATAATTGGGAGATTTCCCTTCATACGCTTGGTCTACTTTCTCAACCCACTAAAGATGTGGTTTTCTTAGAATTTTAATTATTGTAAGCCTTACCACCATATGCTCTCACCTTGCCCACATAGGGATTTGGGTAATTAGAAAGTGGAAGGTTTTTACTTTCAATTAGCTTGATTTCTAGTTAATGCAAAGGGGTATGTGCAGAATCATGATGGGCCAAAAAGTGGTGATATCTAAATGATATGATGGCCCATGTGGCTTTCGACTTTTTTTTTACCCGAAATTGATGAAATAAAAAGGGTTTTTAAAGGAGATTCTCATATTTCCACCAATACAAATTATGATTTACTTTGAATTTAATAAATAATTATTATTCATTTTCTATTTGCATTATGACTAAAGTCCTGATTGATAGGCTAATTGAAAAAAATCTATAGCTTTCAAATGGTATCACATTTTTTGAATCCAAAACATGCACACATTCTATGCTTCATATAATATAGGATTAAAAAAAAAACAATTGAATTTCATGAAGTTTTGACCAAGTTAAGGTGGTCAGACATACGAGTTTTTTATATTTCTTAAAATTTGTAATAAAAAATTCATAATTAATTATTTACTTGGAAAAAAATTACAAAAAAATATGCATCACATCGGGACATGAGTCCCCTACTTATATATAAAATATTATAAAAAAATATTATCATTTTATTGTTGTTAGGGTGATCAGACAGACACCTACTTCTTATTTTTTCCCTCAAATTTAAGTACTACTGCATTGAAATTTCAAATTTTCACCAAATACATTTTAAAAATAATAATTAAACCTAGTAGTTTGGAAACTATATTCAATTTTCTACAGATTATATTCTTACATATTTTTGAAATAATATACACAACTTATTCAAATTTTTATGTCAAGTTACCTAACTCTAATTTTATAAATTTTATTGCCACTTAAGGGCCTATTTTTTCCATGATGATCCTACACATACCCAAAGATCCCCTAATCATTGTATTCTCTCACCTTTCCCTCATTAGGATCTAGGTGATTAGAAAGTGGAGGGTTGCTTTCTTATTTTTTATCATTTCTATTTAGCTAATGCTAACAATGGATGCTAAATCTATAAATGGTCAGCATAATTCTAAACATCCTCATAGAATAACATGACATTCTTCAAAACAAATGATAAAACCAAATTCAACATGTAAAGAAAACATGAAATTTAACCTATTCTATGATGGATTGGTGCCCTTTGAATGTGTGAAAGATCCCTTTCCTAATCCTTGCCAAGCTAATTAGATGATAGACAATGAGATGCTCATGAACTCAAGTTTCCTATAATAAGGATGCTCTAAAATGTAGATGTTGAAATGAGAGAAAATGCATTGCATTTATAGGAGAAGTTGAGAGAGGAGAAGCTAAGATTGAGAGATGTGGGAATAAATCCCATCCAACAGGAGAGAGCCACTTGTCACAATGGGATTGACCCATGATTGTGCAAGTGTTTGCTAATGTGCCCATTTCAAATTTGAAATGGCAATAAATGAATATGGTTGAGGGTTTTTGGGGGGAATTGTGTTTG
Organism: Sequoiadendron giganteum; assembly: GCA_007115665.2. Taxonomy (NCBI): domain Eukaryota; kingdom Viridiplantae; phylum Streptophyta; class Pinopsida; order Cupressales; family Cupressaceae; genus Sequoiadendron; species Sequoiadendron giganteum. Next base: position 237,118,619 of record CM021100.1, on the reverse strand, counting down.
TCCAAAAACATCAAACATGAGAGTTAATGAGGGAAAATAGGTGTTTTAATAAATCAATTAAAATGATTTATTGTGCAAGTGGATGAATCTAGAGGATTTAGGTGATTAGGATTAAACTAATCAGGATTTGATTAATCTAACAAGAGTTTAGGTGATATGACATTTGATTTCAATTTTTGTATTTATTTTGAATCAAATGAGAGGAAAATGCATATGAGTGATTTAATTAGATATCTGTGATTTAATTAGATCAGGAACTATAGGAGATAATTAAATAATTGGATTTATTTAATTTTGAGAGAAGTGAATTAATTAAATTGGTTTATTTAATTAATAGATGAAATAATGTTGAATGAAGTATGATTAGATGCATGTGTATATTTTTCATGTTTACATTTTTCCCCTCTTTGAAGCAATGTATTTGTTGCATTGGTTCAAAGAATGATGTCATTGACATCGAAATTAAAAAAAATCTGATTTTTTCAGATACCCCAGCAAAAAGAAGTATGTTAGTACATTTCCCCCTCGAGAGATCGAGCGAAAATATTGAGGTGGATCTCATGACAAAGAGATTCAAAATGAATGTATGGATGGTTAGACTATATGATCTATATGATAATGATGACGTAAATGAGATGTTTGGAAGATGCTTAGAATAACAAATTTATATTATCCTAAACAACTTAAATTATTATGAAAATGTATGTGAGATGGATGTGATGGATGATGTTGTCCTATGATGACATGAAATGATAATGAAAGATGCAAGATGGATGCAGAATGGATGCATTATTAGCGTGAAAGAGGATAGAAGAATGAGAGGGATCAACCCTTAAATCCAAGAAGATGTAGAAGTCCAACAAGTCTACTAGTTGTCGAGACTTTATTGGATATGATGATGAATGTTGATGATGTAATGCTTGTCCAAGGATGGGAGAGATAAAGAGCATACCTTTATTTATGTTTGATAACACATGTAGGTGTGATGCATCAAGGTATTAAGAACTAGGATGGCATGGCACCTAGTGTGATGGACTTTGACTCATCAAATAGATAGGAGTACTCTTGTTCACACTTGACAAACATAACCTTATTCAGAATGCAGTTCAAATATTCTAGACATCTCGAGCCAAAACATAAAAAGGAAAGCCTTCTTATGTGGTCAAAAAGATACCTAAAACATCCTTCCTACAAATAAACAAATTATGCATGATGAATTTATTTTACAAGAATATCCAACAAGCACAATAGATAAAAAGATAATGATCATTGCCCCATTCCTTTCTCTCCAAACCTGATTTTGTTTAGGCATCTCGAGAGGTCCTTGGAATGAGTGCAAACTAAGATAAGTCAACAAAGACAAAAATAAAGTAAACAAACAAGTTAATGTTCTTCATACCGCTAGCCAAGGCTAAACTACTGTGGGGTACCTGGTGCTTATGTCCTCGCAGGAAAGCTTCATCCTAGGACATGTTGTGATCAAGGTTTTGATGGGATTGATTTGGGTGATAAGCTATTGATATTCCGAGTTGACCAACTAGCTGACTCATTGACTTAGGCTTAAGACTTTGACGGTTAGGTGTTCACTTTGGAAAATGCCAAACTTGATTCTGATTGCCTTACCAAAGGATGAAGGCAATGATTGATTTATTAGGAATGATGACTATTGCGGGTGAAAGCGAGATGAAATGGATGCACCATTTTGGGCTTTTAAATATTTTGAGGCTGTTTTTTGTATTTTTGAGATGTTTTTGTAGACATCCAAAAATAACATTATGCATTCCACTGTAACTAACATCATGCATTCGTTTCGTCTACTAATCAATTAAAGCAATTTATTGATTTAATCCTAAGGTTCATCAAGCTTAATTAAATAAATCAAATTATTTAATTAAGTTCCTAAGGTTCTTCTTATTTGATTTAATAAATCAAACTGATTTAAAATCAAATATCAAATCCCTAAAATCCCCTAAGTTAATTAATCTAAATTAATTAACTTCTAATCATGATTAGCATTCTCTAGCTTTTGACTCAACTAGAGTCAAATCTAAACTCCTAACTAACCCACCCACTTGCATCAATAAATCAATTTATTGATTTATTAAAAAGAGTTATTTTCCCTCAATAACTCTCATCTTTGACTTTTTTGAACAAAGATTATTCCCCCCAAAACCCTCAACAACATGCATTTATTGACATTTTTCAAATTTGAATGGGCACATTGGCCAAAACTTGCACAAGCTTTGACCAATCCCATCATGCCAAGTGTCTCTATTCTATTGGAGGGGATTTAGTCCCACATTGGCTAAACTTGGCCTCTCTTCTCTCAATTTCTTCTATAAAAGCAATGCATCTTCTCTCATTTTACAACACACTTGGAAGGTATCAAAACTATAAGCAACTTGAGCTCATAGCAACTCATTGTTTATCTCATTTGGCTTAGAAAGGGATTGGGAAAGGGCTCTCTCACATCTTCATGGAGGGCACCAATCCATCATAGAATAGGTTGTATTTCCTTTCCTCCATGCATGTTTGGTTTAGCTTTAGCATTTTGTTTGGAGTAAATGAACTATATTATTCTATGAGGATGGCTGAATCTATACAATCAATGTGTAAGATTTCACCATCCTACAAATGGCGCTAGAAGGAGGGCCTCTTTTGTGTTTGTTTAAATGCATGCTTCATTTTGTTTTCTATCACATAAAGTAGGTGCATTGAATCTTTTGACTGCTTTGAAATCATATGTAATTCACAACTTACCATTCTAAGTTTGGTGAATTTGCTTTCATATGATTGTTGAACATTTGAATTTTACGGAGTGCCTGATTCTAACTTTCAGATTATAATGCAGATTTGAACTTTATGGAGTTATGATAGGCTTATATTGAACACCTTTTATACTTTCATGTACGTAATCCAACTAGAACATCTGACAAGCTTTCTTATGTCTATCCATGATCTTAAATAATCCTAGCCAATACTTAGAATTGGTGGTTCTCATTTTGCTTGTGAGTTGTTGGATATTTTGTTATTGCAGTAACAGCTCCTTTGTTTTTTTTTATCTTCTGCCTCGAATTTTAACAGCTCTTCTATTTTTTATCTTTTGCCTAGAATTTTGGTTCTCATTGGCTTGTGAGCTACTGGATATTCTGTTGTTGCAGTGACAACTCTTCTGTTATTGCAGTGAATTTGACATGAATCCAAAGGGTCCAATGTTTATAGATGGCGAACTCTTCTCTTGTTGGGTACTAATTTAATCTAGGCAATTCCATTGTGATATGCTAGGGATTTTTGTGAGGAAATACCCTTCATATGGTACATTGGATAGCCTATGCATTATTCCCTTTGACTAAGCAATGAGCTTATGTTGAGGTTTGGGGAGAGATACCATTGTTTTTTAAGATGTCAATGTAGAATTGGGTAATGCCTTGCTAGTGTAACTTCAATAAAAAGTCTAAAATGGCCGCCAGTATCCAACTCAGAGCTGAGTACCAATTAAGTTTTGTCACTGGTTCAGGATTAAGATCTCCTTCCCATTCTATTTTAGTCAATAGTAGGATGAAGGCTGATTTACATGGGGGACAACAAACTGACTCAAGGTATTAATAATGTTGTTGGTAATTCTATAGTTCGGTTCTATGTTTTGTACTACCACAGATCCATAAAGAAGTGTAGGGAGGTTAGACAGTAATTACCTTTATTTGCAGTTTTAGTTACAGTCCAAAAAAATATGTGAAATTGTTCCTTTTTTTTTTATGCTGGGAATGTGTCCATGAACCCCCAATGACACTTGCATCGATCCATACTCTTGTCATGAACCACGTCCCAATAATTTGCAACATACACAGTCCTGCTGCCAAATGATATTCGGATAGTTTCGTGGCCAATTCATAACTGGCATGAACAAAAAAAAATGCACGCCACTTAGTCTTATGGTTGTCCAGATTCCCTACAAAATTTTCTCTCCAAAGTCTATCAATCACCAATGCCCAAAAGGCTCGAAAATACTATACTCTTGTTGGAGAAGGGTCGCTGATTTTGGAGAGCACGCCATAATCAAAGGTGAATGACAGGGACTCAAAATACCGCCCAAGGTACCATGCTTTTGTCTGCACTCCTATCATCTGTATTCTTGTATTTATCTCACTCATATTGCTGTTTGTATCATTGATTATTTGCAGACCGTATCCCCATGGTTGAGTAAATACCAGTAGGTGCCATTACTAGAGCTTTGAAAATTGGGATTATGATAGTTTTTTTTAATCACTTGATTTGATTTTCTTGTTGGGCGGGTGAATTTCTTTATGAAGAGTCTATCTTCTGTTGATAGGTCAAAGAGCTACTGTGTAATATTTTGTGTTTGCAGGAAGCGAGCCATTTGAAAGGCTGTGGCACTAGCCCCCATGCCGATATTCCAGATCAAGCTATATGACCATAATAAATGAATATGCGTTATCTCTAATTCCACTGGCTGTTGTGGAAATAACTTAATGGATAAATGTGCACTGTAAAATCTTTGTTGTTGATTCAAACCAACTTCTTACATCATGCACCAGCAATCACCTCATTTTGTCTTTGTGCTGAGCTAGTTTCATTTCTTTTAAAATATGATCTACTATCTGTTCTTGTTGAAGGGTAACAAAGAAACAAACAAAAATAAAAAAATAAAAAATGAGGATTATAACATCATTTGGTTTCTTTATGTGGTTGCGTAGGTTGTCTTTTGATGTTTTAGATCTCCTTAGTTCTAATTTCTTCAAGGAGGATTTGAATATACATGGGTCACGAGTTCGGAGTTAGAGGCATACAAAAGTGAAGATTAGCATACCTACTACGTCTCCTAGTGAACAGTTGATGATCATAGTTTGAATAGCCATCAATGTATTGATAAATACTTATCTAACTTATCATCTATGCTTCGTTGTTTTGAAAATAATGGTTTTAAGCTTGAAAAAGATAAGGTGATCATTTGGCTCAGTCTTAAGATTTGTCCTTTATTTTAAGTAAATCAAAGTCCTTTTGTTGAAAGTTTTTTTTAAGAAGGTATTACTAAGTGATTTGGAGTCTAATGATATTAGTGAAGGAAAAATGATAACCATGTTTTATGAGACTTAATCAAAAGTGGAAAATGAAGTGAATTTTTGTTAAATCAAATAAAGGTAGAAAATATTCTTGGAGAGTATGATGATTAGTCTCCAAAGGAAATATTTTATTTTATTCTAGCATAGTGTCATCAACAAAGTCTTGTTGTACATCTAGGAGGTTATAAATGCATTATTTAGTTATCTTTTTTTCAAGAAAGGGGAAATCTTGCATTAAAGATTCTTATTTGGGTATATTTGTTGTGTATTCATTTTGATAAACTTTATCATTAATTTATTAAGATGAATTTCATTGCTAAGTTCCTAACTTTGAACTTCTTTCCTTTTTTATAGGTTGAAACATCAAGGTTGTGATCAAGTGAAAACGAAGATGAATATGGTGGACTTGGAGGTTTTCTTGCAAATAGAAACTTGAAATAGCATTTTTTAATGCTTGATTTGACAATCTTAGAGCTTCCATTTACTACCCTTTTTTTCTGTTTTTAGCTAACTCACCTTTCAATTTGGGCTTAAAATCAATCAATGGCTTGATCTTTTCAAAGTTGGTCAAAATTGAACCTTAGACACTTACTAGATTTCAATTTGGGATTAAAATTGAACAAGGAAACTTCACATTTCAATTGGTGCTTTTAAAACGAACTGATAATTGCTTTGAGGAATTTAAAATTGAACATGTGTACTTTGTAATTTGTAAAATTTTTTGCAAAGTAGTGTCATTTAAAAAGGCGTATGCGCTTCTCTCGCGCTTCACGGCGATCTTGAGAATCAAAAGTCTTTTTGGTGACCCCAAGTTGCATAAAAGATTGCCTCCACACATCAATTTGGGCATTTTAAAATTGAACAAAACATGCGAGTGTGAGCACGATATATTGCGGAGGTTCTCCCCTTTGTTTTTCAATGAAGTTTGTGTGAACGATGGGATATGTTAGCTCGCTATTGTTTAACTTAGAGGGCCTGCCTTGTGGGAAAAAGTAATCACCCAAGGGAACAACCCAACCGGGAACACGCCAAAGCCAAGCGACTTCCACCCGAGATATAAGTGTGGATATTGGAACAAAGGCCAATATCACGAGGATTATTCCGACGAGATGCACAGAAATGGACTCTCACCGACGTTGGATAATCCCCCACGAACGGAATGCCCGAATTAGAACCCTTGTTTAGAAATTGGCCAAAACCTTATCTATCTTGTTGGTGTAGGAGGTCATGTCCTCTGAAGCCGCCCCACATAACATGCGGTCTTGTTGTGGAAATGGAAAGTATGCCATGGGAGATTCATGGGTACTAATGCTTGGCTGACCCGAATAAGTGAGTGCCATGGACGGGAGCCAGTGTGGTCAAGCATTTAGCCATTCGCACAAGATATGCGCAGCTGGATTTATCCAAGTGGGAACCCAACAAGGTATTGTCTCATCAACCTAGGAGTGTGAAAGTGCTTGGAAAAAACACATTGCTTGATCTTGAAAACATTTGGAAAACAAACATACACAAAAACCTTGAAATTTCAAACACCTTGTGGGGAACAAATACCTATTGACGAACTTGCCCACTCTTGCTTTCCCTAGGAATCACATTCCTAGAGGTTTCTAAGTGTGCAAATTCTATCATCATTTGTTTCCAATAAGGATAAACATAAGGAACTTTTGCCCTATTTTCCTCGATTTCCACACAAAGGACATTGTGGGATGAGAAAGAGAATGGGACACTAGACATATAGTTTGAAAACCTAAGCAAGCAAGTGTCTTGGATAAAAAGAACCTCATTTAACCAAGATAAAGAGACAAATTGGATTACACATGTGTTGTCTAACATGATTTCCCGCAAGATCAAAATCTCAAAACCAAAGTTCAAGAAGCTTAGTCTAAAAGCTCGTGAGGAGTGTCTTGAGAGACTTTTCGAATTCAGGGAAAGATTGGTTTATAACTTTTACAGAAAAGCCTCAAGGAACAATCCAACATTATATGCATTTTATTGTCAACAAAATCCCGAATTGTTTCAAAGGTTTGCATTTCTCCCATAGGAAGTCAAGCGTGTTCTTCAACACCGAGGTTTTGTAGAAAGAGAGTCACATCTAGGTTAAGGTTCAAGATCAAAGTTGTCATTCCCATTCATTCATCCATCAAATCAAAGTCTCATTTCATCATCAAACCTTTTTGAGAACTCTAGAATCAAACATCACACTAAACTTAGAGGGCTAAATCAACATCATCATATCTTGGCTTAACACACTTAGCCAACATAGTCTCAAATCATTGAACAAATTTTCTTTGAGATAACACAACTTCTTAAAGTCTATTAGTTCTCCAAAACATTGGCATAACACACTTTGTCAATTCATCCATTTTTGTGCAAGTTCCCTTAGGATAACACAACTTCCTAGGGAAAACAACTTCACAACCAATCTTGTTTGACTTAACGCATCTAGTCAAATTATCACATTCAAATCAAATCAAAAGCCCTTTCAAAGTTTAGCACATACATTCAAAAAGTTTTCCAAAGGTTTCATTCACTCATCTCATCCATTTTAACCCATCACCATCATCACCATCTTTGATCTTTTAGCTACCCTAGTTCTTCTCTTTTTGGACTTAAAGGATTAGGATCGAACAAATCCCTATTTTTATGGTCCAAACAAGATCTCAACACAAGAAGGACATGGAGAATATCAGAGACATATCAACTTCTATGGACATGAGTCATCTAAATATCGAAGTGAACCTAGCAGGATCAAGCAATCCCCCAAGCAACTCTCCCGTATCATCACAAAATCTTCAAGAGGAGAGTCATCAAGAGGACGACATAAATGAAGACATAGGGATGACACCAGAGGAAATCATGGAAATGATTCAAAATCCTAAGAACCATAAAATTGTTAGTGCTATGTTCAAATGCATAAATTCAATAGAAAGAGGAGGGGACATGCCCCCTCCCAACCTTAACACAAGCACTAGTGCAGTTGCATCCCCGTTGTCAAACATCAATCAAGAAGTACCTTGCATCACCTCAATCATCACACCAACCTCCCCGATTGTGAACAAGGGGAGTGCCATGTTCCAAGAATTGCAAGAACACCACCTTGTGGCTAATGAAGAAGCAATCATCACCCCTACATTTATTCCGGAAAACTCATTTCACCCTTACATCCCACTCACATTTCATAATCCCGCTGGTTCATCCTCATTTCATGCCACACCAGCTTATCAATTGAACATACCAACTCCCCCACCGCATGAGGAAGTTGGTTTGCTTGGAATGACAGAAGCTATCAATCCTTTCTCTTTCCAAAGTGGTGCGTCATCCCTTCCCCCGCTTCCTTTCACATTTGCATCACCTCCTGGAATAGGTCTTCCACCTTTAACCATCAAAAATTTTGCTAATCCAAGCAATCCGCCCACCACTTTGAACCCGCTTCTTTTGCCCATATCCTCACAACAAATCGAAACCATTCCTGTCACCACGGCTAATACATCTATTGGTCCTCAAGTCTCCCAAAGCATGCCTCATCAAGGACCAATTGTCTCAACTACCCCGCCCACAACCCAAATCACAGTCACAACCACAATCCCTCCTCCCGCCACGACAGTTGGCATGATTCCTGCTCCACCACCAATCCCACCACCAAAGCACAACACGACCAATTCATTCTCCATCATGTTGCAAAATGCACAACAAGTTGCCCACCAAAAGGCACTCCAAAAACAACAAGCCGCACAAGCACAAGCAGCGCAAGCACAAGCTCAAGCTCAAGCACAAGCCGCACAAGCGCGAGCACAAGCACAAGCTCAAGCTCAAGCATAAGCCGCACAAGCACAAGCACAAGCGCAAGCGCAAGCTCAAGCCCAAGCTCAAGCTCAAGCCCAACAAAAGACACAAGCTCAATACCAAGCGCAATTGCAAGCAATCCACCTGCAAGCCTACCACCAAGCCCTGCAATACTTTCAGGCACAACACCAAGCTAAACAACAAGCTTTATTGGCACAACAGCAGCTCGACCAACAACAAGCATTGTTGGCAAAACAGCAGCTAGACCAACAACAAGCGTTACTAGCTTAGCAACAACTTGACCAACTGCAGGCTTCATGGGAACAACAGCAGATGGACCAACAACAAGCGCTATTGGAACAACAATAGCAAGATCAACAACAAGCGTTGTTGGCACAAATGCAAGCTTACCAACAAGCCCTAAACGCACAACCAAGCTCACAGCAAACGTCGACCAGTACGCTCCCCACCCATCAAACACCTCCAACACCTCACCACTCATTCATCCCACCCCCCGACCCAAGCAAGGATGTCGCAACACAGATCAAATTGCTTTTGTAGCAGGTGTTGGACTTGCAAGCAGGAAAAACCACAAGGACACCAGGCAACTTGTGCCCTTATCCGTTCGATAGAAGTCTCACCATGGTACCGTTTCCAAAGGGATTCGAGATCCCCAAATTTGATAAGTACAATGGAACAAGCAACCCTGAAAACCACGTCAGGGAATTTCAGGTGCACTGCATGGAAGTCGCATATGATGACACGTATCTAATGCGGCTCTTCCCTCGAAGCCTGACTGGTCCAGCTATGGAATGGTTTTCTTGCCTACCCACGAGCATTAAAACATTCGAGGAAATTATGGAGGCTTTCCTTAAAAATTATGCTTTTAATATGGGTGCGGATGTCAGTTTAGAAGAACTATCTGCACTCAAACAAAGAAGAGGAGAGTTATTTGCATCCTTCTTGCAAAGATTGTGATCCAAGGCCAATCAGAGCAAGTGGGCCATGCCAGAGGAACAACAAGTTTGCACCATCATAGCCAACTTAGATGAAAACTTGGCGTTCTACCTAAAAATGCAGTGCATCACATCTTATGATCAACTAATTCCAAAGGCGCTTAACATCGAAAGAGCCCTTACTGCGCGAGGAGGTGCACCTACATTCACTCCACCGCAGGATAACCCCTCATCCAACAACTACAATGATAAACCTCGAACATGGTCGAGGAACAAAAATATCACGAACGACAGCGTGGTTGATGCTAAGGTAGTCATCAGTGCTCCTAAGCAAAACCCAAAATCATCATCATCCGCAAACTCATAACCACAACAATGTGCAGGCTAATGTGGTAGTAGCACAGTCACAACCACCTTCCACTTGCCAAGTCAACAATGTGGGTAATCAAGGAGGACCACCTCCCCGCAACAAGTTTCCCCCCAAGAGGAAGTTCATAGTCCTTGGTGAATCGATTGACTCTGTCATGAAGAAATTGGTCAAAGAAAACCTAATCAAAATTTCTAACTCCGAACAATACATAGATCCCATGACCAAACCGCCGTGGTACAATGAGAATCTCCTATGTGACTTCCACAAAGTTAAAGGAAACACCACCACCAACTGCATGAGACTCAAGAATATCATCCAAGACCTCATCGAGGATAAGGTAATCAACATCGAGCAGCCGGCCGGAAACCAAGACCTAAAAATCTACACGAATCCGATGCCGAATCATAATCAGGGAAATAACCAAGGGAATAATAAGGGTCACTGCCATAAATATCAAGGGAACCAACAATGACTGTGGAGTCACGACACGAGGCAGAAAAGTTACCATTGCTGGGGCACCTGCTAAGACCCCCATTACCAACACAAAGGCCATTCCCTATGATTACAATGTAATTGACCAACTGAAGAGAACACCCGCACAAATATCCATCATGGAATTACTAAAAATCTCCGCCGCTCATCGATAGATCCTGGATGAAGCACTAGCTGCCTCTACCGTCGCTGCTACCCTTGACACAGAGCAATTTCAGGCTATGGTAGGTAACATCATTACCCCGAATCTCATCACATTTTCGGACCATGATTTCCCCCCGCAGCCATCTCATAACCGGGCACTTCACCTCCAAATCCTAGTTCATAAAAAGAAAGTCAAGCGAGTCCTGGTAGATGGTGGTGCAGGTCTTAATATTTTTTCTCTGAAACTTATAAAGAAATTAGGATTCTCTGAGGATTCCATCAATAAAAACAAAAGTATCACCATAAGAGCATATGATGACCAAGAAAGAGTGTCTCAGGGCACTATCAAGATCCCCATCCAAGTGGGGCCAGCAACCATGGAAACAACTTGTCAAGTTCTTGACCTTGATTTGCCATACAACATCCTCCTGGGACGCCCATGGATACACGGAATGAAGGCAGTGGCCTCAACCTATCATCAGTGCATTAAGTTCTCATATCAAAATGAGGAGGTTACCATATATGGGGATCCCGAACCCTTCGCCTATTGCAAAAACTTGGAAGCCAAGTTTTACAAGATCCCTCAAGTACCTAAAAATGATGAAGGACCATCCACTTCATACATAGACCCAGCTAATCTCGCCTCCACTTCTGCGACAGAGACACTCGCCATCCCCGACATATCCAAGATCAAGAACATGATACAGGACAATGGATGTGGTGATTATAGAATGAAGAGAAATGCTTTTGTTGTAGGAGAGTTACCACAATCTCCTAGATCACATGGGCAACCACAATTGACTCAAACACCTGTCCGCACTAGAACAGAACCCTCTGGATTCCACAGTTGGGGGGATCTCAGTCAGGAAAATGTGGACGAGGAGGACATCACAAACACTCTGTACCAAGATGAAAGACCCACTCCCACCCTACCCATGGAGGAAACAAACAGAGGGTTACAAATGATGTTCGGCATGGGCTATAACAAGAATGAAAGCCTAGGAAGAAACAGTGATGGACGGTTGGAGCCCATCATTGCAGAAAGAAGAACGCAAAACCTTGGCCTCGGCTGTACCCCTCCGAGTATAACTGTGCGTGGAAGAAGTGTTCCTAATAGGGCAATCAGGTCCTCTCCTCGGGTCTTGGCAACTAACCTTAGATTACCCGTGTCCACAGGCCTACCTCTCGATAACTTCACATTTGACATAACTGACATTTGTAGTAGTAGTGACGACAATGACACCATAGGTGGCTTACCTAGGCTCTTTGAAGATTCCACCTTATTGATGATTAGTGTCTCACCCACTGAGCCAATCCAAAAAACCCACCAAATCCACTTAGTGTACCCCCAACTTATCGATCACGACCAATGGGGACTGCTGATTCTAGACTCATTCGAAAATGATGAGGCTCTCTCGGAATTCATGGGACTAAGGGATATTGTTCCATGTGGAGATCACAAGGTAGGATTTGATATCACTCTAGACACACAAGCATACTATGGGGAGACGATTGAATCCTTCAGTCGCAAAAGAAAAAGATCGAGAATAAGCTCAGAGTTATTAAGTGAAAACCACACTGTGGCACTCTCTAACCATAAAATAGTAAAAATAAAGGACGCATCCAATGGCGAAAACCTCTCTAAGGTGCTAGAGGATGAAGGATTCAATCTTCCCCCTACTACTCTACACCAGGAGAAGTCAACAGTATTGGCAGAACAGTGCAACCCGGTCAACTTAGGAATAGAATCAGAACCACAAATTACCTTCTATGCAGAATCCCTCCTAGAAGAAGAACAAAAACTACTGGTAGCTTTCCTAAAGGAGAGAAAGGTAAATTTTGCATGGACCTATGCAGACATGCCAGGCCTAGATCCTGAAGTAGTAGTGCATCATTTGGCCATTCACCCCGGAGCAAAACCAGTCAGACAGAAGCTAAGGAAGATGCACCCACAAATAGCCTTGCTTGTAAAGATTGAGCTACAGAAACTTCTGGATGTTGGCTTCATACGCCCGATTGACTATCCAAAATGGGTATCTAACCTCGTACCAGTCTCAAAACCGAAAGGGGGCATCCGCATCTGCACTGATTTCAGAGACCTAAACAAAGCATGTCCCAAGGATGACTTTCCACTACCCAACATTGACATGATAGTGGATATGACGGCCGGACATGAGATGCTGTCCCTAATGGATGGTTTCTCGGGGTACAACCAGATATTGATCGCAAAAGAAGACCAACACAAGACAGCATTCACATGTCCTTGGGGCACCTACTGCTGGAATGTAATGCCATTTGGGTTGAAGAATGCAGGAGCTACCTACCAAAGAGCCATGACATTAATCTTCCACGACATGATCCACAAAACAGTCGAAGATTATGTAGATGACATACTTGCTAAATCAAAGAAGAGACAAGACCATATAGCAACTCTAAGTGCTATCTTTGACAGGCTCGAACAATATAAGGTTAGACTCAACCCGAAGAAGTGTGTCTTTGGGGTACAATCAGGGAAGCTGCTAGGATACATAGTTTCAATGAGAGGGATAGAGGTAGACCCTGCAAAGGTAAAAGCAATCCTCGAAATGAAACCACCAAGAACGTTGAAACAACTAAGAGGATTGCAAGGAAGACTCCAGTCCATCCAAAGATTCATAGCACAATTGGCAGATAAACAGATTGCCTATTCACACCTACTTCACAAGGGAGTAGCTTTCAGATGGGATGACAAATGCGAGCAAGCATTCAACAAAATAAAAGAATATCTACTTACACCACCTGTATTGATGCCACCAATTGTGGGGAAATCATTAATCCTATATATCTCCGCAACAACAGCCGCCCTGGGGGCCCTTTTAGCCCAACATGATAAAAAGGGAACCGAGCGGGCTATATACTACATCAGTAGAACAATGGTGGGACATGAGCTCAATTACATGTCAATAGAGAAAGCTTGCCTAGCATTGGTATTTGCAGCTTAGAAATTCAGACACTACATGCTAGCGCACCAAATCAAGTTGATTGCCAAAATAGACCCTCTAAAGTACCTATTGTCAAAAGCAACGCTTACAGGTAGAATGGCTAAGTGGGTAATGATATTATCTGAACATGATATCGAGTATGTAGAACGAAAATCCATAAAAGGACAAGTCATTACGGATCAGTTGGTAGAAGCTCCCCTCTACACAGATAATCCACTCATATCAGAATTCCCAGATGAGTCCCTTTTTAACCTTGGTGCAGCAGACCACTGGAAGTTATACTTTGATGGCTCTCACACACAACATGGGTCGAGAGCTGGTGTGTTTTTCATCACGCCACAAGGAGACTGCATACCTAGATCATACAAGCTGGCATTCCCTTGTACGAACAATATAGCAGAATATGAGGCTTTGACCATAGGACTCAAGATTGCAGCACAATGGAAAATCATGGCACTAAAAGTCTATGGCGACTCGCAACTTATCATCAACCAAGTCAACGGCGAATACCAAACCAAGGATGATAAGCTCACACCATACAAGAAGGTGGTAGAAAGCCTCAAGGAATCTTTCATCGATATTACCTTTGAGCAGATACCAAGGACAAACAACAGAGCGGCTGATGCAATGGCGACAATTGGATCCTTACTCGACATCCCTCGTAACGTCTCAAAACATGAATTCCTTGTAGAGCAGTTTCTCGTACCCACATTCGAGTTACCAGAGTCAGAATACGCATGTGAACTCGTTGGTCCCGATGATCTTTGGTATCATGATATATACACCTACCTAAAGTTAGGAATCCTCCCCACTGACATCACCCCGAACCTAAAACGCACTTTCATCAAAAGAACTTCACAATTCGTCATCCTAGGAGAGACCCTCTTCCGTAGGAGTACCGATGGAACCCTGTTACGTTGTTTAAAACCTGAGGAAGCCCTGACTGCTCTAACTGAGGTACACAATGGCACGTGTGGGTCACACTCAAGTGGTATGACCTTGGCTAAAAAGTTGCTAAGAACAGGTACTACTGGCCGACGATGGAAAAAGAGGCACACAATTTTGTCAGAAAATGCTTGCAATGCCAACAGCATGGAGATCTTATTCATGCACCAGCTCAAGAACTGCATCCTATTGTTACACCTTGGCCCTTTTCACAATGGGGGCTTGATCTCATTGGTAAAATATCACCCACCTCATCCAATGGCCATAAATTCATTATCACCGCCACCGAATACTTCACTAAGTGGGTCGAAGCAATTCCCATGACCTACATCACCGGAAAGCAGATATCCAAGTTTATCCTGAATTACCTCATTTGTCGGTACGGTGTCCCCCAATCCATTATCTCTGATAATGGGACACCCTTCAAGAATCAGGATGTCCGTGACTTGTGTGAAAAATTCAAAATCAAGCATCGCTTTTCCACTCCATATTATCCACAAGGCAATGGCCAAGCAGAAGCTACAAATAAAACCATTTTGAAAATTCTCAAGAAAACAGTCAATGACTCTAGTCGTGATTGGCATCTGCAGTTAAATCCTACCTTATGGGCCTACCGCACCAGCATCCGCACGCCAACAGGTGCCACCCCATTCTCTCTGGTCTACGGATCAGAGGCCATACTCCCCATTGAGATTGAGCTCCCATCACTAAGGATATCACTGCAAAACCTTATCACAGATGAGGAATACAGGGTCACAAGACTCAATGAGCTAGAATTACAAGATGAAAGGCGCATGGATGCCCTTAATCATCTACAAGTGTACCAGAATCGCCTAAAAAGGAGCTACAACAAGAACATCAGACAACGCACTTTCCAAGTTGGTGACCTCATGCTGAAAGAAAACCAAAAGAATGTGCCAAATCCAAATACAAAGGGAAAATTTGAGCCCAACTGGATGGGACCTTTCATCATCACTGCAAGTTACACATCAGGGGCATATCAACTAGCAACACCAGAAGGCGGGCCTCTGCAGGAGCCTCTGAATAGCTCTCATCTCAAAAAGTTTTATGCCTAAACATTGCAAGGTATAGAACCAGAAAATACAAAAACAATCAGAAAAAGTCCTAAAAAAATGGTTACCTCGATGAAAACCTGGCAAATAGGCATCTTGGTGACAACAAAAAAAAAATCAAAAGATCAAAAAGTCCAAAAAAAATCAAAAAAGGATTGAAAACAATAAAGAAAAAAAATCGTCCTCTAGTGAAAACCACTTCGGTGGTGCTTTGGGAAAATACCTTGGTGAAAACCTAGCAAACAGGCGTCAAGTGTAAATAAAGTACCTTCCCCATCTATCAAGATCTGCACAACTCATCCACTCCATCGCATTCCACTTATCCGCTCGCATCCATACCATAGCCTGCGTTGGTATCTGTACTATATTCCACCATTGGAACTACTTGGCATTTCAAAGGTCAGTCTGTCCCGTCTTTATCGAAGTAGTCTATCACACCACACTGGGGGCACGTTCTCGCAACATCGGATCGGATTCATGTATATTCTCGTGATCTTTTTCAAAATTCATCAAAAATTCAAAAACCATTCAGAAAACTCATTCAAAAAAACCAAAAACATTCAAAAAATCCATCAAAAATTTCAAAAACATCTAGGAAAATTCATCAGAAAATCCAAAAACATGTCAAAAGTCAAAAAAAATCAAAAATAGAGTCACCTTGTCGAACTACGTCGTCTCTGAGCTTGAACATAGGCAAGGTTGATCTTTGATCATCCCCCGAGACGGTTGGGTCAGTCCTTTAGGCATCCGTCGCATTGGCAATCCGTTTGCCCATCTAGTCTGCATCTTAAGTCAGTCCTTTAGGCAATAAAATGGCAATCCATTTGTCCATATTATCATCAAGTCAGTCCACCACCAGTCGAACTACGTGGTCTCTGTGTATATAACGTAGGCAAGGCTAATCTATGGATGAGCTCCCGAGACCCCTAGGATAGGTCTTTAAGTTAGTCCGTTCATTGTAAAATCTTGAAAATACCAAAAACATTTGTAAAACATCTCAAAATTCCAAAAACAGCCTCAAAACATTTGAAAAAACCAAAATGGTGCACCCGTTTCATCTCATTTTCACCCGCAATAATCATCATTCCTAATAAATCAATCGTCGCCTTCATCTTTTGGTGAAGCAATCAGAAGCAAGTTTAGTAGGTTCCAAAGTGAACACCTAATCGTCAAAGTCTCAAGTCTAGATCTGTAAGTCAACAAGTTGGTCAACTCGGAGTATCAATAGCTTATCACCCAATCAGTCTCACCAAAACCCTAATCACTACATGTCCTAGGATGAAGCTTTCCTGCGATGGACATAAGCATCAGGTACCCCATAGTAGTTTAGTCTTGGCTAGCGATACGAAGAACATCAGCTTGTTTGTTTACTTTATTTTAGTCTTTTAGACTTATCTTATTTTGCGCTCATTCCAAGGACCTCTCGATGATGCCTAAACAAAACAAGTTTAGAGAGAAAGGAATGGGGCAACGATCATTATCTTTTTATCTGCTGTGCTTGTTGGATATTCTTGTAAAATAACTTCTTCACGCATACTTTGTTTTGTTTGTAGGAAGGATGTTTTAGGTTTCTTGTTGACCACATAAGAAGGCTTGCCTTTTTATGTTTTGGCCCGAGATGTCTAGAATATCTGAACTGCATTCTGAATAAGGTTAGGTTTGTCAAGTGTGAACAAGAGTACTCCTATCTGATTGTCGAGTCAAAGTCCATCACACTAGGCGCAACGCCATCCTGGTTCTTAATACCTTGATGCATCGCACCTACGTGTGTTATCAAACATAAAGAAAGGTATGCTCTTTTCCCATCCCTAGATAAGCAACACATCATCATCATTCATCGTCATATCCAATAAAGTCTTGATGACTAGGAGACTTATTGGACTTCTACATTCTTCTTAGATTTAAGGGTTTATCCCTCTCGTTCTTCTATCTTCTGTCACGCTAACAATGCATCCATCTTGCATCCGTATTCTCATTTCGCATAATCATGTCATACCATCATATCAGGACAACATCATCCATCTCATCCATCTCACATGCATTGCATAATCATTTAAATTTGTTTACGATAATATAAATTTGTTATTCTAAGCATTTTCCAAACATCTCATCTACATCATCATTACCATCCATACATCCATTTTGAACCTCTTTGTCGCGAGATCCACCTCAAATTGTATCTTTTCGCTTGATCTCTCGAGGGGGCAATGTACTAACGTACTTATTTTCCACTGGGGCATTCGAAAAAAACCAAAGAATTTTTTAATTTCGATGCCGACAACATCATTCTTTGAACCAATGCAACGAGTACATTGCTTCAAAGAGGGGCAAAATGTAGACATCCAAAAATAACATTATGCATTCCACTGTAACTAACATCATGCATTCGTTTCTTCTACTAATCAATTAAAGCAATTTATTGATTTAATCCTAAGGTTCATCAAGCTTAATTAAATAAATCAAATTATTTAATTAAGTTCCTAAGGTTCTTCTTATTTGATTTAATAAATCAAACTGATTTAAAATCAAATATCAAATCCCTAAAATCCCCTAAGTTAATTAATCTAAATTAATTAACTTCTAATCATGATTAGCATTCTCTAGCTTTTGACTCAACTAGAGTCAAATCTAAACTCCTAACTAACCCACCCACTTGCATCAATAAATCAATTTATTGATTTATTAAAAAGAGTTATTTTCCCTCAATAACTCTCATCTTTGACTTTTTTGAACAAAGATTATTCCCCCCAAAACCCTCAACAACATGCATTTATTGACATTTTTCAAATTTGAATGGGCACATTGGCCAAAACTTGCACAAGCTTTGACCAATCCCATCATGCCAAGTGTCTCTATTCTATTGGAGGGGATTTAGTCCCACATTGGCTAAACTTGGCCTCTCTTCTCTCAACTTCTTCTATAAAAGCAATGCATCTTCTCTCATTTTACAACACACTTGGAAGGTATCAAAACTATAGGCAACTTGAGCTCATAGCAACTCATTGTCTATCTCATTTGGCTTAGAAAGGGATTGGGAAAGGGCTCTCTCACATCTTCATGGAGGGCACCAGTCCATCATAGAATAGGTGTATTTCCTTTTCTCCATGCATGTTTGGTTTAGCTTTAGCATTTTGTTTGGAGTAAATGAACTATATTATTCTATGAGGATGGCTGAATCTACACAATCAATGTGTAAGATTTCACCATCCTACAGTTTTACAAATGTTTTTGGTATTTTCGAGGTTTATGACGAAGAGACTAACTTAAAGACCTATCTTAGGGGTCTTGGGAGCTGATCCATAAATTAGCCTTGCCTACATTCAAGCTCCAAGATGACGTACTTGACTCAATGATGAGATAGACGAGCAAATAGATTGCCAATGCGATAGACGCCTAAAGGACTAACCTAAATGCCAAATAGATGGGAAAACGTATTGCCAATGTGACAGATGCCTAAGGACTGACCCTAACTATCTCGGGGCATGATCAAAGATCAACCTTTCCTACAGTCAAGCTCAAAGATGACGTAGTTTGGACAAGGTGAAAAAATTACAAGACTCAATGATGAATTTTTTGAAGATTTTTTGCTATTTCAACATGTTTTTGAGTTTTTTGAATGATTTGAATGTTTTTGGTTTTTTTTTTTGATGAATTTTTTGAATGTTTTTGGTTTTTTTCTGATGAATTTGGGAAGAACTCAAAACATATGCACAAATCTGATCCACTGTCAGTTTCAAGGACATGCCCCCAATGTTTAAGAAATAGAATACTTCGATAAAGGCAAGAAAAAATAACCTTAGGAATATGCCAAGTAGTGCTATGGTGGAATATGATATGGGTATCAGCTCAAGGTATGGCATGGATGCAAGCGAATGGGTGTATGGATGATTAATGAAATGTGATGGAATGGATGAGTGATTCGTGCAGATCCCGGTGGATAAAGAGTGTTTTATTTACACTTGGCACCTATTTTCTAGGTTTTCACCAAGGTACTTGTCCAAAGCACCACCGAAGTGGTTTTCACTAGAAGAGGATTTTTCTCTTTATTGTTTTTAATCCTTTTTATGATTTTTTTTTTTTTGTTGTCGCCAAGACGCCTGTTTGCTAGGTTTTCATCAAGGTAACCATTTTTTTCAAGACTTTTTTTGGATTTTTTTGTATTTTTTGTTTCTATACCTTGCAAGTTCTTAGGCATAAAACTTTTTGAGATGACAACTGTTCATGGGATCCTGCAGAGGCTCGCCCTCTGGTGTCAACAACTGATATGCCCCTGATTTATAGCTTGTAGTGATGATGAAAGTTCCCAACTAGTTGAGTTAAAATTTTCCTTTATTTTCTGGGTTCGGTACATTCTCTTGGTTCTCTTTTAGCACAATGTCACCGGATTGGAATGTGCATTGCCTGATCTTCTTGTTGTAGCTCTGTTTTAGGCAATTCTGATAGACCTGTAGGTGATTGAGGTTGTCCATGCAGCATTCATCTAGTAACTCTAGCTCATTCAGTCTTGTAACCCTGTATTCCTCATCTGTGATGAGGTTTTGCAATGATATCCTCAGTGATAGAAGCTCAATCTCAATTGGGAGTATAGCTTCTGATCCGTAGACTAGGGAAAATGGGGTGGTGCTTGTTGATGTGCAGATGCTAGTGTGGTAGGCCCATAAGGAAGGATTTAACTACAGATGCTAGTCATGACTGAAGTCATTGAATATTTTTTTAAGGATCTTCAGGATAGTTTTGTTGGTAGCTTTTGCTTGGCCATTGCCTTGTGGGTAATATGTAATGGAAAAGTAGTGTTGGATTTTAAATTTTTCACCCAAGTCATAGACATCCTAGTTCTTGAAGGGTGTCCCGTTATCAGATATAATGGATTGGGGAACACCGTATCGGCAAATGAGGTAGTTCAGGATGAACTTGGATATCTGCTTTCCAGTGATGTAGGTCATGAGAATTGCTTCAACCCACTTTGTGAAATATTTGGTGGCGGTGATGATGAGCTTGTGGTTGTTAGATGAGGTGGGTGAGATTTTACCTATAAGATCTAGCCCCCATTGGGAAAAGGGACAAGGTGTAACAATAGGATGTAATTCTTAATTTGGTGCATGAATGAGGTCTTCGTGTTGTTGGCACTGTAGACATCTTCTGACAAAGTCGTGTGCCTCTCTCTCCATTGTCGACCAGTAGTATTCGATTCTTAGCAACTTCTTAGCCAAGGTCATACCACTCGAGTGTGAACCGCACATTCCATTGTGTACCTTAGTCAAAGTAGTCAGGGCTTCCTTGGGTTTTAAGCAACGTAACAGGGTTCCATTGATTCTTCTATGGAAGAGGGTTTCTCCTAGGATGACAAATCGTAAGGAAATTTTGACAAAGTTTCGCTTGAGGTTCGAGGTAATGTTAGCTGGGAGGATTCCTAATCTCAGATGGGTGTAGATTTCATGATACCAAAGATCACCAGAACCAATGAGTTCACATGCATATTCTGACTCTGGCACCTCGAACATGGATACGAGAAGCTTCTCTACAAGGAATTCATGTTTGGAGACATTGCGAGGGATATCTAACAAGGATCCAATTGTTGCCATTGCATCAACTGCTCTATTGTTTTCCCTCAGTATCTGCTTAGAGGTGATGTCAATAAATGATTCCTCGAGGCTTTCTACCACCTTTTTGTATGGTGTAAGCTTATCATCCTTTTTTTGGTATTCACCATTGACTTGGTTGATGATAAGTTGTGAGTCTTCATAAACCTTTAATGCCATGATTTGCCACTGTGTTGCAATTTTGAGACCTATGGTTAAAGCCTCATACTCTTCAATGTTGTTTGTACAGGGGAATGCCAACATGTAAGATCTTGGTATACAGTCCCCCTAGGTGGTGATGAATAATACAATGGCTCCTGATCCATGATGTGTGTGGGAACAGTCAAAGTATAGTTTCCAATGATCGGCTGCACCGAGATTGAAAAGGGACTGATCTAGAAATTCTGATATGAGCGGGTTGTCTTCATATATTGGAGTCTCTGCTAGCTGATCTACAATGACTTTTTCCTTGATTTCTTTTCCTCTCTACATACTCAATATCATGCTCAGATGGTATCATCACCCATTTAGCCATTCTTCCTATAAGCATTGATTTTGACAATAGATACTTGAGGGGGTCTATCTTGGCAATTAACTTAATTTGATGAGCTAGCATGTAGTGTTTGAATTTTTGGGCTGCAAACACCACTACCAGGCAAGATCTTTCTATTGATGTGTAGTTGAGCTCATGCCCCACAATTCTTCTACTGATATAGTAAATGGCCTGCTCGGTTCCTTTTCATCATGTTGGGCTAAAGGGGCACCAAGGGCGGCTATAGTTGCTGAGATGTATAGAATCAATGGTTTCCCTATGATTTATGGCATCAACACAGGTGGTGTAAGTAGATATTCTTTGATTTTGTTGAATGCTTTTTCACACTTGTCATCCCACCTGAATGCTACTCCCTTGTCGAGCAGATGTGAATAGGCGATCTGTTTATCTGCTAGCTGTGCTATGAATCTCCGGATGGACTGGAGTCTACCTTATAATCCTTGCAGTTGCTTTAGTGTTCTTGGCACTCCCATATCAAGGATTTATTTTACCTTTGTAGGATCCACTTCTATCCCTCTCATTAAAAATATGTACCCCAACAACTTTCTTGATTGTACCCCAAAGACACATTTCTTTGGGTTGAGTCTGACCTTGTATTTTTCCAGCCTATCAAAAATTGCACTTAAGGTTGCTAAGTGATCTTCCCTTTCCTTTGATTCAACCAATATGTCATCCACATAATATTTGACATTTTTTTGAATCATGTCATGGAAGATCAATGTCATGGCTCTTTGGTATGTAGCTCCTGCATTCTTTAGCCCAAATGGCATCACATTCCAGCAAAAGGTGCCCCAAGGACATGTAAAGGTTGTCTTATGCTGGTATTCCTTTGCTATCATTATCTGATTATATCCCAAGAAGCTATCCATTAGGGACAACATCTCATGTCCAACCGTCATGTCCACTATCATATAAATTTTGGGTAGTGGAAAATCATCCTTAGGACATGCTTTATTGAGATCCTTGAAGTCTGTGCAAATGCGGATGCCCCCATTTGGTTTTGAGACTGGTAGGAGGTTGGATACCCATTCTAGATATTCAATTGGGCATATTAATCCAACATCTAAGAGTTTCTGTAATTCTATCTTTACAAGCAAAGCTATCTGTGGGTGCATCTTTCTTAACTTTTGTCTAACTAGCTTTGCTCTGGGGTGAACGACCAAATGATGAACTACTACTTCAAGATCTAGACCTGGCATGTCAGCATAGGAACATGCAAAGTTTTCTTTTCTTTCTCTTAAGAATGCAACCAACAATTCTTGTTCTTCTGTCTGAAGTGTTTGAGAATGGAATGTGATTTGTGGTTTTGTCTCTGTTCTGAAGTTGACAGGATTATACTTCTATGCTAGGACCACTGATTTCTCCTGATGTAGAGTAGTAGGGGGGATATTGAATCCTTCATCCTTGGGTGCCTCAAAGAGGTCTTCACCATTGGATGCATCCTTTATTTTTAATTTTTGTGGTTAGAGAGTATCACACTATGGTTTTCATTCAATAACCCCGAGCTTCTTCTCGATATTTTTCTTTTGTAACTGAAGGACTCAATCGTGTCCAATGTGATGTAAAAAACTGCCCTATGATCCCCACACAAAACTGTAACCCTTAGTCCCATGAATTATGAGAGAGCCTCATCATTTTTGAATGAGTCTAGAATTAGTGGTCCATGTTGGTCGTGATCGATAAGTTGAGGGTGTGCTAAGGTGATTTGGTGGGTTTGTTGGCTTGACTCAGTCGGTGAGGCACTAATCATAAGTAAGGCAGAATCCTCAAAAAGAATGGGTAGGCCTACTACGGTGTCATCATCGTCACTACTGGCGCAAACATCAGTGATGTCAAAGGTGAAATTTTCCAATGGGATGCCTAGGCAGACGGGTGCTCTAAGGGTAGTTGGTGACACTTGAGGGGAGTTCCTCACTACCCTACTGGGAGTATCTATGCCACTTATGGTTATACTTGGATGAGTACATCCAGGTCCAAGGTTCTGCATTCTTCTTTCTACAATGATGGGCTCCAGCTGTCCATCACTATTCCTTCCAAGGCTTTCGTTCCTATTATAGCCCATACCAAACATCATTTGCAACCCTCTATTAGTTTCATCCATGGGTAGGGTGGGGGTGGGCCTTCCATCTTTGTATAATGTGTTTGAGATGTCTCCCTTATCCACATTTTCTCGACTGAGATCCCCCCAATGGCGGAATCCAGAAGGGTCTGCCCTAATAGTGTGGACAAGTGTTTCAGTTGGATGAGGTTTCCCATGCGACCTAGGAGATTGTGGTAACTCTCCTAAGAAAAATGCATTCCTTTTCATTCTATAGTCCCCGTATCCATTGTCCTGGATCATGTTTTTGATTTCAGATATATCAGGGATTACGGGTGTCTATCACAGAAGTGGAGGCGAGGTTAGCTAGGTTGATGTATGAAGTGAATGGCCCTTCATCATTTTTTAGGACTTGGGGGATTTTATAAAACTTGGCTTCTAGGTTTTTACAGTAAGTGAATGCTTTGGGATCCCCATGTATAGTGACCTCCTCATTCTAGTACAGGAATTTTATGCATTGATGATATGTTGAGGCCACTGCTTTCATTCCATGGATCCATGGATGACCAAGGAGGATGTTATATGGTAAGTCGAGGTCGAGGACCTGATAGGTAGTCTCCATGGTTGTTGGTCCCACTTGGATTTGGATTTTAATAGTGCCTTCAAACACTCTTTCTTGATCATCATACGCCCTTATTGTGATGCTCTTGTTCTTGTTAATGGAATCCTTAGTGAATCCCAAGTTCCTTATAAGATTAAGAGAGAAAATATTCAGGCCTGCACCTCCATCCACCAGGACTCTTTTAACTTTATTTTTATGGACCAACACTTGATGGTGGAGTGCACGGTTATGAGATGGCTACAGTGGGAAGTCTTAGTCAGAGAATGTTAGGAGATTCTGGGTAGTGAAGATGGTGAAGGCTACTAATGCTTCATCATGAATTTTCTTATGGGTAGTGGAAATTTTTAACAACTACATGATGGAGATCTGTGCGGGAGTTCTCTTCAGTTGGTCAATAAAATTGTAATCATAGGGAATGGCTCTTGTATTTGAAATGGGGGTCCTAGATGGTTGTGATGCACCTACAATAGTAAGCTTTCCATTGTGTGTGGTGACTCCACAATCAGCATCGACTCCTCTGACATTAATGACAGTGACCATTTCATCTACACATGCGACAATGTCTTCATAAACAAGGCTTGCGCTAGCATACTTTTTCTTCCCTTTTTTATTTCCTTGATTATTCCCTTGATTATGATTTGGCATCGGATTAGTGTATATCTTGCGGTCTTGATTATTGGCCGGTTGTTTGACATTGATGATCTTTTCCTCAATGAGATCCTGAATGATGTTTTTCAACTTCATACAGTTGGCAGTTGTGTGTCCCTGGACTTTGTGAAAGGCACAAAGGAGGTTTTCATTATACCACAGTGGTTTCACCTGGGGTTCGCTATAATTATCATGGGCGGGGACCTTGATTATGTTCTCACTGACCAAATTTTTCATGATGGACTTGATTGACTCCCCAAGTGCTGTGAATTTTTGTTTCGGGGGGAACTTGTTTCATAGAGGTGGTCCTCCTTGATTATTCAGATTATTGCTTTGGTTTTTGGGGTGGTTGCTGGTTTACCACATTTTTTGAACATTATTTTAGTTGTTGTTCTATGGTTGGTGATGCTGTAGTTGATTTTTTTTCTTGGGGGCAGTGATGACAACTTTGGCATCCACTACGCCATCATTGGTGACATTTCGATTCTTCACCCATGTGTGAGATTTGTCATTGAAACTAGTGGATGGGCGACTGTCCTAATGTTCATGATAAGTGGGTGTTCCCCCTTGTGTAATGATATCTCATTCAATAGTGAGCACCTTGGGGATTAGTTGATCATATGTAGTGATGCATTACATCTTCAAATAGAATGCCAAGGTTTTGTCTATATTGGCGATGATGGTACATACTTGTTTCTCTTTTGGAATGGCCCACTTACTTCGATTAGCTTTCACTCACCATCATTGGAGGAAGGTGGTGAATGATTCTCCCTTACTCTATTTGAGCACCAAGAGTTCTTCCAAACTAACATCCACATAAATGTTGAATGCGTAATTTTGGAGGAAAGCATCTTTGATTTCTTGAAAGGTTTTGATTCCTGTAGGCAAGCGAGAAAACAATTCCATGGCATCGCCAAACCAAGCTTTGAGGAAATAGCCACATTAGATATGTGTCATTGTAGGTGACTTCCATGCAATGCACTTGGAATTCCCCGATGTGATATTTAGGGTTTCCTATCCCATGATATTTATCGAATTTGGGGATCTCGAATCCCTTGGGGAATGGTATCATTTCCAAAATTTTGTCAAATGGATAGGGACACAAGTTGCTCAGTGTCCTGACTATCTTCCTAGATTGAAGATGTAGCACTTTCTCCAAAATAAATTTGATCTGTGTTGTCACGTCACCTTGCAGATCGAGAGGTGGAGTGAATATGTTCTAAGGTGTGGGATTGATAGATGGGATGTTGATGTGATTTTGTTGCAAGCTTTATTGAGCAAGAGATGCCTGTGCCTGTTGCTGAGCCAACAATGCCTGTTGTTGGTCCTAATCTTGTTGTTGCACCAACAATTCTTGTTGTTGGTTGTATTCATGTTATAATTGGTAGTCTTTCAAGGCTTGTTGATATGCTTCTTGTTGTTCTTGCAATTGAGATTGGTATTGTGCTTGCACTTGCGCTTACTAAGCTTGGAATTGCGCTCATGCTTGAGCATGTGCTTGTTGGATTTCTTGTGCCATGTTAGTGGCATGTGCAACTTGAGCAGCTTGAGCTGCTTGTGCAACTTGTTCTTGTCGTAACAAGGCTTGGGCTTGTGTAGCCTGTTATGCCTGTTGTGTAGCTAATTGCGCTTACGCTTGCTGAGCAGCTAATTGTGCAGCTTGTTGATTTTGAATTTCTTTTCATTGGGTAGCTTGTTGAGAAGCTTGCAACATCATGGTGAATGAATTTGTTGTGTTGTGCCTTGGTGGTAATGGCGGTGGATTTGGAAGAACACCAACCATTGTGGTGAGTGGAATAGTCATGTTAATGATTGAAGTTTGAGCTATGGATGGTGTGATCAAGGTGCTTGGTCCCTATGATACCATGCTCTAAGGAATGGCAGATGTGTTGATCATTGGGGTTGCTTGGATGGTTGCCATCTGTTGTTATGATATAGATGACACAGCTGGTGGATTTGATGAGGTGCTCTGATTTGAATAGTTGATGGCAGGAAGAGAAGGAAGACCCAACCTGAGTGATGATGTGGATGTGAGCGGTAAGGGTGGAAATGGTGGGAAGATGGGTGGTGCAATACTTGAAAGTGATGATGATGGATCCAAGATTCCCCCTACTCCAAACAAGTCACCTTCTCCTTGTGCGATAGGGAGAGAAGTTTGTAAGTCAGGAGGATAATCCAGTGCTGCATGAAATAAGGATGAATTGGTATGATCATTAAATGTGAGAGGGACGTATGGGTGCAATGGATTCACCAGGACAAATTTTTCTGATGTGGACCCTACGTTCTGTTGAATCCCTCTTGTGCTATTTTTGTCCTTGATGTCAATTTGTGGTTATCTCGCATCTTGATGGTTATCTTCTTAGTTGATCCATATTTTGTTTGGCACATCTACTTCATTGATTTTATTATATTGGTGGCACTAATCGTTTAACTCCATGTGCAAATTAAAAATGCTTGTTGAGGTATTCTGGTTACAAGTTATTTGCTCCATTGACCAGGTGTTACATTTCTAGTTTAAACAATTATTATTTCAATGATTATCTCAATTATGTTGTCCTTGGTATAAATCAGATTTATACAGGTTGTTATAGTATGTTTTGATCAAGCTCTTGCATCTTGAAATTGTTAATGGTTTACATGGTGCTACATGTTTCTCAGTATAATAAGGTGATCTTTATTGTGTTAATGGCATTCTGATCTTTTCATAAGATTAGCCTTTATTATAATTCACAAGGCTTTGGAAATTATGTTACATTGCAAAATATATGGCATTGGACTTAAACGTGATGGAAAATCAGCTTTGGTTAAAGGGATTTTGTTGGTGTAATTAAATGTTTTGTACCTTATCCTAAGTCATAATTACACCCTAGTTAAGTTTACTTAGGGACCACATAGGAGTTGTTGGAGAATTTCCACCTTTGGTGGACTTATCTTCTTATTACTTTATCACCTCCACCTTTTATGGACATATCATTTGATTAGGTTTCCACCTTTTGTGGGAGATCCACTATTTGTGGTGGTTATCACATTATCACTTTCCACTTTAGGTGGAGTGATAGGTTTTCATTGTTGTCTCTTGTCATAAGATTACAACACTTGTCATAATCTTATGCACTCCTATGTTCTCACCTTTTCTATATAACCAAGGGGTCTCTACTACATTTTTACACACATTGATATCTATTATCATTGACATTGAATACAATTTATTCTTGTCACATTATTTTCTCTCTTATTTATGCTTTCCATTTCGTCCATAGATCTTGGCATCCATAGCCAATTCTAGCATGGTATCAGAGCATGTTTGATTCTAACATGGTATTAGAGAAGGTTGGGTGCCATTGGAGAGTCTTTTTCTAAGGAGAGATATCAGATTTGGGAGGGTAATCTTTTGCCTTTGTTGGTTTATGTCTCTTGATTGGTCTATTGTGTGACTAAATTGAGAAGTTTAATATGGGAATCAAAATACATCCTACTGTAATAAGGTTAAATCGATGGAACTTTAAGTCTTGGCGAGATGGAATCCTTACACATTGTAGGTGGCTAAATCTTTTTCCATATCTCTATGGATGAGTTCCTAAACCTTCATCAAAATGGAAGAGAGTTGTGTGGGACATAAAAACAAAACATATTGTGGGATTAATTTGTTGTAATATTGATATTGATACACTAATGGCCATTAATGATATTGAGATCCCTCGTGATCTTATGACCAAACTTTGGGAGATGTATGGAGACTCGAATGAACCTCCATTTCCAGAGGATCCTATTGCATATTGTCTTGTTCCACTTGCAGATTTTTGACCTATTGATGATAAAAAATATGAAACACTTGCTCATTGGGAAAGGTATGGTAGTTTTGATGACACTAAATCTTCTCCTTCTCCTCCTACAAAGACATCTATTGAGACTTCAATTTCTATGGCTCCTAATCTAGATTTAGAGGGTTCATCTTCTTCATCTATGAGTCAACATCTTAAGGCTGAGGTCTCTTGTGATCTAGCATTGGTAGATTCATCTACTGTTGTAGTTGATGATACTTGTGATTCCACAGTTTGAGTTCCTTGTGATTCAATGCAACAAGATATACATTGTCTTCAAGATATGGCTACTTTGGATGGCTTCTTGACAGGTATTTCAGACTTGTTTGTGCAGTCACATCTTGTAGATTTGGGAGACACTATTGATGAAATTCATCTTCTCTTTGATGAAGATGCTCCTTCTTCAGTTGTTGTGAGGGAACACTCGAAACCTCTTGTTCATTCTCTACATGATCATTCATTGTAGATTGACATGAGTGTGGATAATTTTGGACAACATTTGGAGGAGGCCTCTTTGTATTTAGAGGGGATATCATTCTCTTTGGATCATGTTCTACATTCTTCTCTACTAGATGTTGGATTGTACTCTTTTGTAGTGTGGCATAGAATGCCTATTTGGAGTGAGTCATGTTTTAGCATCGACATGGACACACTTGAGCATGCTTCAGATACATCATACATCCTGCATACATCCTTGGTTTTGTTTCTTCCTAAGGGGAGGAACGTTGTTCGGCGAGATTGGATCATCTTTAGCATTCAATGTCGAGCTTCTACCGTCATTGTAGGAGATTCAACATTTAGGGGGGGCTACCTTGTCTCTCTTCTACTTCTCTCTTATGGGGGGGTCTTTTTCCTCACATGGGGTTTTTACCTTCTCATGCATCATTGAGCACATTTTTATTTTGTATTTCATCTCTCTTTTGGGGAGGAGTTTTGTCCCACTGGGTTTTCTCCTTTTCTCCATTTGTGAGATATCCCATTGCATTTGTACATGGGTACCTAACATGGCCTAGTTGTCGGGACCCATCTTGCATTGTTTGCATTTGTGGACATTCTCCCTAAGTTGAACTTAAGGGGGGGTGTTGGTGTAATTAAATGTTTTGTACCTTGTCCTTAGTCATAATTACAACTTAGTTAAGTTTACTTAGGGACCACATAAGAGTTGTTGGAGAATTTCCACCTTTGGTGGACTTATCTTCTTATTGCTTTATCGCCTCCACATTTCATGGACATATCATGTGATTAGGTTTCCACCTTTTGTGGGAGATCCACTATTTATGGTGATTATCACATTATAACTTTCCACTTTAGGTGGAGTGGTAGATTTTCATTGTTGTCTCATGTCATAAGATTATGACACTTGTCATAATCTTATGCACTCCTATGTTCTCACCTTGGCTATATAACCAAGGGGTATCTACTACATTTGTACAAACATTGATATCTATTATCATTGACATTGAATATAGTTTATTCTTGTCACATTATTTTCTCTCTAATTTGTGCTTTCCATTTGGTCCATAGATCTTGGCATCTATAGCCAATTCTAGCATATTTAAATTAATCTTCTATGTGCATTTACATTAGGTCAAAATGATTAATATTGACTTGGGCTTAAAATCCAATATCATGGTATAACACTCAACTTTGGTAAGACTGGGCTTAAAATGTCTTATCGCAGTACCGCAAATTGTTAAGAGAGTAACCACAGTAGTGTGGTGATGTGGCTAGCAGAATGCACAATAGCTATTTCCATACCACTGGTAGTTATGCTAGTAACCACAATAATACAATGGAAGCAGCTAGTGGCAAGGAAGACAGTTATCGATATATTGCGGACTGTTAGAAGTGTAACCGTGGTAGTGTGGGTAAACCATCAGTGGCAACAAGGACTACTACCATTGTACCATGAGCTGTTAGGTAGCTAACCATGGTAACATGGTGGAAATGGCTAGCAGTTAGCTTGGAGCTACCACTGTGTCACGATTTGTTAGGTAGCTAATCATGGTAACATGGTGGAAATGACTAGCGGTTAGCTTGGAGCTATCGTTGTACCATGAGTAGTCCGAAGGGTGGCCGCGGTTGTGCGGTAAGGGAACAAATATCAAATCTACTCCTTTTGACATGCATGTCATTGATCTACCCAATGTTTTCAAAGTGTTTATGTGGCTTCGATTGATTAATGTTTGTCCTCTCGGACTCCAAATGGCTATCATATTTTAAAAAGGAATTCGCTTTACTCGCATTGGAAGATTAGGGAAAACTGTTGTCATTTCACTCTTTGCACGTTTTTGATTGAAAACCTACTAGCTGCCACCATGGATCATTACACTCGGCCATTTCTTTGTTATCCCCGATATTTTTGTTATTGGACAGCGATAGGGATCATACAGGAATCCAACACAATGGTTGCTCTATGTCACTATTTCCAGCCACTGGGTGTTGGTACAAGTTTGGAAGGTTGTGTGACCGTTTTCTTCTCCTCAACAAATTTGGTAATCTATTCTTTGACAACATTTTGGAAAATTTATCATAACATTTTCTATTATTGGCCATTTTTGTTACAGTTTGTTAAAAATTGCATTTTCTTATCTGGGTTCATGGATAACGGTTCTTGTGAAGTTACTTCAGTCACACTTCACAATGATTTCAACTTCTTAAGTTTTACAGTCACTATAATGGGTATAGATCTCAAAATATTCTCTCAATCTCACTGGAATTTGTGGGTAACTATTATAATGCATGGTTAATAGCTTTCAATTACATGTTGGTTGGGGTTTCAGTTTCTTCTTTCTCATAGTAGCTTATTTGTTAGAACTCCTATGGTATATGCACTCTTCATTACTACTTGTGGGTAGAATCTGAAAGAGGTTTCATTTTGCTAAAAATACTTATGTTGCATTGTTGGTTCAATCAAGGAAAATGGTTATCATTTCATTTTTAAAAGATGTTCTCTCATTGCTTTTGTTTAAGCACTGCATGAGCAGGCTTCTAGTGAAGATATTCTTTGTCACACCTCTATTCTTGGACTTTGTTGTTTGATCCTCAACATAAATAAAGAATCTTTTTCATGATCACTGCAACATTAGATCTGTTTCTTGTCAATCATTTTGTAACCTGAAAAACAACCTTGTATAACCTTTCGGGATGTGAAATTTGAAAAACTGAGGTAATACTTCCAATATGTAATGATGTTCAC
The DNA here is from genome assembly GCA_007115665.2 of Sequoiadendron giganteum. Lineage (NCBI taxonomy): Eukaryota > Viridiplantae > Streptophyta > Pinopsida > Cupressales > Cupressaceae > Sequoiadendron > Sequoiadendron giganteum. The sequence goes on along the minus strand of CM021100.1, from coordinate 237,086,334 downwards.
TAATAAAAGCCAAAAAAATTCAGTTTAGGGTTCTATCATGACTGAAAATCAAAATATTGAAACAAGGGTATTACTATTTAGAGATGTGAAAGTCTTCTATTATTTGATGCTGAAAATTGGAAAACACAGTGTGTAGTCAGATTTGTAGTTTTCTGTATGGGAAAAGATTGAAAATAAAACAATGAGAAAAGAAAGAAAAGATGTATTATTGTAAAATAGATTGATAAGACTATATTGTAATAGTGATAGGATTAGCCTAAAGCTGCATCAAGGTAGATAATGCATGGAATTCTGAAGAGTCAATTCTAACTCTTGAAAATTCTATGTTTTGTCTATCAAGAGGCACTTGATAGAAATCAAGTGAAATAGAGAGATCCTTTGTAATATTGTATTTTATATAGAATATCAGGAAAGGGGTTGGTGCTCCTTGAGATTGGTGTCTCTAAACAGAGGGGTTGTTGCTCCTTGAGTCGGTGCTCAGCAATCAACCATTGAGGCTTTGTCAAAATAAATTATTGAAATGAAAGCCTAAAAAAGGCAGTAGGTTCAGGAGTGGTTTTCTACCCCACGAGGGTTTTCCACTCGACATATCTTGTGTCTATTGTGTCTCTATGATTCTTTTTCTTCAGTACTTTACTGCTTTAAAATGCAATGTTACATTACTCATTTCAGTTTATATGATTGCATTTGAATACATGAATGACACCATCATTGATAAATGAGAACATATGTATGGATCTTTTCAGTTTCAGTTTAAATTGTTTAAGAAGTTATAAACACTAATTCACCCCCCCTTCTTTGTGTACTTTCATTCCAACAATTGGTATCAGAGCCTAGGGTCCTCTGATAGGTCTTTCCAACCTAGGATTGATTCTTGACTTGGAGTCTATTCAAAATGTCTCAAGCTCATGAAGGTACTTCTATGAATAGAGCTCCATTATTTGATGGAATTGATTATGTATTCTAGAAAATTAGAATGGAGACTTATTGATCCTCTATAGACCTTGATGTCTGGAGCATAGTATTAACTGGGTACACTGTACCAGCTACTTCTGATGAAAAGAAGAGATATGAAACCAATGCAAGAGAAAATCATGCTCTTCTATTCGCTCTAACTAAAGATGTCTTCATCAAAGTCATGAATTGCAGTTCTACTAGAGAAATCTTGACTAAACTTGAAACTATCTATCAAGGAAATGAAAAGGTAAAATAGTCCAAAGTCCTCAGTTTAAAACATTAGTTTGAAGAATTGAAAATGAGGGACGATGAAAAAGTTGTTGACTATTTTCTAAGAGTTGATGAAATAGTAAATGCTATGAAGGGTCTGGGAGAAGAAGTCAAGGAGTTTGATGTTGTAACCAAGGTCATTAGAACCTTTCCAACAAAATTTGAAGCTAAGGTAGCTACTCTAGAAGAGAAGAAACATTTTACCGAGCTTACCCTTGACAGTTTACAAGGTACTTTGACTACTTATGAAATGAGGATTATTAAAAAAATAGCACTACAAAAGAAGCAAAATTTAATGTTGAAAGGAAAGCAAGGGATGAACTCTATGAATCAGAATTTTCTGATTCTAAAGAATCCCATTCTGTAAGGAAACTTAAAAAGGGTTCTGGAAAGTATAAGGGAAAAATTCCCTTCAAGTGCTTTAACTGTGGAAAAATAGGCCACTTTTCTGCAAACTGTCCCTATGGTGATAGAAACAGTGATAACGAGAAATCTGAGAAATTTGCCAAGAAAAAGGCTTGTAGACCCAAACAAAAATTAAACTTCAATAAGAAGAAAAGTCTCTTTAGCAAAAATGAAACAAATTCTAAATCTAATGACTCTTTAGATAAAGAAGATGAAAATCTCTTCATGTCTGAAATCATTCAACAAGATGAAACAAACAACAATGATGTTGAAGAAGGTGAAGTGGACTATGAAGGAGAACTGAAATGTTCTCTAAAAGAGCTTAGAAAACTTAAGAAACAGTTGCGTTCTCAAGAACAAAATACTGTTCAAGATAACTCACAAGAGCAGCTCATTAATCTTGAGATAATTTCATTAAAAACTCAACTTGAAGAATCCAAGAAAGTTGAAGATTGTCTTTGCATTGACATAAGTTTTAAAGACCAAAAAATTCAGAAACTTGAACATGAGATTGTAGATCTCAGGAAGACTATTGATAAGTATGAGAGCAGTTTTAAACTGAATGACATGCTCAGTAAATAGAAATTAAACAAAGACAAAACTGGTATTGGCTTTGTTAAAGGTGAATGCTCAAATGATAGTGAAAAGAACAATACTGTTGCTGGAAACAAAAATCCTAAACTCAAACATTCTAAGTTTGTCAAGAATCATATCCATCCTTTTAGGAGCAACAAAATGGTTTACAGCTCCTACCTTCTCTTTTATGGGTACTATTACTTTTGCAATAAATTTGGTCACAAAATAAATTCTTGCAGATTTATGAATGCTAGAACTCATAGATTTGGCTTTAGGTAGAATCATGGTTTTGCAAAATAGATTAGATTTTTTACATGCAAATATTTGGGTCATTCTACAAAGCAATGCAATGCTAATCAGCAAAATAAACAGCTGAAAACCATCAAAGTCTTGAAACCCAAAGAAGTTAACAACATGGAATAGACTATGCTTGTTCAAACTACCTTTCACTCAAAGAAGAAGGAGCTATGGGTCTTGGACAGTGGTTGTTCAAACAACATGACTAGTGACAAAGAAAAATTTATAAATCTGGAAGACTATGTCAATGGATATGTAAAATTCAAAGACAACTCTGGAATTCAAATCAAAGGGAGAGGTTCTTTGTTTCTGAATGAAGACACTCCAATCTACAATGTTTATTATGTGGAAGGATTAAAACATAATGTTCTGAGTGTCAGTCAAATCTGTTGCAGTGGCTATCAAGTCATGTTCACTTAAGAAGGATGTGAAATCAAAAACCAGTCTGGGAAAGTTGTTGTTGCTGGAAGGAGGACTAAAGGAAATGTCTACAACTTACTAGAAAACTCTATACATGAAAACAATCATGGTATATGCGTAATGAGTCATGTTGAAGAAATTTGGTTGTGGCACAAGAGACTAGGCCACATTAATTTTGACAATATGGTCAGGATTAGAAAAAATCATAATGTAAGAGCTCTGCCCCTTCTTAGAAAACCTGACAAAGTTGTTTGTAAAGAGTGTCTCAAATGAAAGAAAACCAAGGTAAGCTTTAAATCCAAGGAACATTTCTCTACTAAGCCTCTGCAAATTGTTCATACTGAATTATGTGGTCCTACAAGGACTAGATCCATAAATGGTGAGAAATATTTCAGGTTGTTTGTTGATGACTACTCTCGTATGGTATAGGTTACTTTTCTCAAGAATAAATCAGAAGCTTTTGAATGCTTTAAAGTTTTTAGAGAACTGGTAGAAAGAGAAACAAACTTAAAACTGAAATGTTTAAGATCTAACAAAGGTGGTGAATTCACCTCACAAGAATTCATAGACTACTCTTTCAAACATGGCATAAAAAGATAGTATGTTGCTGCTAGAGCACCCCAACAAAACGAGGTAGTTGAGTGAAAGAACAGGATAGTAAAAGAGATGGCAAGAACCATGCTGAATCAAGAAAATATGGAAAATATGTACTGGAAAGAAGTTGTTCATACAGTTTTTTATATTTTGAATATAGTGCAGATTAGAGTGAAATGAAATTTCACTCCATATGAACTGTGGTATGGAAAATCTGCCCAAATTAAATATTTCAGAATATTTGGCTGCAAGTGCTTTATGAAAAGAGATGACAAAAACTTAGGCAGTTTCCAATCTAAAACTGATGAAGGTATCTTTTTAGGATACTCTACACACAACATAACCTATAAATGGTTTAAGAATAGGCTGAACAAAATTGTTCAATCTGTAAATGTCAAATTTGATGAAAATCTGTTGTTAGATGTTGAACCTATGCAGGATGATTAAGAGGATGAATTTGAGCTTGATATAATCACTGAGAGATTTGAAACTGCAAAGCGTGAAACAAAACCAGCAAGCCCTAAACTTGTTGAAGCACAATCTGAAGATGTTGAAATCAGCTCAGAAAAATGTGAACCCAAAGTTACTTCAAAATCTCTTGCTAGAAATCATCCTAAGCATATGATTATAGGATATTGATCTGCAGGAGTTCAAACAAGAAAAAAATTTGTTAACTATGATGAAAAAGATCACATAGCTGAGCTTACTACATTTTGTTTAATCACCTAGTTTGAGACCAAATTTTTTGATGATGCTCTAACTGATGAATGTTGGCTTAATGCAATGGAAGAAGAAATTGATCAAATTGAAAAAAATCAGACTTGGGATCTAGTCCCAAGACCAGATGACAAAAATGTCATAGGAGGGAAGTGGATCTTTAGAAACAAACATGATGAACATGGTCAGGTTGTTCGCAACAAGGCCAAATATGTCTGTAAAGGGTATGCTCAACAAGAAGGTATTGATTTTGGTGAAAATTTTGCTCCTTTTTCTAGGCTTGAATCCATTAGAATTTTCTTGGCATATTCTATTTTCAAAATTTCACTATATATCAGATGGATGTAAAATCTGCCTTTCTAAATGGATATTTAGAAGAAGAAGTTTAAATAGAACAGCCTTAAGGGTTTATATGTAAAACCAAACCCAATCATGTCTACAGGCTGAAAAAGGCTCTATATGGCCTAAAACAAGCTCCTAGAGCTTGGTACTCTAGATTGGACAATCAACTACTATCAAAAGGGTTCATTAGAGGAGGATTTGATAGAAATTTGTATGTTCAAATTGAAGGATCTGCTATTCTTGTTGTTGAAATTTATGTTGATGACACCATTTTTGGTTGCAACAATATTGCATTGAGTAAAAAATTCTCACAAATCATGGAATTTGAATTCAAAATGTCAATGTTGGGACAACTATCAATTTTCTTAGGTCTTCAAATTTCACAACTTGACTCTGGCATCTTTCTATCTCAAGCAAGATATGCAAAAGAAATGTTAAAAAGGTTTCAAATGAATGAAAGTCATCCTGTAAGCACCCCAATGGATACTAGTTGTAAACTTAGCAAATTTGATGATTCCCCTGATGTAAAATCAACTGATTATAGGTCAATGATAGGTAACCTATTATATTTAATAGCCTCAAGACATAACATAATGCAATTTGTTTGCATGGTTTCTCTTTTTCAGTCAATGATGTTTGAAATCTCACATCAATGTTGTGAGAAGGATTCTTAAATATGTACAACACATAATTAATTATGGGCTCTGGTATCCCAGAAGAAATGATTTCTCTTTAGTAGATTATACTGATTTTGATTGGGCAGGATGTCTAGATGAAAAGAAAAGCACCACTGGTGCTACTTTCTTGGTGATCGTTTAGTGGCTTGGCACAACAAAAAGCAAGAATTTGTTTCGCTCTCTATTGTTGAAGCAGAATATATAGCTGCCACTTCTTACTGCACTTAGGTAATTTGGATGTCACTGACATTATCAGATATGGGTATTGAAATTCCAAAACCTATTACTATTCTGTGTGATAATAATAGTGCAATAAATATCTCAAAAAATCTAGTTATGCATTCTCAAACTAAACATATAGCTATCAAATTTCATTTTCTTCATTAAAAGGTGTTGGCTAATGAGGTATCTATGCAACATGTTCCTAAACAAGCATAGGTTGTTGACATTTTTATAAAACCATTGGCTAAAGATATCTTTGAGAGACTTCGGTGTCAATTGGGAGTTGTCTCTCAATCTTTGTTATCTTAAATAGTCTATATTGGTGATAGGGGGAGCTTGTTAGCTCTTCCTACAACTCATTCTTTGCTGCTCAAAGGTTCATTCTACAATTTCATGGCAAGTCATAGTTGGTTCTTGTGTATCTCTGTTGGTCTCCCTTTATCCTTGTGTCGAAAATGGAGAGAATTTTGAGCATTTGGTTATAGTTCATTATCTTTGGTTTGGTGGCTCATTTTTTCCCATCAAGGACAAAGGGGGAGTTTATTGAATCCCTCTTGTGTTGTTTTTGTCCTTGATGTGAATTTGTGGTTATCTGGCATCTTGATGGTTATCTTCTTAGCTGATCCATATTTTTTTTTGCACATCTACTTCATTGATTTTATTATCTTGGTGGCACTGATCGTTTAACTCCATGTGCAGATTACAAATGCTTGTTGAGGTATTCTAGTTACAAGTTATTTGCTCCATTGATCAGGTGTTAGATTTCTAGTTTAAAAAATTATTGTTTCAGTGATGATCTCAATTATGTTGTTCTTGGCATAAATCAACTTTATACAGGTTGTTACAGTATGTTTTGATCAGGCTCTTGCATCTTGAAATTGTTAATGGTTTACATCGTACTACATTGTTCTTAGTATAATAAGGTGATCTTTATTGTGTTAATGAAATTCTAAACTTTTCATGAGATTAGCCTTTATTATACTTCACAAGGATTTGGAAAGTATGTTACATTGCAAAATATATGGCATTGGACTTAAATGTGATGGCGAATCGGCTTTGATTAAAGGGATTTAAATTGATCTCCTATGTGCATTTACATCGAGTCAAAATGATTAATATTGACTTGGGCTTAAAAGCCGATAGCACGGTATAGCTCTCAACTTTGGGAAGACCACACTTAAAATGTCTTACCATAGTACTACAAACTATTAAGAGAGTAACCATAGTAGTGCGGTGAAGTGGCTAGTGACATCCACAGCAACTACCGCCATACCACTAGCAGTTATGCCAATAACCGCGCTAATGTGGTGGAAGCAACTAGCATCAAGCAAGATAGTTACTGCTATATCGCGGATTGTCAGAAGTGTAACTGCAGTAGTTCGAGTAAACCATCAGTAGTAAGAAGGACTGCTACCATTGTACCGCGAGCTATTAGGTAGCTAACCGCGGTAACGCGATGGAAATGGCTAGCGGTTAGCTTGGAGCTACCATTGTATCGTAATCTGTTAGGTAGCTAACCATGGTAATGTGATGGAAATGATTAGCGGTTAGCTTGGAGCTACTACTATACCACTAGTAGTCCAAAGGGTGGCCAAGGTTGTGCGGTAAGGGAACAAATGTCAAATGTACTCCTTTTCACATGCATGTCATTGATCTACGCACGATTTTCAAAGTTTTTTATGTAGTTTATATTGATTAATGTTTGTCCTCTCGGACTCCAAATGGCTATCATATTTTGAAAAGGAATTCACTTTGCTTGCATTGGAAGATTAGGGGAAACTATCGTCATTTCACTCTTTTCATTTTTTTGATTGAAACCCTACTAGCCGCCACCAAGGATCATTGCACTCGGTTGTTTCTTTGTTATCCCTTGCATTTTTGTTCTTGGACAGGGATCGGGAGCAATTAGGAGTCCAACACAATGGTCACCCTGTCTCACTGTTTCTAGCCACTGGGTGTTGGCATGAGTTTGGAAGGTTGTGTGACCGTTTTCTTCTCCTGTGCAGATCTGGTAATCTATTCTTTGACAGAATTTTGGAAAAGTTATCATAACATTTTATGTTATTGGGCATTGCTATTACAATTTTTTTGAAATTGCATTTATTTATCTGGGTTCATGGATAATGGTTCTTGTGAAGTTACTTCAGTCACACTTCACAATGATTTCAGCTTCTTCAGTTTTACAGTCACTATAATGGGTATAGATCTCAGAATATTCTTTGTCTCACTGGAATTTGTGGGTAATTGTTATAATGCATGGTTAATAGCTTTCGATTGCATGTTGGTTGGGGTTTCAATTACCTCTTTTTCATAGCATCTTATTTGTCAGAACTCCTATGATATATGCACTCTTCATTACTACTTTGTGGGTAGAAACTGAAAGAGGTTTCATTTTGCTAGAAATACTTATGTTGCATTGTTGGTTCAGTCAAGGAAAATGGTTATCATTTCATTTTTAAATGATGTGCTCACATTTCTTTTGTTTAAGCACTACATGTGCAGGCTTCTAGTGAAGATATGCTCTGTCACACCTCTATTCCTGGACTTTGTTGTTTGATCCTCAAGAGAAAGAAATAATATTTTTCATGATCACTGCAACATCAGATCTGTTTCTTGTTAGTCATTCTATAACCTGAAAAACAACCTTGTATAACCTTCTGGGATGTGAAATTTGAGAAACTAAGGTAATACTTCCAATATGTAATGATGTTTTCTAATAAAAGCCAAAAACAATGAGTTTAGGGTTCTATCATGATAGAAAATGAAAAACCTGAAACAAGGGTATTACTATTTGGAGATGTGAAAGTCTATTCTGTTATTTGATGCTGAAAATTGGAAAACACAGTGTGTAGTCAGAGTTGTAGTTTTCTGTATGGGAAAAGATTGAAAATAAAATAGTGAGAAAAGAAAGAAAAGATGTATTATTGTAAAATAGTTTGATGAGACTGTATTTTAACAATGATAGCATTTTCCTCAAGCTGCATCGAGATTAGATAATGCATGGAATTCTAAAGAGTCAATTCCGACTCTTGAAAATTCTATGTTTTGTCTGTCAAGAGGCACTTGACAAAAATCAAGTGAAACAAAGAGATCCCTTATACTATTTTACATTCTATTGAATATCAAGAAAGGGGTTGGTGCTCCTTGAGATTGGTGCCTCTAAACAGAGGTGTTGGTGCTCCTTGAGTCGAAGCTCAGAAATCAGCCATTGAGGCTTTGTCAAAATAAATTATTGAAATGAAAGCTTGAAAAAGGTAGCAGGATCAAGAGTGGTGTCTCTGTGACTCTTTTTCTTTAGTACTTTAATACTTTAAAATGCAATGTTACACTACTCATTTCAGTTTACATGAATGACACTATCATTGATAAATGAGAACATATGTATGGATCTGTTCAGTTTAGTTTAAATTGTTTAAGAAGTTAAAAAAAATCATTCACCCCCTCTCAGTGTAATTTCATTCCAACACGTTCAACCCTCAATTGTTCGCAAGCTGATATTTTTTAAGTTCGTGAAACATGGCACTTACCTTATTAACAACCGACGGGGCTGAAGCGATGGATGATATGACTTGGGGGATGTCTTGAGTGATATTTTGAAGTGGAAGCATGGATGCAGGTGAAGGCATGATGCCAAGAGTCCTCTCCATAAGGGTTCTTACGTCAAATTCATAAGGGAGTTTAGCCCCTTCTTTATCTAATTCTAACATGTATTGGGATGGATACAACTTCAACATGGTAGTGACAATTCAGTGACTCTTGAGATTTTGCACTATTTCTAGAATTTTTGATTGTGTCATTCCATTGTAAGTGATGTCCTCAATATGACCCTCCTCTTGAGAAATTTGAGGCATTTAAGGTGGATTGATTGGGAATTCAATTGTTATCATTGGATTCAACATTGTTTCAATATGGCTTAAATCACTTGAAATAGATTTTTCTTTGTTTTGCTCCATGTTCTTCTTGTGTTGAGATTGATTTTGAACCATAAAATGAAGATCAATTTTCAAGAATGTAAGAGATGAACAAATAATTCTTTAGATCATTCTAAACCTTAGATTCAAAAAAGCAAAGAACTAGGATAATTCAAGGATCAAATCGATGACGAGGATGAGATAAATGAAAGATAAGTGATACAGATGAATGGAACTGTTACCAATATTTTTCTACAACTCAAATAATGGAGCTGATTTAAATAGTGTTATATCTAAAAGTGAAATACAGTTATTTTTGAATGTGCTTGAGTGTTGCTTTGCACTTTATTTAGTTCATTAAGTAACAATTATGCTTTGAAAAGAGGAATAGGAATTTCAGAGTTGTTTATTCAATACTTCACAGTCAATTGAGTAAACAATAAATATTTTTGAATTCTTTCATTCATTTCATAAAGTGATTCATATTTAACACTCTTCATTTGATTGCGAGAATACAAATGCTGATACAAATTTGCATAAAAATGCATTTCTTTTCCTTTTTCAAATGAAAGGAAGAAAGGATAAAACAAATATCCACACAAGCTATGGATATTACTGTTACAGTGCATCACAAGCAGCACACTACACTATGGAGAATGCAAAAGGGAGAAATCACATAAGTATAAGCATAATCATCATTGCCTAATTGGTTGATGACTGACGCAAAAGTGGTGCACCATTTGTCCTTCTTCGAGCTCTGTTGACCTGTAGGAAGAAAGAGAGGGATGTAAGAGGCTTCGACTATAAATACACCTATATGAACCATTAATGATAATATAATGTGCTATTGATCATGCATCAAAACAATCAAAGAAAGAACATAGATATGAGTTGAAGTAGAAGCATCAACACAAATATGATTTATTGTTTTTTTATGCTGATATTGTTTGTTTCATTGTTCAAGTATAGGAAAAACCATGTAGCTGTTCATCTTTGAAGACAAAGCATGTGCGGAAAAACGGGTCCCACAAGGGTAGAGCCCGACATGCTACCCTTTATGTTACAAGAGGGCTGAGAGAGTAATTACAGTCATCATAAGTTATCAAGAAAAGAAGTGCAACTGAGAGGGTAAAGCAAGTTTTCCATCAAGCCATTAAATCAACTGTGCATTCATAACAATCAAGTAAATGAGTTTCTAAAAGCTACATGTGAACAGTGGGTTTAATTCGCTTAATCAGATCAACATATAGAAGTAAAGTGTAAAGGAATGCCAATCAGACTGCTTGTTCTAGTAAAATTTATCATTCTGCCATTCTTTCAAGTTGTTGTTTCGAATGTTTTTTTATTGTTTTTAAGATTGTTTGCCTTGAAGTGTTGTTTCATATTTTCTGTTTTGGAACAACAATGTCCTATCTTTTAATAATGATAGTGAATAGTGCAAATTATGGAGTTTATATCAAGAGCAGTGAAATTTATGAAGAGTTTGTTGCCAGAATAAAAAAGAGCCTAAAAATGCATGGAGATATGTGGGGAGTCTCAGGTTTTCATCGGAAAATGAAACATTACAAATATTTAAGGTACCCACATGAATTTGTTAATCAAGCAGCCATTTATTGTGATCAAAATACTATGCACCTAGGTGGGGTTTTGTCAGAAAACAAGGATTTATACAGTGCTCTCATGTTCGAGCTCAAGTATAACAGGAAATGCATTTTAAAACATAGTTCTCTTTACAAACTGAAATACCCACATTGGGGTTTCATTAAGAAATGCATTTTCTTCACAAGTAGAAAATACCCATATTCAGATTTTAACCATTTCTTTCAAACCAGTTCATTCTTGATTTGGGGTTTTGACAAAAAATAGAAATGGAGGAAGTTCTTTTCAAGTTTAGCAAAAACCCACATACATTTGTTTGCTCAAAAATGAATTTTACTCAAATGCAAAGATACCCACATGGGGTTTTCAATAGAGGTGTAGATTTACTATCATTTTGGAGCTCACCCATTTGGGTTTTTTTTAAAGTAAGTCAAAAACAATTTATTTTCTAGAATACCCAAGTGGGGTTTCTATACAAAATGGAGAACAACAAAAATCATGGTAAAACACAAGAACATGGCGCGGCTTGTATGACAAACTGTAAGTTACAAGAAATGAGAAGAAGCTTTTTCGAGTTTTGCATGGGAGAGCAGAGTCATGGAAATTTATAGGGTACGAGATTCTCCATATTTAGAGCCATCAATCAACTACACATGTTGCGACCTATCAAGGAGGGAATGCATAGAAATTTTGCAAGCAAATAAGACAACAAAAGAATGAACATAGTGTGGCCAGTCAATAGGCCTGCAATTGTTTAAAAGATAGAAACCATTATCTGCAGAAATAAAGCTCTTAAGATTTAGTTTGAGAGGGAAAACATGGAGTAGCTTACCTTGTATTGCTTGTAGAAGAGTAGAGGTTGCATGGCCAAGCTCTTAAGAGTTCTCACAAACTAAGCTCGAGCTCTCCCATGGTGGCCAAAGTAGAATACATAAACCAAGCACAAAGGGAAAATGGACAAGGAAATCAGAATTGGAGAAGAGAATGTGTGGCCTTAAGTGGCCTCTCTTGCCATTCAAAATCTCATTGAAAACCATGAAATAAAATTACCATAGTTGCAGAAGAAAGAGTCGACTAGAGTAGAGGAGAAATTCGAAGTTCAAAGCATTTGCAAGCTGAAGCCCTAGCCTCTTGGTGGCGATGCTTCTTCTAGGTAAAGCCTTCATCCAAAAGTCACAAAGTGCGAATGAAATGCATTTAGGGGTTTTCTTCAAGTTTTTTTCATCATCTCAAAGTGCCCTAATTTGACCTTTGGAGAATTTTTACATAGTTTGTAAAGTATTAAGTTTGATTGTAATACTTAATATGGCTTGGTTTGTTTACTAGGTTGAGCCTTGTGGGGAGGTTTTAATTTTTGCCTAAGTCCTTAGTGTTTAATTAATTGGAGCTTAATCATTAAAACATGAGTGAAGGTTGCTTATACCTTAATATCCTAGGTTTTAAATCTGTAATTGATTTTTATGAAAATCAATTGAGTCTTAGAGAGATTTTTTTTAAAATTAAGGCCCATACTTAGGCATTTATTCAATTGATGTTGGAAGAAATCAATGCATTTATTGAATTGATGTTGGAAGAAATCAATTAATATTGATAAGGGTAGGACCTAGGTTTATTTTATTTTAATTGTTTTTTGAGAAAACAATTAAATATGTAAGGAAGAGTTTTCTTGTTTTTATGAATTTTTTTAGTGGAAAAAATCAAAGCTTTGTAAAGGAAATATAAGGAGTTACATGCAGGAGTTTTCCTTAAAACTCTGTATTTGTAAATGGAATAATAGACAAACTTCATCATGTAAAGCAGAAGAAAACAACGCTTTATAAATTGCTTTGTTTTCTTGCTATTTTTAGCAGTTAAGGTTAACTTTTTTCCTTGGTCGGATTTAGATCTTCAATTGGAGAAATAAGGTTGTTTTCTTGCTTTAAAAGAAGTTTCTTTTTCTTTTTTTAGAGGCTTGACAGTTGATGCATGCAAAAAGTGTGACTTTCCATTTCTGTGCCAACTTGTTGCATTGTTTTTGGAACCTTTTCCTTAATATTTTTTCAAGAGCTCGGATTAGCGTTTGAAGCATATATCTTTGGAGAGATTTTAAGGTTCAGGGAGTTCAGTTTGTTTTGGCTCTTACAAATTTTTGAGCTGAAACTATTTTTGTACTCAGGGAGATTGTTTTTTGGCATACTCCTATAGTGAATAGAAGAACAACATTCCTACCTATCCTATTTTGTGTCCATGTGCAACTCAGTTGATGTTATACTTTTTTGATTTTCAGATTGAGATCTTTGTCATGTCTTAGGTTGTAATTTGATTTTAAAAAATGCAAAATATAGGTTGCATGTTGTGTTTGGAATAAACCTTCATGTGAAGTACTTATGTAAATTTGTTTCTTTTCGACAGGTTGTGATATCATTGTTAGTTTTCTAAGCACTGTTTGTGTCAAAAATCCAGAAGCAGTCAATATTTCATCATTAAATATTAAAAGTCACTTCAAAATCATAAATTTTTAGTTTTTATTTTTCTCTCTATCTCTTTTCCTATAAGATTTTATAATAGGATAATTATACGGAGAACCAGCTCGCTCTAGAGATTATCTTTCCTTAAAGACCACCCACATTTGGAAAGAGTTTCAATGTTGCAATAGATAGTCAAGATTACTACAAATTTGACGGGGTGTATATCTGATTGCTAATAGTTTTTGGCACGCCCAGTGGGATAGTCTGAAAATCATTTTCAGAGAGTTTAATTTTTTTAAATTTGTTGTTTGGTCTATGCACCAGATTTATCAGCCTTTTGGAGGCTTGTTTAAATATACCTGGTGATTTCAACTTCTGATTTTTTGTACGCAGATCTAGTGCAGCCCGTGCATGAGAAAGGTACAAACTAGATCAAGCACTACACCTTTTTGATACCGACAATTGTCCCCACTGCGAAGGGTTGGTAGAACAACAAGGAGACTAATTGAAGTGCTAGTGAGATCAAAATCAACACCTCCAATTTTCAGCTCTTTGGTTTTAGCACTAGGAGTACCCATTCCTATATCATAGATACCACCGATGGCAGTGCCAAGGCAATGTCTGTTCACACCATTTAATGGAGGCAGTCCATTAGACATCACTCAACATGATGACATCCTGGTTGTAGCCCTTAGAAGCCTACCATTCTTCACTTGACAAGATCACACAACACCAGTAGAACACATTCGTGACGTGTCTACCCTATGCTCAATTCATAACATTACATAGGAGAACGTTGTCTTGATACTCTTGGCTGCATCACTCAAGGGTAAAGCATTGCAGTGCTTCTGAGGCCTCACAACCAACTCTATTGCAACATGGGATGCACTAGGTAATGGTCTCTACCAGTTTTTTGTTTATAATTCTGATAATTTGTCCCTATTAGAATAGCTAAGTATAATTCAGGGAGCACCACACGAACATTTGGCGGATTTCAATCACCATTTTCTTAGGAATTGGGCTAGAATTTCTATAACAATAAGGCCTTTAATAGCTCACGCCTTTCTATTTTATTTGAAGGCTTTAAATGGTAAAATTTTAGTTATGAACCAGTCTATGGGTGGGCATACACTCCCCGATGCTTACGATATTGCTATTACAGCCAAAAATTGTCTTATTCAGGCTAGATATATAGCTCCTAGACCTCCTATGTTGTTATTTCCTGAGATACAAACACCTACCCCTACTACTTTACCTCCCTTAGATAATGTTCGCACTATTCCAGCAATAGCCTATCATACCGTAGCACAGCAAATTGCTGCTCTAGCCCAAAACCAAGAAATCTTGGAAATTAAGAAATACTCAAGACCTTCGGGAATGATCTGGTGAGCATTAAGAACCAGGTAGGCCATGAGAATAAACCCTATCAAACCATTTATCAGTAGAACCTGCCTAATAGACCTTCTTTTTATAATGATTACCAAGGACAAAAGAAAGATTTTAACCCAAGACTCTTCCAGCCATACAACCCAAACACAGCCAGTTCATCAAAGGAGCTTGTACCTCAGATAATATTGCCCAAGAGTGTGATTGGTGTTATCCATTTAACCATCCCCATAACCAATCAATGTGTGATAATGGCATGAGAAACCAGGCTTTGATGGTTCAAAAAAGTTATGCAGGTTTAGAAAATATTTCAAATCAAAGCGTGCAACAACAAGAAGGTTTTGAGGTCACTTTTCCAAACTGGAAGATTTTTGAGTTTTGTGGCATGAACGACCAGGATCAACAAGTTTATCCTCTTACAGCCAACACAAGATCAAAAAAGAGAGAAATGGACCTAGGACAGCAAGTTGGAGGTTCACAACAACAACCTACGAAAGATAAACAACCGGTACTAATGTTGCAACACAACCCAGAATACAGTTTTTGCAAAAGGGGCAAGAGATACCTAGAACAAAGCACTTAAAAACACATTTGCAGCCCTTGCAAAAGCAGAATCATGTTGTTGTTTTAAAAAACCAGTAGAAGGTAAATACTACTTCCTTTAATATTGTTGAGCACCTCAGAAAGACTACTATCATCATGTTTGTATTAGATTATTTGCACATCCCAGGTCAGAAAGGTTTGTTGTAGGATGCTTTGGTTGAGTTTTCTATTTTCGATGATGCTAATCAAAGTGCTACCAAAGTAGTGTTCACTAACAGTTTGGAAGGAAAAAGCAAGCTGAAAGGTAAAGAGGTAAAGCCTCCTCCATTTTACATAACTCTGATCATTGGGGATAAATTAGTGCATAATTACATGGTTGATTCTGGAGCAAGTAGCTCGGTCATGCCTAAAAAATTAGCTGATTCTTTAGGTCTTATCTATGAACCCAACTTGTAGAAGGGTGTAGTTCAGTTAGATGGGTTTGCTATTAGGACAACTAGTATAGTAAAGACTTTAGACCTTACCTTGCATGCCTCTCCTATTTTTGTGATCCATTAGGACATAGATGTAATTGATTTGCCACCACACTTTTCTATTTTCTTATCAAGGGATTGTATAGCCAAGTTAGGGAGTTTCTTGTCATCTGACTAGTCTCATCTATTTTTTAGAACAAGGTATGGTAAAAAGGTAACCATAAAGTCTAAACCTTTAGCCAAAGACCACATCAAACCATATGTTATGAGTCCTATAAACGCTAACCTATGCATCACCGCTATAAAAGAGGAACAAACCATGAAACCATACCACAACACCCATGTAGACAATATAAATCTAGATAAATGGGAAACTCAAGATCACAAGCTTGATCCCTTCCAGCATACAAATGAGGTAGCATTAGGGGGTTACATGATTCGTGAACCTGATTCTGATATGCCTAACCTGATCAAAAGGGAAGTACAACTTGCAAGGGAGGAAAATGAACTTTGGAGACTCTATTTTGATGGTTCGAGGAGCAGTGTAGGTGTTCGTGGTGGGGCCATGCTGATTTCACCAGAAGGAGATAATTATTACTCTACTTTCAAATTTGTGTTTAGCTATACAAATAATACAGCTAAATACGAGGCACTTGTACATGGCCTTGAATGGGCCCAAAAAAGAGGTATCAAATGTTTGTGTATTTATGGTGATTCTAAGTTAATCGTAAATCAAGTTAGAAATCTAAATGCCACAAAGAATGATTTACTTAAGAAATATAAGCATCGTGTATGGGATTTAATAGAGGACCTTGATTCTTCTAATATTTGTTTGGTCCCTAGAAATGAACATAAAAATGCAGATAGGCTTGTTGCTATAGGGGCTCGGTTTGATATTCCAAATGAAATTCACAAAGTAGAGGCACGTCAATATGTAAAGATAGTCATCAGACCTTTTGTTCTTGATAATAATGTGAGTTGGAAGGTTTTTGACAGCGATGAGCAAATTGTGAATTTTTTAATTGTTGAAGCTGAGTTTGCAGATGGAAACCAACAAAAAGGGCAGCAGTAGTATGACAATTAGATTGTTCAATTTAGGACTAACGAGCTGCCAAGGGGATTGGTGACTTTGGAATCTGCATTAAATTTTGATTACTAGATGAGGAGAGACAAGTGTAGCCTAACTGTTAAAGAGGAACACTGTGAAGCAATCAAAATCTTCAAAGGTAAGTTTCTCAAGCTGGGAAAGGTATGTAATAAAGAGGAACAAAAAGATTGTATTCTGTTATGTTAGAAATTTAGTGATATCTTTGCTTGGGAGTATAAGGATTTGAAGAGGTTTGACCCAAAATTAGCCTAGCATACTATTGAATTAGAGCTTGCTGCAAAAACTAGTCAGGCAAAAAAAGAGGCCTCTCAATCCCAAATTAGATCACCTTATGAAATCCAAACTGAATAAATTAGTTGAAAGTGGTATCATTTTCCCCATCAAGCATACCTCTTGGGTATCGAACCTAGTTCCAGTTAGGAAGAAAAGTGGGGAGATCAGATTACGCATCGATTTTCGAGATTTAAATGAAGCATCACTGAAAGACCACTACCCACTCCCTTCCATGGAACAAATTCTACATGTGGTTTTGGGTTCTAATAGATTTTCTTTGCTAGATGGTTACTCAGGTTATAACTAGATTCTAGTTAAGCTGCATGATCAATTCAAAACAACATTCATGACTAAGTGGGGCACGATGGCCTACAAGAGGATGTCTTTCGGCTTACCCAACACTGGAGAAACTTTTCAACGAGCGATGGATATGGCATTTCACAACCTCATGAATAAGATCGTTCTGGTTTATTTAGATGATATTAATGTTTTTCTAGAAATGCTAATGAACATCTTGACCATTTAGAATAGATTTTTCAAAGATGCAGGGAGTTCAGAGTGTCTCTGAATCCAAAGAAGTGTATTTTTTCTATACACGAAGTTAAACTCCTTGGACACATTGTTTCAAAGCAGGGCATTTCCATAGACTCTGAAAGGATTTCAAAAATTCTCGAATTTCCATTACCAACTCACAAGAAAGGCTTACAAATATTTCTTGGAGGAATAAATTTTGTGAGGAGGTTCATACCAAATATAGCAGCTTTGCTACAACCTCTCACTCTTATGCTTAAAAATAATATATCTTTCACCTGGACCAAGGAGGTTAAAAGGAGCTTTGATCAGATCAAAGAAGCTCTCGCAACTGCCCCTAATCTCATTAATCCAAAGTACAAAAAAATTTCATCCTTTACGTGTTTGGAGGAGTTGATACTATTTCTCCTATGCTTTGCCAACAAAATGATGAAGGTTTAGAGAAACCGGTGGCCTTTTTTAGCAAGGTACTTCATGGTTATGAGGTATATTATTCGATTGTTCAGAAGCATGTGTTTCCTATTGTAAGAAGTTCAAAAAAATTCAAATATATGTTGTCGAACAATAAGATTCACTTTCTAGTTGTACATTCAACTATTAAATATTTTTTGTTGAATCATGAAATTAGTGATAAATGTGTTGGTTGGATAACCAAGGTCATGGAGTTTGGCATAGATATTAAGATAACCAAGCTCTTAAGAGGTAAGGGTTTGTGTGAATAGATTACAGAAAACACGGTGGGTAGTAGCCTAGAGGAGACCGAAAAGGTTGGCACAGTGTTGAACAATGATGGTGCAACTACTATTCCAGTTCCTACTGCTACCTGGGTGTAGCAAATGATGCTTTATTTACAAACTGGAGAATGTCCCAAAGGTCTAAATAGAGCAAAAAGGAGGTATTATAGATTACAGTCGATTCCTTTTGCAATTATTGTTAGCATTTTGTATAGGAGATATTTTCAAGGTGTTCTGTTACGATGCATTGAACCTGACCGAGTTGATAAGATTTTAGCATAATTTCATGATGGGCCTTCAAGAGGCCACTTTGCTGCCAGAACAACAACTCTAAATATTATGTGGGCTGGTTATTATTGGCCAATTTTTTTCAAGGACGCTATTGCTTGGGTCAAAAATGTGAAAAATGTGCTATGTTTTTTAGGAAAATAGAAGCTTGCAGCTTTACCTCTGCATCTGATTCAAGTGGAGACGCCATTTGCTAAGTGGGGCCTAGATTTTATAGGGCCAATCAATCCGCCTTCAAGCATAGGTCATAAGTGGATACTGACCACCACAGACTATTTTACTAAATGGACCGAGGTGGTTGATTTAAAGGAAGCAAATGAAACTTTTGTGCTTAATTTTTTTCAAGATTTAGTGTCAGGGTTTGGTACTCCAGATTCTATAATTTCTAACAATTGTTTGGCCTTCATTGGTTTAAGAATTTCCGATTGGTTAGTTAGAAATAACATTTATATAAATACATCTTCTAACTACTATCCGTAGGGAAACGGACAAGCAGAATCCACAAATAAAAATCTGATTCAGATAATCAAGAAGACTGTCAAAGACAATCAACGAGCATGGCATTAAAAGCTTAAGTAAGCCCTTTGGGCTGATAGAGTGACACCTAAAAGGGCCACTAGTTGTTCTCCTTACATACTTGCTTATGGTAAAGAAGCCAAGTTACCCATTTCTATCGAGTTACTGACCTTAAGTTATGTGAAAGAGCTGGAATTACTGAATGAGAAGCCTCTTGAAGTGCAGTTTGCACATTTGATAGAGCTTGAGGAAATAAGGAAAGAATATTTAAAACATCTTGAAATACATCAAGCTCAAATGAAGAGCTCATTGTATAAGAAGGCCAGACCACGGGAGTTTATCATTGGCAATCTGGTCTTCAAGTAGAATGAATACAAGAGCAAAATTGGATGACATTCCAAGTTTGATGCAATTTGGGACGGGCCTTATGTAATCATGGAGTATAAGGAGCACAATGCCTTCCAACTTTCAAAGCTAACTGGAGAGGTGCTGCCTATCCCAGTTAACGGGATCCACCTCAAAAATGGCCTTCGAGATATGTTCTATCTTGTAAATAGTTAAAGTAGTTGTTACAAATAAGTGCATTACACATGTTTTATTTTTAGTAGTTTTTATTTCCCTAAGCACTTCTGCACATTGTTCCATTGAACATCAAGGCCTGTTAGTTTGCTTTCATCTTTTTTTTGTTTTGTTTTGCTGCTATTTTACAGTTGTTGTTTCAGTCCTCTAAGTTCATGAAGGGGGTAGTTTTCACTCCACGCCCAAAGGAGTTTTAAAAGGCAACTAATCTATGCTTACCTGGCAAGCATCTAGGGGAAATCACAAAAATGTTACCAATATTTTGCTACAACTCAAATAATGGAGTTGATTTAAATACTATTATATCAAAAAGTGAAATACAGCTATTTATGAATGTGCTTGAGTGTTGTTTTGCACTTCATTTAGTTCATTAAGTAACAGTTATGCTTTCAAAAGAGGAATCAGAATTTCAAAGTTTTTTATTCAATACTTCATAGTCAATTGAGTAAACAATACATCTTTTCAAATGCTTTCATTCATCTCATAAAATGATTCATATTTACAACTTTTCATTTGATTGTGACAATACAAATGTTGATACAAATTTACATAAAAAATGCATTTATTTTTTCCTTTTCAAATGAAAGGAAGACAGGATAAAACAAATATCCACACAACTCACGGATGTGACTATTATAGTGCATCACAAGCAACACACTACACTATGGATAATGCATAAGGGAGAAATCACATAAGTATAAGCATAATCATCATTGCCTGATTGGTTGATAACCGATGTAGAAGTGGTGCACCATTTGTCCTTCTTCGAGCTCTGTTGACCTGTAGGAAGAAAGAGACGGATGTAAGAGGCTTCGACTGTGAATACACCTATATGAACCATCAATGATAATACAATGTTCTACTGATCATGCATCGAAACAATCAAAGAAAGAACAAAGATATGAGTTGAAGGAGAAGCATCAACACAAATAAGATTTATTGTTTTTTTTTATGCTAACGTTGTTTGTTTCATTGTGCAAGTATAGGATAAACCATGTAGTTGTTCATCTTTGAAGACCAAGCATGTGGGAAAAAATGGGCTCCCATAAGGGTAGAGCCTGGCATGCTTCCCTTTTATGTTATAATAGGGCCGAGAGAGTAATTACAATTATCATAAGTTATCAAGAAAAGAAGTGCAACTGTGAGGGTAAAGCAAGTTGTCCATCAAGCCATTATATCAACTGTGCATTCATAACAATCAGGTAAATGAGCTATGGAAAGCTATAGGTGAACAGTGGGTTTAATCTGCTTAATCAGATCAACATATAGAAGTAAAATGCAAAGGAACGCCAATCAGATAACTTGTTCTAGTAAAAGTTATCATTATACCATGCTTTCAAGCTGTTGTTTTATTGTTTTTAAAATCGTTTGCCTTGAAGTGTTGTTTCATATTTTCTATTTTGGAACAACAGTGTCCTATCTTTTAATAACGATAGTGAATAGTGCAAATTATGGAGTTTATGTCAAGAGTAGTGAAATTTATGAAGAGTTTGTTGCGAGAATAAAAAATAGGTTTAAAATGCATTGAGATATGTAGGGAGTCTTAGGTTTTCATATGAAAATGAAATACTACAAAGCTTTAAGGTACCCACATGATTTTGTTTATGAACCAGCCAGTTATTGTGCTCTCCTATGCAAAACTCAAAAAATCTTCTTCTCAGTTCTTGTGTTTTACCATGATTTCTGTTGTTCTCAATTTTGTATAGAAACCCCACCTGGGTATTCTAGAAAATACATTTTTTTTGACTTACCTTAAAAAAAACCCAAATGGGTAAACTCTAAAATGATAGTAAATCTACACCTCTGTTGAAAAGCCCATGTGGATATCTCTGCATTTGAGTAAAACTCATTTTCAAGAAAACAAATGTATGTGGGTTTTTGCTAAACTCAGAAGAAATGAGAAGAAGATTTTTCGAGTTTTGCATAGGACAGCAGAGTCATGGAAATTTATAGGGTACGATTTTCTCCATATTTAAAGCGATCAATCAACTACACATGTCATGACCTGTCAAGGAGAGAATGCATAGAAATTTTGCAAGCAAATAAGACAACAAAAGAATGAACACAGTGTGGCAAGTCAATAGGCCTGCAATTGTTTAAAAGATAGAAACCATTATCTGTAGAAATCAAGCTCTTAAGATTTAGTTTGAAAGGGAAAAAATGGAGGAGTAGCTTACCTTGTATTGCCTATAGAGGAGTAGAGGTGGTGTGGCCATGCTCTTAAGAGCTCTCACAAACTAAGCTCGAGCTCTCCCATGGCGGCCAAAGTAGAATACATAAACAAAGCACAAAGGGGAAATGGACAAGGAAATCAAAATTAGAGAAGAGAAGTCGCGGCCTTAAGAGGCCTCTCTTGCCATTCAAAATGTCATTGAAAACCATGAAAGCAACTTACCATAGTTGCAGAAGAAAGACTCAACCAGAGTAGAGGAGAAATTTGAAGTTCAAAGCATCTGCAAGCTAAAATCCTAGCCTCTTGGTGGGGGCGCTTCTCCTAGGTAAACCCTTCTTCCAAAAGTCACAAAGTGCGAATGAAATGGATTTAGTGGTTTTCTTCAAGTTTTGTTCATCATCTCAAAGTGCCCTAATTCGACCCTTGGAGTATTTTTGCATAGTTTGTAAAGTATTAACTTTGATTGTAATACTTAATATGGTTGGGTTTGTTTACTAGGTCGAGCCTTGTGGGGAGGTTTTACTTTTTTCCTAAGTCCTTAGTGTTTAATTAAGCTGGAGGAGAATCATTAAAACATGAGTTAAGGTTGCTTATGCCTTAATATCCTAGGTTTTAAATCTGTAATTGATTTTTATGAAAATCAATTGCGTCTCAGAGAGATTTTGTTTTAAATTAAGGCCCATACTTAGGCATTTATTTAGTTGATGTTGGAAGAAATCAATTAATATTGATAAGGGTAGGACCAAGGTTTATTTTATTTTAATTATTTTTTGAGAAAACAATGAAATATGTAAGGAGGAGTTGTATTATTTTTTTGATTTTTTTTAGTGGAAAAAACCAAAGCTTTGTAAACGAAATATAAGGAGTTACATGCAGAAGTTTTCTTTAAAACTCTATATTTGTAAATGGAATAATAAACAAATTGCATCATGTAAAGCAGAAGCAAAGCAATGCTTTAGAAATTGCTTTGTTTTTTTTCTATTTTTAGCAGTTAAGGTTGAATTTTTTCCTTGGTCGGATTTAGATCTTTAGTTGGAGAAATAAGGTTGTTTTCTTGCTTTAAAAGCAATTTTTTTCCTTTTTTAGAGGCTTGATAGTTGATGCATGCAAAAAGTGTGACTTTCCACTTTTGTGCCAACTTGTTGCATTGTTTTTGGAACTTTTTCCTTGAGCTTTCTTCAAGAGCTTGGATTAGTGTTTGAAGCATATATCTTTGGAGAGATTTTAGGGTTCAGGGAATTCAGTTTGTTTTGGCTCTTACACATTTTTGAGATGAAACTGTTTTTGTACTCAGGGAGATTGGTTTTTGGCATACTCCTATAGTGAATAGAAGAACAACATTCCTACCTATCATATTTTGTGTCCATTTGCAGTTTAGTTGATGTTATACTTGTGATTTTTAGTTTGAGATCCTTGGCATGTACTAGGCTATAATTTGATGCCAAAAAGTGCAAAATACAGGTTGCATGTTGTCTTTGGAATAAACCTTCATGTGAAGTACTTATGTAAATTTGTTTCTTTTTTAGAGGTTGTGATATCATTGTTAGTTTTCTGAGCACTATTTGTGACGAAAATCCAAAAGCAGTCAGTATTTCATCATTAAATATTAAAAGTCACTTCAAAATCATAAATTTTTAATTTTTGTTTTTCTCTCTATCTCTTTTCCTAGAAGATTTTAGAATAGGATCATTATACAGAGAACCGGCTCACTCTGGAGATTCTCTTTCCTTATAGGCCACCCACATCTAGAAAGAGTTTCAATGTTGCAACAAATAATTAGGATTTCTGCAAATATGACAGGGTGTATATCTGATTGCTAATAGGAACTCTTAAAGAAACTTTGAAGTAAATGCTAAAAAATTTAGGACTTTGATTGATCGTGATTGGATTGATAGTTTGCCTAAATGTGTTAAGTCAAACAAGGGTGATAAATGCACTTTTTAACCCTAGGAAGTTCTGTTATCCTAGAGTGGACTTGTACATAAGAGGGCGGTTTGACTAAGTGTCTTAAGTCAAACGAGGTGATGATTTGATAATTTGGCTAAGTGTGTTAAGCCAAACAAGATGAACTCATAAACCCTAGAAATTTGTTTTATCCTAGAGAAAACTCATATATAAGATGATGGTTTGACTAGGTGTGTTAAGTCAAACAAAGTTGTTTTGATTTCACCTTAAAGTTTAGCTTAAAAGATGTTTACAAAGTTTCCAAGAATTGTTGGTGAGGTGATTTTTTGACTTATTTTGATGGTTGAGAGATGGATGAAAGTGATTGAATTTGATCCTAGACTTGATCTCGATAACACTTCCTCTTACAAGACCTCAGTGTTAAAGGACACGCTATACTTCCTATGGGAGGAAACCAAACCTTTTGAAAAATTTGGGATTTTTTTGATAGTAGAATGCATACAACTCAGGGTTGTTTCTTGAAGCTTTCTTGTAAAAGTTGTAAACCAATCTTTCCCTAAATATTGAAAGTCTCTCAAGACGCTCCTCACAAGCTTTCAGACTAAGCTTCTTGAACTTTGGTTTTGGGATTTTGATCTTATAGGAAATCATTTTAGAAAACACATGTGTAATCCAATTTGTCTTTTATCTTTCTTTAATGTATTATTTTTACCAAAAGCACTTGCTTGATTATCTTTCAAACTGTATGTCTAATGTGCCACTTTCACTTTCATCCCACAAAGTCCATTATGTGGAAATCAAGAAAAATAGGGCAAAAGTATCCTATGTTTAACCTTATTGAAAACAAATGATGATAGAATCCAAGCACTTAGAAACCTCTAAGGATATGATCCCTAGGGAAAGCAAGAGTGCTTAAATTTGTCAAAGGTATTTGTTTCCTAAAAGGGGTTTGAAATTTGAAGGTCCTGTGAATGTTTTTTTTCAAATTTTTTTAGGACCAAGCAAAGTATTCTTCACTTCCAAGAAATTTTTACAACCCTATGATGATGAGACAATATTTTGTTGGGTTCCCACTTGGACGACTCTAGCTGCGCATATTTTGTGCGGATGGCTAAATTTTTTACCATACTGGATCCCCTCCAAGGAACACATTTCTCGGGTCAGCCAAGCATTAGTACACATGAATCTCCTATGGCATATTTTCCATCTCTACAACAAAACCGCATGAATAACGTGGGGCGGCTTCAAAGGACATGACCTTTTGCACCAACAAAATAGATAAGAATTTTTCCTTCTACATATTTGGTTCATAATCAAGGTACCCATTCAGGAGGCCACACAAGAGGCAAGATCAACCCATATAGAGAGTATCACCTACTTGTCTGTAGGAGCTCTTGTAATGATGAACTTTCCTCACCATTCAAATCTATATACCAGTTGGGAATAGCTTGGCGTTTAGCTCTTTATCGGTTTGAGTCGTACCCATGGGGTGAGTACTTTTTCCCACCAAGGAAGGCTCTCTAAAGGTATACAATAGCGAATAAGTGCATTCGTAGTTCAATCATCTTTGTTTGCATGAACAAAGAGAGAACACTCGCAATGCCTTTTTCTCACACTAGACAAGTTTTGTTTAGTTTTAAGTTCCCAAATCGGAATGTAAAGGCAATTTTTTTTAGAACTTAATATCCCCAAAATGATCTTGATTCTGAAGATCGATGTGAAGTGCAAGAGAAGGGCATATGCATTTTAAATGATGTTAATTTGAAAAAGATTGTGAAATATGGAAAACACTTGTTCATTTTAATCTATAAAGTAGTGATGAGTTCGTTTTAAAAGCACCAAATGAGACGTGAAGTTTGCCTTGTTCAATTTTAAGTCCAAATCAAAATCTAGTAAATGTCTAAGGTTCTTTTTAACCAACTTTGAAAAGATCAAATCAGTGATTTATTTTAAGCCCAAATCAAAAAGTGTGTTGGTTTGAAACAGAAAA
Source organism: Sequoiadendron giganteum (assembly GCA_007115665.2). Classification (NCBI taxonomy): domain Eukaryota; kingdom Viridiplantae; phylum Streptophyta; class Pinopsida; order Cupressales; family Cupressaceae; genus Sequoiadendron; species Sequoiadendron giganteum. The sequence continues at coordinate 237,060,401 of CM021100.1, read as the reverse complement.
CGAGAGTAGAAAATGGAAGCTCTAAGATTGTTAAAACGAGCATTAAAAAATTCCTTTTCCAAATCTCGATTTCAAAAAATAAATCTCCAAATTCACTCCATTCGCCTTTTGTCAACCTCCAATGTCAACCTCCAATTTCAATCTTGATGTCAACCTATAAACAACACAAAGTTCATAAGACAATCCACCAATTTTTTCTATGATCAATACTTTAAGCATAAGATGAAAGTTAGTAGAAACACATTATCAAGAAAAATAAAATAAAGAAGCAACCCACCATGCCTATCCTTTGAATTTCGTTCTTGAGAAATCACAAACAATTTGGGTTTTAAGAAAGATCATTCATAAAGTATATGTGCATGATATGGTGATTGTGTCTTGAATAAAAGACATGCAATTACAATATTGAGATCAAGACATGATTTTAATATTATCCCCCCCTTTGAGCAAGAAAATAAAAGAAGATCCCATTTGAATCAAACCTTTCCAAGAAATATACAACATTTAAATAAAAACTGCCCACCCCCAAAGAGTAATTAATGTCGAGTAAACAAGCATCTTGACTTGCTACCACAAACCAATACATGTCAACTATTTGATTTAGATATTAAAAACCAATGCATGTTTTCAAACATAAATGATTTGTCTAAAAGCATCAGACGTATACTATCACCATGCGTACACCTCTTCCCACCAGAATGACTTCAAAATTTCTTTTCCAGTTGCGACCTTGGCAGATTAGGGTGGATGAATTAATTACTCTCATAAGGCTGCAAAGCTTATATTGAACTCTTAACAGAAAAGAAATATGTAGACTTGATTCTTTGCCTTAAATTCTGAGATGCTTACCCTTTCAACTTTTATTGGACAAGGCTTTTGATGTAATTGATATCTTTCTAGTGTAATATAAGATGAATTTGTTCAAAAAGGAAAAGTTGATAGAGGAACCATGAACGCATTCAAGAAGAAATAACACCGTATCTCAACAAAGGCAAACACAGGCATGGGATGGTCTTTGAATTTAGAGAAATCTACATCAAACACACTAACCTCTAGAACTGTAAGAAATATTACAGAGAAATAAACTCTATCTCAACAAAGGCAAACACAGGCAGGGGATGGTCTTTAAATTCAAAGAAATCTACTTCAAATATATTGACCTCCAGAACTTCAAGAAACAATATGGAGATATAAACTGTATCTTAGCAAAGGCAAACGCAGGTAGGGGATGGTCTTTAAATTCAAAGAAATCTACTTCAAACATACTGACCTCCAGAACTATAAGAAATAGTATGCAACAAATAAAGTTACATCAAGTTCTGTTCAGAATATAATTTGATCTCTTTACATTACTTGTTTTTAAAAGGAAAAACTGATAGAGGAACCATGAACGCATTCAAGAAGAATTAACCTATATCTAGCATCAAAAAATGATCTTACTAAATCTTAAAAATTATAAAATGGAAGACAAATCAAGGAATAACCAAATCGGAAAATCAAATATACTTAAGACTACTCGATATAATGCATTTATTTCAACAGAACTATGGTCAACCGAGAAGATGGCGTCCAACAAACTCAGGGAAATGGCAGATGAAAATGTGATCTCTTTAGTACTTATCTGCGATCTTTTGTCTCCCATGTTCTTTGTCATTCAAATCAAATCAATTTGACTATCATGCATTCATTTCCATAACCAAAAGGTCTTCATACACTGGCTGCCATCTACAAAAGGCCGTTTTGAGGATGCGTACTCATATGTGCCTGTGTTGAGGAGAATAGAGATACCAGCGAGGAGCTTAAAACATGTATTAACTAACTACAACCACAGTTTCCATATTGAATGCCACATGCTAGTTGGCCCTATGCTCCCAAGCGCTAAGGATAGTAAAAGAAAGTAATTACAAAAGGTTCTTGATGAAATCATGTCCTTGATCTCAGTTTTCCTGCACTTTTCCCTAGCTCGATTCAAATGTACAAAGAAATAAATGCTACTTTCAATTTATTTTCTTATGGCACAACAAGAATTGAAACTCAGATCAGTGATCTTGGTGCGTTATTAAATTCCAAAGCAACTTAAGATACTGTTGTCATGGCTGATTTAGGTGAGAATTGAAAGTTACTCAACAGTTATGCAAAACATAATAAATCCCTTATAGACTTCTCCAAAGCAAAACACACTTGTACAGATGCCTATGTTATTTGCTTACCTGTTATCATGATAAGTTCAACCACAATCTCAAAAGATTACATCTCATTAATAGAATACCAACCTATTTTCATGATACAGTAAAAAAAAGCAATGCATTTCTTTAATGAATCCCATCATTAATGATTTTGGATGCTTTTTTTTCTTATTAGTAGAACTGGTTGACAAAAGGATACAGTGACTCACATGTTCTAAATCAAAGTATATGGAATATAAATGAGGCCTAGACAATGTGTGTGAACTTGTGATAGTACGTCTTATGAGAATATACTAGTAGAGGTTAAAAACCAGCACATAGAGATATCACTAGACTGCAGTGACTCACAACAATACAATGAAGTATGCGCATAACTATGGAATTACCATTGCAAAGGAGAGGCCGTGGGTGTTCATAACTCATGATCCATCACAGTTATTTTTTTTGCTTGCGTGACACTTAAGAATAAATGCTTTCAAGTTAAAGTTTTATGGTACAACTGGAATATAAGACTTTCTAAGCAATATGGTATGAAAAAAAGCAATAAAATGCTTTCAAGTTAATGCAATTGGCAAAGGGAAACAATATTTTTGAAAAGTCTCTGAGATTTGTACAAGTCGCTAGTTCAAATAAACTGTATCTCAACAAAGGAAAACATAGATAGCGAATAGTATTCAAATCTAAAGAAATCTACTTCAAACCATACTGATCTCAGCATATTGGCCCTACAGCAATGAACATAACAAGTGAATGGCCATGACTTATGCAAATTGGCGAATGGTCATACCGTTATTGCTACAAGAAGACTATGGATCAGTCTTCTGCAGTATATTGGCATGGATATTTGAGAACCATAACTGAAATGATAAAATTAATAGCATAAATAAGTGATGACAGTATAAAAGCAGTGACACTTCCAATTAGAAGTAATCACTCATTCTTAAGAGACAAAATATGAGAAGCTATGCATTAATCATTAGTCATGGCTTGCTAATAAACAAAAATCCCTCCTTCTAGCACCATTTTGTGGATGTTAAATTTGCAAATGGTTAGCATAATTCTAAACATCCTCATAGAATAACACAACATTCTTCAAAACAAATGATAAAACCAAATCGAGCATGTAAAGAAAACATGAAATGTAACCTATTCTATGATGGATTGATGCCCTTTGAATGTGTGAAAGATTCATTTCCCAATCCTTGCCAAGCTAATTAGATGATAGACAATGGGATGCTCATGAACTCAAGTTGCCTATAATAAGGATGCTCTAAAACGTAGATGTTGAAATGAGAGAAAATGCATTGCATTTATTGGAGAATTTAAGAGAGGAGAAGCTAAGATTGAGAGATGTGGGACTAAATCTCATCCAATAGGAAAGAGCCACTTGTCACAATGGGATTGGCCCATGATTGTGCAAGTGTTGGCTAATGTGCCCATTTCAAATTTGAATATGGCAATAAATGAATATGGTTGAGGGTTTTTGGGGGGAATTGTGTTTGTCCAATAAAGTCAAACATGAGAGTTAATGAGGAATATGCCCTTGTGAGGAAAAATAGGTGTTTTAATAAATCAATTAAAATGATTTATTTTGCAAGTGGATGAATCTAGAGGATTTAGGTGATTAGGATTAAACTAATCAGGATTTAATTAATCTAACACGAGTTTAGGTGATATGACATTTGATTTCAATTTTTGTATTTATTTTAAATCAAATGAGAGGAAAATGCATATGAGTGATTTAATTAGATATCTATGATTTAATTAAATCATGAACTATAGGAGATAATTAAATAATTTGATTTATTTAATTTTGAGAGAAGTGAATTTATTAAATTGGTTTATTTAATTAATAGATTAAATAACGTTGAATGAAGTATGATTAGATGCATGTGTATATTTTGCATGTCTACACTAACAAGTGAATTTTTGAAAAAAAAAATGGGGTGGTTATTATAGTGGTATCAGAGCTAGTCATTCTACTAGCCTATGGCTCACATTGTCTTTTGTTAACAAAAAATCTCTATGAGTGATAGAGAAATCATATACTACAACAGAGAGTAGTAGAGATAATTTTTCAAACTCCTCTAGTGCCAATTGAGGAAACCCTTTTAGAAACTCTCAGAGCCCACAGAGAGGCAAAGGTTATCGGTGATAGAGTAGTAGAATTCAAGGAAGAAAAGGAAAGGGGACTAGGCTAACCAAAGATTATAGACATTGGAGCAGAAAGGAATTTTGATGTCATGATGGGAATGATGTCACAGTTGCTAGTAAAGATGAACCAAGATGTGAATCCCATGCCTTGTGTAAGAAATTTTCTGAAGAGATGCAAAAAGAGTTTGACATTTCAATGTTAGGGGGGATGAATTTTTTCCTTGGGCTACAAATAAATCAAATAAATAAAGGGATTTTAATTTCACAGTCTATGTATGTAAAATAGATGTTAAAGAAGTTTGGAATGGAAGACTCAAAATCAGTATGTACTCTTATGGTGACTAGTTGTAAATTGAGAAAAAATGGTGATTCATCTAAGGCTGATCAAAGTAAGTATAGATCTATGATTAGTGGACTACTATATCTAACTAAGCTACTAGGTCGGATATCATGCATGCAATTTATCTTATGACTAGATTTCAAGAAGAACCTAAAGAAGCACATGTTGCAATAGTGAAGAGGATATTCAAATATTAAGAGGCCCTCTAGATTATGGCTTGTGGTATCCTTAGGATATTGATTTCATATTAAGTTCTTATACAAATGAAAATTTGGATGGTTTTGTTGATTATAGGAAAATTACAAGTGGTGATGCATTCTTTCTTGGATGTAGATTGGTGTCATGGTTAAATAAGAAGCAAAATTTAGTTTCCTTATTCATTGCAGAGGCTAAGCATATTGTAGCAACATCATGTTGTACACAAATTTTGTGGATGAGATAGACATTCAAGGATATCATAGTTGTATATGATGAGCCTTTATCTATATTTTGTGATATTACAAGTACAATTAATATTTCAAAGAATCCAGTGATGCATTCAAGGACAAAGCATACATCAATTAAGTATCACTTTTTTGAGTGAAGGTTATGGATAATAAGGTTAAACTTGAGTATGTACTTGCACAGGATCAGATTGCTAACATATTTACTAAGGCTCTTCCTAAGGATACTTCTGAGTATCTTCAGGAGAAGTTGGGGTTATTGCCCCTCCTTTGTTGAACTAGATGCACATGGAGATGCATTAGTCTAGTGGATCTATAGATTCATCTCTTTTATAGGATAATGTTTGTGGCTACCTCTCAAGGGAATTAGGTAGTGTCATGTGTTGTCATTTTTGTAGATTTGTTGAGTTTATTGGGTGTACTCCTAAGGGGGAGTATTCAAAGAAAGTATCTTGGTTCAGTGTCAAAATGGGAGAACAATGAGATTTTTTTCCTTTTCTATTGATGTCAAAGGGGGAGAAAGTATCATATGATTTTTTTTATCTATTCAGGGGGAGAAAAGAAAGGAAGTCATAACAAAGTGCGTTCAAAGTTGTTGTGTTGTCTTTGATGGTATTTCACATCTTGTGTTTCCATCAATGATAAAGGGGGAGATTGTTGAATTATGAAGGTGTTTTCATTGATGTCAATAGGAAGTCTACTGACTGATGTTGTCATTGATTTCAGCTATGTGTTGATGAAGTTTGTTACATGTTGAAGATGTCGAGGATAATGAGAAAATTGTGAAAAAGAGGAAAATAGGTTGTTACAAGTTGTGCATGTGTAGTTGAGATATTGAGGAAGTTTTGAGAGTAAATGAAGCTATATTTTTGTTGCGGTATCTTAGGATGAGTTGAGATGATGTCTCTGATACTTTTTTTCCAAGTCTTTTCTAAGAAAATTTGATAAATAGAGAAAATTGGGTTGTGCAATTATTTAGAATGTGCTCCAAGTTGTGATCTGTGTTTATTCCATGTTGATGCTATTTATTTGTGGATCTAATATGTTGTTCAAGGTTGTTAGAGGTTTTTATATTTATAATTTGGGTTTTTGGATTGTTGTACAAATAGATATTTTCACCAATGTGTGAACAAGGTTTTTAGTGTAGTTTTTTGCACGGCCTAGGAGAAATATATTTACTCCATATTTCTCCACGGTTTCTTTTTAGGACCTCATGGTTTTGAAGGAGATTTAGTGGTGTTGTTCTCTTGTTCAAGTTTCAAGAGGATTTGTGGTTCAATGTATCAAGAGAAAGGCTTTGGAGTTACAAAATATTGCAGTATCTAGTAGTGTTGTGTAGATAAACAGTATGATTATAATCTTCAGGTGAGATTTGTTGCAAAGGAAGTTGTCATTTCTTAGGATGTTCTTGAATCATATTCAAGTGAATTTTTTTCCCATAAGTTTTGAATTGTTTTAAGGAAGCGTGTAATTAATGTTTAATGTTTTTCCACAGGTAACAGTCGAGCTAGTGTCTACACTACATTCAAAGATGTTCAAGTATTAATGAAAGCATATTGAGATGTGTTGGGATATTTTTTGGTCCTAATTAAGGATTTATATGGGTCGCTTTCATTCCTATCCACTACAGGAAGGATTTGGTTCTGACTTAATTTGAATTTGTAAGTATAATGGATAGTTGCCAACCTTAGAGAAGGTTTTTATCATTTTTTATCATAACAATATCATATGTCATACTAAATTTTATAAATGATTTTATTGTAACACCATTGATATTACCATTGGTGATTTCTCTTGTATTCACATTGTTTCTCACCCCAGTGAACAAGTGGTGCTCTTACTAAATAAATGATTGATCTTTTGTATTTTACATGCTACTCTCGTTGAATAAGTGGTTGAGTTTTAGCTTGTTTACATGTTATGCTATTTGAATAAGAAGAGGAGTTTGTTTTAGATTAGTCAGCTTTCTACCAAGTGTTTATTTCCATTGTTGTAATTCTTGCTAAGTAATTGGGAGTTCCCTTCATACACTTGGTTTACTTGCTCACCCTACTGAAAAATGTGGTTTTTTTAGAAGTTCAATCATTGTAAGCCTTACCAAAATATGCTCTCACCATATTGCAACAATATTGATTTATATGATCTCTTGTATTGAAGCACCATCGAAGGAAATTCAGAGGTTGATGGGAATTCAATGCAAATTGGTCTAGGCTAGTCCTCATGATAAGAGAATAATTCCTCTCTTATCGTGGGAGACTATGATGTCTGTAAAGGAGCATTGGTGGCATTGGCATAAAGGACATGAGGATTCAAAACCATGCTCTAGGTGCAAAGTTGGTGTGGGAGGTTTTCAAAACCTCTGAAGCCATGTGGAGTAAACTGCTGAGGGAAAAATATCTGGACTCTCTAGCTCCGGAGAGGATTTTAACTATGGCGAATCTACAAAAAGGCTCGACAATCTAGAACTTGCTTCTCAACTGTAGAGAAGTAATTTGTGATCATTTAACCTGGGGGATCAGTGACAGAAAGTTGGCATGGTTCTGGGAGGAATTTTGGAATAGTTAACACTCAACTCACTGCCAACTTTGGCTGAGGCAATAGCTCCCTCAAAAGTTGTTTATGAGTATCATTTGCACGAATATATATCAGCCAAAATGGAGAATGAGACTCGGCAATGGGAATGGAAGCATTTTGAATTTCTTCATGACTAAACAAGATTATCGTTGGCAAAAGAATTATCCAAAAGGTGGCTTCTTCTATCCAATTCCCCAGACACTATCCTTTGGTGTGCCTTAAAAACTGTATTGTACTCAATAAAGGCAAGATATAAGATTATACAAAATGAAACTACAGAAGACTCATGGCCGAAGTAGATCTGTTGAGGAAGGAAGGTTCTCTCAAAGGTGGGTGCCTTCGCCTGGGTGGCAATGCATGAGCAGGTGTTGACGGGTGACAGGTTGAAGCGGTTAGGTATTTAAGAGCCTCACTGGTGCATCTTATAAAAACAAAGCATTGAGGATGCTCAACACGTTGAAGCGGTTAGGTATTTAAGAGCCTCACTGGTGCATCTTATAAAAACAAAGCATTGAGGATGCTCAACACCTCTTGCTGTACTGTGAATTTTCTCAATCTTGTTGGAGGCACTTTTGTGAAAAAATTGAATGACACGGGTCCTTGCCTAAATATTTAAAAGATCTTTTTGAATCATGGCCAAATATATACAAGGGCACAACTTTTGGCAGACTATGGTCGAAAATCCTAGTGATGGTGGTTTGGCAGGTCTGGAGCGAACGAAACGCGAGAATATTTAAAAATGCAAAACAACCTCACTGGATGGTATTCTCTTCAAAATCGAATTAGGTGTTAGTGGGCATCTTAACAGGAGCTTAAGAAAAGATAAATTAAAGTATATTTCAGTGTGGGATGAAAGGATGGCAAAAGCTTGGAAGATGTTGAAGTCTCCAAATGGGAATCTCCAAAAAAGTAAGGGTGGTAGAAGAAATTCTAAGTGGAATTTAGTGCCAAGGGGCCACGTAAAGCTTAACTTTGATGGGGCCTCGAAGGGCTACCCAGGCCCCTTGGGGGCCGGTTTTGTCATATGCAACGATGCCAGGAACCTTGTTGGGGTTGCTTCATTTAAACTGTCGTGGGGAACGGATAATGAGGCTGAAAGCATGGCTTTGCTGGAAGGAGTTAAATTTTATGCTTCCAAGGGATGACACAATGTTGATTTCGAAGGTGATTCACAGGTTGTGGTAAAAGCAGTAACTGCTAAAAATGCCCCCAGTTGGAAACTAATGATGTGGGTCGAAGCTATACGCAAGGAACTTGGGAAAATAAAATATTTCACTTTATCACATGTTTAAAGACGAGAAAATTTTGCAGCGGATCTCCTCTCAAAACTCAGGATTAACCAAACTAAGTACGCAATCATTTATGAGAATGCCAACTCATGGCCTGGCCTGGAAGAAATCTGTGTGGGTGAAGGATGTTCAAGTAAAAAAGGTTAACAACAGGGTTAATGCAGTAGAAGCGATCAACAAGTTCAAGGAGGCAATAGCTATGAAGAATCTTTAGTTATTTTTGGATCATGTGATTGAAAACGAGAATGCTCTAGAAATGTTTCAGATTAGGAGAATGACAGAGATTGGGGCTGGGATTATTCCTCTATTCTGATTGTAATCTAATCCTTTGTAATCTTTTTACAGAAGTAATGGAAGAGAGCCACCCTTTCTGGTGGCAATTTGTCCCAAAAAAAAAAAAATTCAATCAACTAGAGATCCAAAATTAAATTCGACTTCAAAATAAAAATAAAAATTGGAATAATAAATTTTTTTTATTTTTTTTTTTTTTTGTAGATCACCATATGTTCAGAATGCTCCTACATTAGTAATAGATTTAAATTTTGGTTTGTGAGAAATTCTATCAAATGAACTAACAAAAAATGAAAAACCATACATGTTTAGGTACTTTAAGAAGCACATATTCAAAATTGATAGTTTTATTTTTTATTTTTTAAACAATGTTGTTAAAACCAAATAAAATTAAGACCATGATCTAACAATGTGAGAAATTGAGATACTACTTACTTATTACACTCCAGTAGCTGCAACTTTCTTAATATGTATGTAATGGAAACAATCCTTCTTGATCTTTCTAGTTGTTAATTTGCACTACTAATAAAGAGAGAGAGAGTTATAAAAAATGATAACAATAATTTTTTTTTAAAATTACATATGAAGAAAAAACATTAAATTTATTGACACAAACAATCAAGTTTTCAATTTTATATTTAAATAATATTTATGATAATATTGTTAAAAATATTCTAAAAATCTATATATATAGTATCTTTGACAATATTATAAATTGTAACATTGTATTGTATTTATCTTGATATTCTTTTACTGTTTACTAATAATTTAAAGTTTAATATATATGATTATATAAAAATATAGCAAGTTAAAGTATATTGTCTACAAATAACCTGAAAATCAATTTCCTTCCAAGCAAGCCATCAATCAGATATCTAGAGGAGATGCAATGTCAAATCAAATGTTTTGAACCCACCTCCTCCACCTTTTACGATTGCTATCGCCACTTCATGAATTTGTTTTTTTAATTGTTTTATGATCCAAAGCATTAGCTCTATAAGACTCTTGGGGCGTGATTTTATATGATTTAATTTTCTATAAATGATAAATGAGCCACTTATTAATAAACTAACTAAAAAATACAATCTAATTTTTTTTAAATTGTAATATATAATCTAAAATTGAAAAAATGATTGAGAATTTGAGACCGCCAAATTCCACATTAACTAATAAAATTTAAAATTGCAAGATCTATCGCATTTTTAAAATTGAAATAAAAAAAAGTTCCACACACTATAGTAGATTAAGGATTTGACACATTTCTAAATTGTAATAAAGCAATTCATGAATTTGGAAAGAAAAGACAAATATACTCCTGTTAGACCCATTCTCTTGACAAGACAGTAACACTATGACACACCATTGTGCATTAAGAATCTAACACGTTTTAAAATTGTAATAAATTAATTCATGAATTTGGAAAGAAAAGACAAATATACTCATGTCCTACATAGACATATATAAAATGTACATTAATATACCCATTCTCTTGACAAGAGAGATCACTATCGACAGACCATTGTACATTAAGGATCTAACACATTTTAAAATTGTAATAAAACAACTCATGAATTTGGAAAGAAAAGATGAATATACTCCCATCCTACATAGACATATATGAAATGTACATTAATATACCCATTCTCTTGACAAGATGGTAATACTATCCACACACCATTGTACATTAAGGATCTAACACATTTTAAAATTGCACTTAAAGCAATTCATGAATTTGGAAAGAAAAGACAAATATACTCTTGTTCTACATAGACATATATGAAATGTCCATTAATATACCCATTCTCTTGACAAGACGATAGTAGTATCCACACACCATTGTACATTAAAGATTTAACACATTTTAAAATTGTAATAAGACAATTTATGAATTTGAAAAAAAAAGACAAATGTACTCTGTCTTACATAGATATATGAAATGTATATTAATATACTCATTGTCTTGACAAGATGGTTACACTATCCCTTTCATTGTAAGCCCAGTTTTTTGGGCTTCCCTCCACTCAGTAGGAACATAACACGTTGACTACATGACAAGACATCTGTAAATTGAGAAGTTTAATCACGAGATAATTTTAAGGAGAAAAATGTTGCGAAATATTAGGGCACGATTATATAAGGATTTAAATGTCCAAATGCGGTACCGAAATATAAGGAAATATTCTCATATCTGCTTGTCTATTTAATGCTTTCCAGTTTCCACGGAAGGGCATAAATGGTAGCGAAGGATTCTACCCAGTCGCCATTGCAACAACAAACGTAACTGTTATTCACATATCTGTTTTTTCTTTATAGATTTGTTCTAATATTCTATATAGTTATGCTTTTGTTATTTATTTTCTTGATGAAAATTTATTTTTTATTAGATAGTATAGTTACTTCTATTTGTTCAGATAGGAGAATGTCTGCCACTGTGTACCCTCCCAGTATGTGGACTGATGATGCAATTAACTCTCTTAGAGAGAATCAGGTATATATGATTTTTTTTCATTTACTTAAAATACTGAGATTGTAAATAAAGTAATTATCTGTTTTAAATTTGTTAATTTTTTTTAAATCAGACAAATAGAATATTGTGTGATTGTGACAAGCAAGAAGTATTTTTGTGTATAGAAGTAGGTTGTTTTATTGACTGTGTGAAAGTAAGTTATTTTTGCGAAATGTATCGAAGGATATTGTTATATTGAGTGATTGAAAAAAAGTAAGAAGTATTTTGGCATTGTATGAAATTATTTCAGCACCTAGAAGATCAGAAATACATTGAGACATTGATAGAAGAGATCTGAAACATATTCCAGTCTATAGAGAATGGGAAAATAAGGCCATCAGCATATGACACTGCATGGATAGCCAGAATACCATCCATTGACAACCCTTCCCAACCTCAGTTTCCACAAACACTGAAGTGGATTGTCTGCAATCAATTAAGTGATGGATCTTGGGGAGGTGAATCATTTTACTTATGACATGATAGACTTCTTGTTACTCTTTCATGTCTCATTGCACTAGGTTGAAATAAAATGCATAAAAATCGATGATATTATTCAATATAATAGGTGCATATATAGCAAAGGAAGCATAAGTGGCTGAGCATAGAGGGCAGTTGAACAGTTGAATGAAACATATACAATTAGTTAATTGTATACATCCACTATGCAATGTAATTGTAGTGTAGGAAAATGCATACCCTTTCATTTTCACACTTGTTTGGGATTTTCTTGCTTTGTTTATCCCTATTTATGTCTCAATTGGTCCTATTTTGCATCCACAAGCCTAGTGAATTATATCTTTTTATGGCTAATCCTGACAAACGTCAAAGCATAAATGATAATTTAATGATTTTAGTTGTGTGTCCTTGATTTTTTGGGTCAGGACTAATATGCCACCTAGGGCATCTTTATGCCCCAAAGGTCTTGGGACCCTCTTCTCAAATGTGCCTTAAATGGGCCCCCTTTTGGAGTCTATGCCCAAACTTTCAAGCATTGAGACTAAGACGCCACCTCGGGCATCTTAGTCCCCCTTGAATTATTTTCAGGATTTAATTTCAAATCTTCGCGAGATTTAGCCTCCGTTAATTAATGATTTCATATGTCACCTTGTTGTGGTTTAATTTCAAGATATTAAGCATGGATAAGTATAAATACAAGGTTATTTCACTCATTTTCATCTAAGACTTTTGTGAGAGAATTCCTAATAGCATAATTGAGTTCACAAGAGCATTCAAGAGAAATTCTTCAACCATTTGGAGCCATCATCAAGATTCAAACATCATATCAAGAATATTATTTCATCATGTATTTTTTTGAGCTAAAACTTATGATGCAGGGTTTTGATTCAAGTAAGCAATTCAAGTCAAGATCTACATTCAAGCTTGCCATATCACACAAGTTTACAGGTTTCATAGCAATGGTTTGGTGAGTTACAACATAAAATTTTGTTCATTCATCATTTCCCTCCTTTATTTCATTTCATTTCAAGTTTTAATTACCAACAAGGGGTTTGACCAAGGAAAACCCCCATTTACTAACAATCAACAAGTTTTTCCTCTTTTGCATGCTTGTGTTTATAGATTTAGGTTGAATACTTGAAGATCATTTAAAGTGCAATTTTTCTTTCATAGAGGCAATTTTGCATCTAATTCCACACCTCTTCATCCGTACATTATCCCTAGATAGGTAATTTCACTTCACACAGGGGAAATCCTACCATCATACTGATCATACATATCTATAGATAGGTAATCTTGTGTCCTAGATACAGGTTTCCACACTTTGGAATTTTCTCTACATATAGAGGTGATTGTGCTCTATTCTTGGGTGAATCTACTTTCCATCCAAAATCCAGAGAGTCAATCCATCCTATCACAATTAGCCTATATCTTCCTTGGTCCAAAATTGTAATCCAAATATTTTTCCTATTCATATCCATCTCCAAATGGGGTGAACCCACAAAAGTGGTTTACAATTTGAATGAGGTAGGAAAACTTCCAAAAATTGCCCCCCACTCAAAAAAAAATAATTTGTGGGGTTCGAACAAACTCAAAGTTTGAGTGAACCCCTTTGAATGTGGGAACCTGTGTTTTCCATTGTCGAAGCTTGGGGGTTCGATCAAACCCTTTAGGTTCGCTCGAACCCCCTTTTCCCACCTTCCCACCCTCTAACACAAAAAAACTCCAATTTTTTTTCCCTTCGAAGTTCCAATTGAGGATGAAAATGGAGGATACTTCACAGACCCAACTGGAAGATGGTAGTCCTCAGAAGGAGCTATCCAACAAATATAATTTTAATATGTTTTGGTTTTATTATGCATGTATTTTTTTAGTTTTATTAAACATAGTTTTTTCATCAAAAATCAAGCTCTTTGTTCTGCACATGTGGAAAGATAGCAGATTATCAAAATAAATTTTTAAAAAATATGTTCAAGCTAGGTATTTTTGTCCTTGATCCATTTAAAAAAAAATTGAATTTCAATACATATAGAAAAATTTATGTTGTATATAGTCTGCCTATGTTTGAATTGTAATTAGTTTGACTTCAAAACTTGATTAAGGAAAAATTATTTAATAAAAAACTATGAAACAAAATGGAAGTGCTAGATATCGTAGTTAAAAATATAAATTCTTTCAACTTAGAATTTTATCCTTGATACAAAAAAATTTATGTTGTATATGGTGAGCGTCACTCCTTACAAATGCTATTTTTTAAAAAAGCTAGTTTTCGAAGGAGATGGAAAAAAAGTGCAATTTGATTCCAAATTTTTTAAAAATATATATTTAGAATCTATAGACAAAACTTCACAAATCACTAGTTTTCATCATTTTCAAATTCCTCGCGGTTTACCCGCTATAGGAGCCCAAAAGGGAAGATTTAGTTTTAAAAATTTAGTTTAGTGTCTAGTTTTCCCAAAAATTGTAAACTAGTATTGTGGGATCACCCAACGATCACTTTCATATTATCAATCATTATCAATATTTTCCACAATATCATCCCCTTTGAGTAAGGAGTTAGCTAAACCTATCCTTCATCCATCCAACAATCATCTTCATCATTTTAGATACATCCTTGACTTTAGGAGTGCCCCCCATCACATCTTCCCAATCAAATCCTAATCTGAGCTTTAATCCAATCTTTATATGATCTTAAATCAAATCCAAATTTGAGCTTTAAATCAAATCCTAATCTAAGCTTCAATCCAATCATAATCTAAGCTTAATTCAAATCCTAATATTTTGACCTTATCATCATGAATCCTTATCCTCCATTAATGTAACCAAAAATAGTAGTCAAGGGAGAGCCCAATTACATTGAAAATGAGAATGAAATTCTTGATGATCAAGATTAGTATGACATAGATCCCCTTGAATCTATAATTACTAGTCATCTCTCCCCAAGCGTTATCCAAAATTCAATCACTCATCCAATATGTCCTGTCATGCCTTCATCCACACCTACTAGCAATCCTTATGCTACCTTTGATAAGGGATATGTATTATCTTCCTCATCTACATATTCATCATATCCTTCATCGAAATCTCTCTCTTATCCATCCTCCACATATCCCTCCCATCCAATATCCAGGTCTCCATATTCTTCTCTATCCATATCTCACCCTCCATCTTCACACAACACTATCACCTTCACCCTAGTCCAAATCCTCCATCTCATTATCCTCCAATGCATAATCCTAATCCACCATCCACATCCTCCAATCCTATTCCACCATCCCAATCTTTCCACCTTAATCCACCATCCCAATCTTCCTACCTTAATTCCCCATCCACTTTCTCCAACGTCAATCCTCCATCCACATATTTCTATACTAATTCACCATCCATGTCCTCCTATCCTAATCCACCATCCATATCCTCCTATATCACCCCATATTTCACTCCATCATATCCTAATCTTTCCTCCAATCCATCATACCTTTGTCCTCCATCTAATCTAAATCCACCATCTCATTGTTCTCCAAACCCAATCCATAATCCTAACCCTCCACTCTATGATCCTAATGCACCATCCATATCCTCCTATGTCACTCCATATTTCACTCCATCATGTCCTAATCCTCCACCTACTCCTAGTCCTCCATCCACTCTCATTCCTCCATCTAATCCTAATCCACCAATCCATAATCCTAGTCCTACACCCATTCATAATCCTTCATCTATTTCCATCACCCAATCTAAACCTAAAAGACAGAAGTATATCCTTTTGGATGTTATCCAAAGACTCATGACAAAGAAAACATCCCTAAATCCACATCTTGATGTCGTGGAGCCATGTCGACCCACTCCACCATGTATGTTCACTAGTAATGAGGCCCTTCTCCATCCCACACCTATCATTACTATTCCTACTCCTTACACCATCCAAATCATTGAAATCGTCAAACCCGCCAAATCTATTGAATCCCCACCTTCTACTCCAAGAGTCGCCCTACTTGTCAAAGAAACCCAAATCCAATCCACTTCTCCTACTCCTAGTATCACTAAAAGCGACTCCCACATTAACTTCATGAATCATCCATCCACCCATTCGAGGAGTCCATCAAACATTCCTCTTCCACGACACAATCTACACCCATTAAAATTTGTCAAGGGCTTGTTCCAAAGCATACTAATGCATCCCCTTATCCAAATGAATATCTTACCATCCCATCTAGTACACACTAATGGGCTTGTCAAGGGATAGTGATACTAATAGCCCCTCATCCGCTCCATCCCATGATCCCCTTGTCACTCAAGATCCAATCACTCCATCTCATGATCCCTTATCACCGACAACCACAAATCAAGATCCTATCATACCACCTAATCCCTCTCCTGGTCACTGTTCACTCACTCCTCCCAATCAAGATGCTACCATCCCATAATCTCCATCTCATGATCCTTCATCGCCAGCTAACCGTACCATCTCAACACCACTTTTATATCCCCTTGGTAATCTTCCATTCATCCATGGTGGTTTTCTTGTAGAAGAAGAACAAAGCATATACACCACCCATCCTCCTCCACCCAATAATGGAATCACATCATGCTTCCAGAATAACATGCATCCTCTATCATAGATCAAATGCTCAAAATCATGAACTATCATGGAAAATTCTTAGGACTTCATGAGCAAGGTATTTTAGAGCCCATCCATGTCAAATAAAATTCACGTACACAAGGTCTTTGGTATATCTCTCAAGACTCACAATCCAAAAATGTTGGTACAACCTTTGTACATCCTAAGAAAGCTTCTTCCAAGAGAATAATAGGATCTTCCCATCACTCCACCAATTCATTTTTTGTCATCCCCCTCTATCATATCATCTTAAACCAACAATCCATATTCCTCCAATTTCATCCTCCAAATCCATTTTGGGTTCTTATGTCCCTCCATCCGCCATCAACCATCCTCCATCTACTACATATATACTGGGGTTCTTATGTCCCTTCATCCACCATCACCCATCCTCCATCTACTACATCTATTTTGGGTTCTTATGTCCCTCCATCCACCATCACCTATCCTTCATCTACTACGTCTATTTTGGGTTTTTGTGTCCCTCCATCCACCATCACACATCCATGTACTAAGTCTATTTTAGGATAGGTTATACCCCAAGATCACCATATCATCTTACTCATATCGTCATCCACCTATAACCTATTCCTACCACCCATCATAAAAATCCCACTACCATAATCCCTAATCAAGATCAGAAAAGGCACATAACTATACCTCCTACATCCACACACCATCTCCAAAATCCTACCTCCATCACTCCATTCATATTCTCTCCACATCATCCATCTCCTCACACCCATCCCATCACTAATGGAAGCACTTTGGGTGCCAAAGTAAAAATGGATAAATCCAAACATCCACATGAATTTAAAGATCCCCATGTCCCCTCAAAGATACATGACACAAAAAAGAAAAATCCAATCCAAAAGTGCACTCAATCCCAAAAGCCACAATGGCCCACCAAAGAAAAAATAAAAACCATGTGGATCCCAAAGAAAAATGATGCAATTCCTTCAAATGAAACATCCATAATGGCATCCAAATTTCCTCATCCACCATCTCCTAAATCATTTTTGGGTCCTTATGTCCCAAAATTCACTATCCCCAATCCTCCATCATCCCAACATTCACCATCCATTAATCCTCCTATCATTTCACATCCCCCACCATATGTGCTAATGTTGGTCCTAAAATAATCCCCCCATCACACATCCTCCCCATCATTCCACCCATGCACTTTCCAACACCCCATACATTATCCCACATATCTCCCTCATCAAATCCCTTTAATCCATTCTCTTGCACAATCCATTTATCCTAATAAGGTTGTACCAACTTTTAGTGCTCACTTGAAACATGTGCTCTTATTATCTCATATGGAACTTTATGCTTGAGTCCTTCATCTATCTTATTCACACATTTCTTCCCAAATACATTTATCCACATCCCTATCCTCTTCCATTTCCATCCACACAGTTTCCAAATAATCCAAAAAACACAAAATAAAATAGTAAATAGAAATAATTCGTCCAATGGTGAAAACTTGGAAAACAAGTACCTTGGATAAGTACCATGATGAAAAAATTGGAAAATATGTGTCATGTGTAAAATCTATAATCCATTTGCTTTCCACACTTGGGAGAAATTTTCATTTAAGCATCCCCTTCCTCTATCTCCTTCACTCATTTTATCTTACCCATCCTACATATCATATCCCATCTATCCTAGTCCTTTCATATTCCTTTTGATCATGATAAATATAGAGGCAAACATATATACATGCTTTGGATTTCTCTTGGCATACATTCCCTTCATCCATACACTATTATATTCCTTATCCTCCACATCTACCTTCCTTACCCATGCATCCTATCCACATCCATCTACCTTCCTTATCCACCCATCATGCTACAATCCATCTCCTTTCCTTATCTACACCTTCGCCTATCTCCCATCCCTCTTACCTCATCACACATGACATATCTAGAGTGGGGCATATTTTTCCTTTGTAACATAGTCCTTGGAGACCTCATTTCATCCATCATATCATCCCTTCCATATCCAAAATCCTTATCTTCCCATCCATCCATACACACAATCCCTTCCATATCCCCATCCTTATCTTCCTATCCATCCATCCAAAACTCCCTTCCATCTCCCCATCCTTATCTTCCTATCTATCCATCATATCATCCCTTCCATCCCCCATCCTTATCTCCCTATCCATTCATATCTATCCTCATTACATCTCATAATCCCTTGTCATTGGTATCTAGCTATAGGCTGCTCCCATGCAGCCCAATGCCATCTATCTCATTGGAATCAATCCCACCTCTTTCACACATCTTCCCAATCTCCTATCACTTTTCATCACTTATCTATCCATTGTATCAACCTACCAATTCATCTTTTGATGATTTGGATAACTATTCCATCCCTAGGCTTCACATAATCCACATCTTATGCATATCAACCATCCTATCCAAAAGATTTGTCCTATCATATCATATCAGCTCCCTCGTTGTATCTACTTATCATGGTCATATCATTATCCCTTATCCATTGTCTGTCATTGGTATTTTTTCAAACTATGTTGCCTTCATTCTTGTTCATAGGCAAGGCCATCATCAATGAGCCCCCAAGGCTTTTGTCCATCCATTTGAGTCTCCATCATCCTCTTTCCACTTTATCCATCCTTAATCAGTCTCAACTTGTAGCTTTACTAGGGCAATATCATATTTTTTCCTGAATACATTTGTGATTTCTTTCTTATCATTTTCTCCTTCCTTTATCTCTTCATCCTCCCTTCCCACATTCTATCCATCATTTCACATTATCTTCCTCGGGTATGTGTAGGATCATGATGGGCCAAAAAGTGGTGATATGTAAGCCACATGATGGCCCATGTCGCTAACGACTTTTTTTTTACCCAAAATTGATGAAACGAAAAGGGTTTTTAGAGGAGATTCTCAGCTTTCCACCAATATAAATTATTCTTTACTTTGAATTTAATAAATAATTATTATTCATTTTCTATTATAATTACGAATAAAGTCCCGATTGATAGGCTGATTGAAAAAAATCTATAACTTTCAAACGATATCACATTTTTTGAATCCAAAACATGCGTCACATTCTATGCTTTGCATGCTATAGTATTTTTTTTTTTTTTTTAAATCATTAATTTTTGACCAAGTTAAGGTGGTTAGACAGATGAGATTTTATATTTTTTAAAAGTTGTAATAGAAAATTCATAATAAATTATATACTTGGAAAAAAATTATAAAAAAATATGCATCACATCGATACATGAGTCCTCTATTTATATCTAAAATCTTATAAAAAAATATTATCATTTTATTGTGGTTAGGTGGTTAGACAGACACCTACTTCTTATTTTTACCTTGAAATTTAAATACTACTACATTGAAATTTCAAATTTTCACCAAATATATTTTTTTTTTTAAAATAAAGGTCTAGTAATTTAGAAACTACATTAAATTTTATAAAGATTCTAATTTTACACTTTTTTGAAATAATATAGATAACTTATTCAAATTTTTACGTCAAGTTGTCTAACTCTGATTTTCTATCTTTTTATTGCCACTTAAGGGTCTGTTTTTTCCATGATGATCCTGCACATACCCCTCCATCTACCCTTGCATCATCTCATCCATTTTGAGAGCACACCCATGTTCTCTTGAACCCACATGCCCTCTCAAAGGGGCATCCTCAATTTCCCTCATCTTCATCTTCACTCCCATAATCTTTCCTCCTAGTCACTACTTTGAATGACTAGGGCATCTTTCACAATCTAACTATCTTCTTCCAGGTGCTATATTTTAATCTTCTTTGAAATGATTCTACTTCGTAACACCATCTCAAAGAGGGGAAAAAATTAGACACCTAAATTTGGCCACTTTTGTTTGTTCAAATTTATCCATTTTCATCTAAATATCCTCTTATCTACATTAGTTAAATAATATTTCTATTATTTAATTAATACCCCTAGAGTCCTCTAAATCCCTAAGGTATTTAATTAAATAATTAAATACTTTAATCCTTTACCCCTTTCCTCCAAAAATTAAATAAATAATCTATTTATTTAATACTTTCATGTCCCATCCTCTATAATCCATTCCTAATCTTAATCCCCCTTGCTTAATCGTTGATTAAATATGTGCACATTCCTAATCATAGATTAGGGAGGTTTCACATCCTCCATGAAAGGAAAGTGGGCTCCTAATCTCTCTTAGCCACCTAACCCTCCTCTAATCATAGATTAATTATCCTAGTCTAACCTATGGTCAACCCCCTAATAAATACTACCCACATCCCAATGGAATTTTTAAATCCATTTTATTCTTCCAACACCCCTCATGGAATTATTAATTCCATTTGCAATCCCCATTTCTTTTCCAATGGAATTTTGCATTCCATTTATTCATCCAAGGTTTTTAGAGGAATTTTTAATTCCTCACCCCTTTCTTTTTTATCCACCCCATGTCCCTAAATTATTTTTATCATTCCCATGCATATTAAAAAGAAAAAATTTAATTCCTTTGGTCAACTCTTGATCCTCTTCCAAGAATCAATCTTGGCCATTCATTCATCTCCCCTCTTTCTAATGACTAAAAGACTTAGTCATTTTTCAGTCAAAAATTCATTCTAGCACATTCAATCATCTCATTCATTATCTCAATCCCTCAAGCATACATCTAGCCTCCATAGCCAAATCTTTGCATCCTTATCATTCGGTGATCAAAATCAAGCAAAAATGAGCCGTTATGATGTCGAAATCATCCTAGAGCACACAAATCTACCATCAACGAGGAAAAAGAAAAGTAATCAAGCTCAACAAGGTAAAAGTAGTAGTTTTATTTTTATTTATAAGTTTTAGTTTCATCTATAGCCCAATCTAAGTTTTCATTTGTGTTTTTAATCTTTGCATGTTCTTAGTTCTTGCATTTTAGAAGACTAAATTCACTTGCACACAAAAACCTCTTCCTCTACCTCTTCCAAATTACCCTCTTCCACAAGACTAATATCCTCTTCCTCTATTATCTTGTGAACTTGTGTGGTATGTGTTTGTCTTATCTTGATAATTTTGGTGTCCTCTACCACTAGTGGATTGTCATCTTCCCTATGAAAATCCTCCTATACCTCAAGAGTCTTTTATTTTTTTCTTGTTATCTTTTATTCCATTTTCAATGCATATTGGTATGCTTCTTCCACACTATTTATTCTTATCATACTCATCTCATCTTGAATAGAGTTATGCAACCCATTCACATACCTTGATAATTTATCCACATCATCTTCTACATGTCAAGCTTGAATATTCAACTTGTAGAATTCTTCACTATACTCTTGCACATTCTTCTCCCTTTGTTTCAAAATTTACAAATTTTTGAATAGGTTAATTTGATAATTTGTAGGAAATAATTTTTCCTTCAACTTCATCACCATTCTCTCCCAAGATTTTTTTTACCTCTTCCCTATCTTTTAGTTTACACATGATCCCACAATAGGTAAGTATGCCCCTTCAATTTTGTACATACAAAATTCACTCATTTTGGCTCTTCAACTAATTCATAATCAAAGTTCTCCATCTCTTAAATCCATTCAATTAAGCCTTTAGGATTCAAAATATCATTTTAAACAGAGGGTCCAATCAAGTTTTTCTACTAAGCTCAGTCACTGATCTAAAAAATATGCTCTCTACCATATTTTCTACTTCATCCTCAAAATCAATTTCAGGGGTTTCTATTTCATCTTCATCCTCACTGACATCTATCATCGACTATTAAAAAAATTCACCCCATCCACTCATGTTTTGATTATGTTAAAACTAGAGGGGCTAGTTCCCATTACAGAGCATTCATAGAGGCAGAAGATAGGTGGCTCACAGAAAATGAGACCACTAACAAGGAGGAGCAAGACTCACCAACAGTGAGCCTGAAAGATCAAAAAACAAGGCATTCTTTTGATTGGAGCATGAAACTAGAAAAAAAAGACCAATAGAAAGAAATAGAGGTTTTTAGAACAAAGGAACCCAACACAAAACACCTCCCTATAGAAGCAGGTAAAAACCAGTAGAATCCAACAACTTACACATTAAACAAAGGGCAGCTAACCCCAACCAACAACTCCAGAACTTTTGAATCAAAATAAAAATAAACCAAAGGGAAAACGACATCCTTTTCCACAAAACACCCACCTTACTAGCAATCCAAAACTTTGCCTCTAATGCAGCACAGTCCACCTCAAAAGGATCTGCAAAGAATAAAGCTAGCAAGAGAAAAGATCCTCTCAACAACCCCGAAGAACAAACCTCCACCTCAATAGGAGAATAAAATAAAGTGGCACCTGTAAAGGAGAAATAGAACCAACATAAGGGATAAGAATAGATCCCTTAAGCACCATGAGAAACAAAGTTTTCAAGAAGGGAAACAAAAACATCCCAACCAAGTGAAACAAGGTAGGGGAAGCCCCTACCCCCAAGAGAATTTCCATTAAAACCAATGTTGTAGAATGTGAATTGATACCACCATCACACAAAATACTAAAACTAGCAAGCAAAGACACAACAAGAGAGAACTTACCCAACAAACGAACCTGGGCCAACAAAGCACCACTAGCTAACATTATAACAGTTTTCTACTCACCGAAAAAGTAACCCTTCTACTTTTTTGGGCTTGTTTGGGCCCTCCTTATGATTTTGGCTTAATGTTGACTTGATTTAGTGTTGTAATGTGATTGACACATTCACATTAATTATTTGGCCCTTGTGAAATAATGGATTTTAATGGTACCTTGCTAAAGGTTTATGAAGTGGTGTAACACACTCACACTTTTCTAAGGTTTTATTAATTAATTAAACATAATAAACCTATTTTTAATACAAATTAGCATTAATATTGGCTTATTTTGGGTTTTATAAAGTCTTGTAACACACTTTCACACTTCTTTAGGCTTTTCATTAATAATTAGGCTTTCTTATGCTTTAATTGGCCCCACTTTGCATCCATAAGCCTCATTTATTGCATCTTTTCGAAGATAATTCTGACACCAATTAGTAACCAATCATAATTTAGGTGTTTCTAGCTTCTCTGGCCCAGATTTAGGGATTTGGGACTCATTAGTCACCTTGGGATAATGAGTCCCACCTGAATCTTTTATCCCTGAATTGGATTTCCTACATTTCTAAACACTTTTGGTTTTTGGTCCCATACATTATGTTTTATGGGAATCATTTGCCACCTTGGGCGAATGAGTCCTATGTGGCCCAAAATCAAATTTAATTCAAAATTTTGGCCGGATTTTCTTCTCCTAGATCTGATGTCGGCTTGTAGTGTTGTAATTTTAGGAGTTCTTGCATAATTTAGTATAAATACAAGGTTATTTCTCTCATTTTAATACTTAGCATTCAAGAGAATTCACAAGAGAATTTGAGCATTCACAAGAGCATTCAATAGCATTCAAGGGTAGATTATCAAGCATTTTAGAGCAGCATTCAAGTGTCAGTCATCATGTCAAGGATTCCATATATCATGTTTGTTATTGTGCTAACAATTTTGATGTAGAGTTTATGATTCAAGAAAGTGTTTCAAGAAAATCAACATCATTCAAACAAGATTCAAGAACCACATCCACTACAGCCATTTCAATCAGATTTCTAGCACCTTATTGCTAGGGTTTGGTGAGTTGCAACATTGTCTTTTGTTCATTCATCATTCTACATTCATATTTTCTTTCTTTTCAAGGTTTAATTACCAACAAGGGGTTCAACCAAGGAAACCCCCTATCCACTAACCCCCCAAAAAATTTCCCTCTCCTTTGTGTGTGATTTACAGGTCTAGGTTGCATATTTCATAAGGAGCAATATTGGAGAAAATTTGCCAAGCATTCAAAATTGTGAAAGTTGTCATCAAGCCTTGGAGAACATTGGAGATCACCTACAGATTGCAAATCAGAGATTCAAAACTGGGAATCAATTAGGAAGAGTAGAGCAAACAAGGAAGAGTAGAAACATCTTTTGAAGTTACACAAAAGTCCAACTGGATTGATTCGCCACTTCTTGTGAATGAGTCCTAGTTCAAGTGCATATTTAGGAAATCTTTACAGATTTGGATACCATTTTGGAAAATTTTTGTTCCTACATAGTTTCTCAAAAACATGATTAATTTTCCTAGCTTGGTGAATGAGTCCCACCCAGATTTGACAGTAGAATTTTCAATGATTCGGACCTCCACTTAGCCATTTCTAGTTTTCCAGGTGCACACTTTTTTATTTTACAGTTATTTGTTGCATTTCATTCATCTTTCTAGGTCATTTAGAGTTAGTTTGCATTCAACTAGAGTTTTGCATTACATATTACATTTCATTATTTTTTCCAAGTCTAAAATTGGTGGTGAACCCCTCATTAGATCATATTCAATTCCTAGGACAACCCTATTGCAAGATCTCTTTCCCTTTTGCATTGATATCTCTAGGGTTACCCTTGAGTGGAATCGCCTTGAAAGTGGGTGTCATAGCACTTAACCATGATCTCCCCCATTTTCAGAGGTTCCATTTTGGTGAACATGTCCTTAGAACATCATAATTCTAATTTGGAGTGTATTTTCATCCTAGATATAGCTTGCATTAAAATTGCATTAGGATTTGCAAATGTTGGTTAATTGGCATTTTAGGGTTTAAAATTTTATATTAACAAAAGCTCATTTAGCTTGCATTTTTTCATCTAGTTTCATTGAAAATCATTCAAAAATAGCATTTGCATCTTAGACATAGATCAGAAAACATAAAAAGCTTAAAATACAATTCAAAAAATTCAAAATAATCATCACTGGGACTCATTCGCCACCCTAGGTGAATCAGTCCCTCTACACATACTACACTAGATTTTTTGGCATTTACACTCCAGTTTCTAAGTTTTTTTTGTTGTTATTTCTTTTTTGTTTTAGTTTCTAGAATTTCAATTATAAGAATTTCATTGTTCTTAGCTTCCATTTCATTAGCATTCACCTTGCATTTAGTAGCCCTTGCATGAGTATTTGGTGTCATATTTCTAATATTGTAGTGAGATGAAGTTTGAGACTAATTTCATCTTGTCATAACAAAATCGTTGTGGATCTTGTGTTTTCTAGCTCTTTCACTCATGGTATTGGCACTAGTACACTAGATATGGACAATACCTTTAACAACTCTTTGTCTTCAAGTAGTATGCAAGTTGAACAAAGGAATGGTAGTGTCGCATAAGAAAACATAATTCAGATTCATGAGGACCTATAAAACTTACAACATCAAGTGCAAAATGACAACATTTCAATTGTTGACATCCCTACTATATATAACATTCATTGTATGTTTGAAAGTGAAGATTGCCTTGACCTTGTGAAGAACATAGTTCCAATTTGTGGAAAAAATCTCACCTCAACCACTAGTTTTTCTTTTCCAACAAACAATGTCACAAGTTAAGGAGGAACTCAAATTCCTCCTCCCACAACAATTGCCTCAATACTTACCTATACGAATCCTCAAGTCACAACAACAATGCAACAAGTTAGTAATGTGATTCCTTCCTTGGGTATTCCTACTAGCATTTGTAGTGCCTATGTGGCATCACATGTTATATCTCCTACCACTTTACCACCTATAAGCATTCCATTCACTTGTCCTACAAACACATACACTCCTTCACCATTTTCACTTTCATCTCATAACACAAAAAATTTCCCTCTCATAGCCCAACTATTTCATCCCTCCAAAAGGAAGTTTCTACCATCAATCAAAATCAAAATGGACCACCTACATATTATAACTGAAGCAATTCATTGTCCTTAGAGATATTACAAACACTGATGCCACAAGGTGTAGAGGTGCCTAGATTTGATAAATATGGAGGGAAGGGAGATCCTTCTAACCATGTTAATGCCTATACTATCCTATGTAGTGACTTTGTCCTTGACGATAAACTGTTGGCTAAGCTTTTTCCTAGATCATTAAAAGACACCTCCTTGGAATGGTTCTCCTCTTTACCGAACACATCAATTAGTTCATTCAATGAAATTGTTGATGCATTTATGAACCATTGCCAAGTGCACATGACCCCTAAGATTACCTTCGCTGATTTGATGAGATGCAACCAAAAAGAAGAAGAAAAGTTAACTAGTTTTATCTCATTTTATGAATCACTTTATTCCCAAATCGATGTCAAGGTCCCCAACCCTCACCTTCAATATATGTTCATAGAAAACTTACAAAGAAACATCCAAGACAAGCTAGCCCTGATGAAATTCTCATCCTTCATGTACTTGTGTACTACGCTCCGTGATTATCAAAATTTGATTAGTAGTTGAGACACAAAGTCCACTTCTAGAAAATTTGATAAATTTGAGCCTGCAAACCAAAACAACCCCCAACCTCTTAGGAGACAGAATAAAGGGTTCCTTCAATATAATCCCCCTCAACAAAAAACTCACAATTATAATAACCAAGTAGTTGTTGTTAGAGCCATGACACCCTTTAGCTATGGATACCCGAAAAGATGATTCACTCCCTTACCCGATACACTTCATAACACAATATCCTAACTTTTAGAATAGAAAATGATTACCTTTCCTCTAGTAAAAACACCAAATCCTAATAAGCCTTTACCCCCAAGCTTTAGATCAAATTCCTATTGCCACTATCATTAAAAAAATGGACATGACATAGAACATTGCAAGCATCTTAAACATCTTGTGCAAGACCTCATTTATTCTGACTATCTTTCTGTTGGAGGTGTTAGTGATCAAGGAAATAAGCATGTTTCCCCTCCCAACCAAAAATTTTAAATTTTTACCAACCCCATGCCAAAACATAATATTTCATTTGTCAAATCTAGCGAAACCACAAAGAATGATGTGATGAATGTTGACACAGATGATGAAAACGGTGATTCTATACCAAAAAATAATATCAACAAGAATCCTATAGATGAAATGATAGGGGTAAAAAACATCATCCCTCATAAGGCTTGAACTAAGAATCCTCTTGATATTTATTTCTCCTCTAAGGCTATACTTAAACATGCACCCAATGGTCCTCTCTACATAGCCATTTGTATCTATGACAAGCCGACTAATGGGATACTAATAGATCCCACCTATGGAGAGAATATGAACAAGTAATTCCTAATTTTTATGAGCTCTATCAAGACATATATGATAAATCAAAAGTATGGATCAAGACACACAATGATTTTCCTTGCCCTACGATAGGATTAATCACCTTACGATTGCAAATAAGACCAAAAGTATTAGATTTCACATTCTCCATCATCCTGTAGTCAAACCAATTTCATGTGAAGCTAGGCCAACCATGGCATCGCTCCATGAAGGACCGTGTCCCTTCAGTTGTGCATAAATTCTTAAAGTTTCCCTTTGATAATGAAATATCGCTGTCCACCATAGTGGCTTCAACCCCTTGTCCTCCAAAGGAAACTTCTCCTTGGATTCCTTTTGACTTGAACCTATGGAGCCTATAAAACCAAGAGAAGATTTATTTTTATTGTCCTATCAAAATTTCAAGGCAAAGAAGATAGCATAATTGTCCCTTCAAAACATATCCCCACCCACCACTGAGCCTACCATCCTAGACGAAACCATGATTGAACCTAAAGAAACTCCAAATCACCAAGACCAAACTAAGACATAAAATTCACCTACCTCCTGCAAATGACCAAGAGATAATGAAAACAACCCTGTCACACCTCCTAAAGTAAAACATGTATACAAAGTCAAAGAGAAAGTGGTTGAACAACCTCTCATGGTTCCTTCCATTCCTCCCCCTAGGGAAGAAAATAAACCTACAGTTGATCAATCTGCTCCTACACAAATACAACTTGAAAATAAAACCAAAAGAAATAGAGGTGCTAGAGAGCATAGGTGTAGATGTCATGCTCTTGCTCGCAGGTTACATGTAGAACTAAAAAAAAAAAATCAAGATCCAAACTTAATTGAAGCAATGCAAGATGACTCTACCCCCGCCTTAACACAAAAAATCCAATACAAAAACCACAACAAGATTTGAACTCTTCCATGGACATTATCCTTCAACCTCCTATTGTGATTAACCTAGATGACAATGATGAGGTTGCTAAAATTGATGAAAAGGTGCATAATGAATTGAATACATTGTTTTCCTCTTCCATGAGCTTAGATGACAAATATCCTACAAAGAGTGTTGAACCTAATGCTTCTCCTAGTTCAACACTTGCTCTTGTCCCTTTGGCTAGTTTCCCACCTTCGGTATACAACGAACATGATTGGGAGGTGGATGACTTGCTAATAGGTTGACTCACCTATGCCTTACTAGTATTTTGCATTATATATTTATTTTTCATTTTCATTTGTGTTATTGCATGTGCATAATGTGATCCCTCGTGATGTTATGTTTGATGTATCTCTCTCTTTGTGACATTCCTCTATGTGTACCTTCATTCTTCTCTATGTTGTAATAATTTTTTATTTGTATTGTGTTTTCCTTTTGGGGATGACGCAAGGCATCGAGACATTCATGTCTCTTCCATGTTGACCCAAAATATTTTCCTTTGCCTTTCTTTATTTCTTTTCAATTTTCTTGTGTTTTCCTTTAGGGGATGATGCAAGGCTTCAAGACATTCATGTCTCTTCCATGTTGACCAAAAAGGTTTTTCTTTTTTTTTGCTCTCTTTGTATCATTCTTCCAGTTCTATGTGTATTTGGGGGATGATGATAGTTCCAAGCTCTCTAGGAACATTGCAGCAAGAACATACTAACCCCAAATCCATAGATCCCTTATGTTTTAGGTGTTTTCATTTTGGGGGCAACCACTCTCTTTTCTTTTTTATTTTGCATGATGTAGCATTTCTTGGAAACATATTACTTGCCATAGGGCTTTCCAATTTGGCTCTCATGTCCTCTTTGTTTTCATTTTTCATTTTCTACTTTAAAGTAATTTCTCACATCATGGTGTTTAGCAAGAAATTTTAAGTGGGGGCATACATTTGTATTATCCTTTTGCAATTTTATTTTTCATGGTTCATGGTGCAATTTTCTTATTCCATACGATGTTTTTTTCTCTTTGTGGATGGCATTGGGTGTGATTTCCTTCAAGAGAGTGATCTCTCTTACCATATTTGAACCACCAAAAATATATACTAAGAAGGGAAAGAAGATTCCCCTTACTAGGCTCCTAGGGTTTTTCACCTAGGAGCTCTGGGTTTAGGAAATAGCTCTTCAAAGGATTGAGGGTTGTGAAGGGTTTTTTTGTGTGTGAATGTGTCTAAATGAAATAGTCTAAGTGAAATAAATTGAAAATACAAACTAACTATGAATGTAAGGTAATGTAAATATAAACTACATGCGATGTAAATTAAATGACCTAAATATGTACAATTTGTAATAGAACTTCAAATAATAGGAGGGTGTGTACCTGGAATTTGAAGAAGGATGTGATGGAGGTCTAGAATGCTTATGAAAATGTTGTAGAAGCTGAAAGAGACACTTGTGCCAATCTGGGTGACCTAGTCCCAGATTTGAGAAAACTGGCCCGAAGTCTGTTTTTGCCAAATGGGTGTTTGGAAATGTGAAAATCATAGAAAGACCTGTCCAGTGGGACTAGGTCACCATTGTTGGCGACTTAATCCTCTTCTAGATTTTTGAAAATTCCAAAGGGGAAATGGAAGCCTCTAAAACTCTGATATTCAAGCCTGAAAGTAAATTTTGGTGAATGATGGTACTTTGCATGCAAGGAGAGGTCTTCAACAACTTTTCAAAGCCTTCATTGATCTTCAATGTACCTAAATCTACAAACACACACAAAGAGAAATAAATATTGAACTAAGGTACAGGGGCTTGCCTTGGTCAAGCCCCTTTCAGATAATTAAATCAAATGAAGAGACAAGATAATAGAGCATGAAATGTGAAATGATGGATTTAATACCTTGCCATGATGAGTGATCTTGTGTTGTTGCAACAATCAACCCTTGAATGCTTCAAAAAATATGTCTTGTTGAATTGGAATGCTCAAACCCTAGCTTGCTTGAGAATGAGAGATGAGAGATTGAGAGGAGCGTGAGTTGAGTGGTGCATCTAATGTGTCTCTCCAATGAGAAATTAGGGTTTTTAGGCTTATTTATACAAGTTATGCCCTAATTTTCTTGAAATAACACCATATAGGCCGACCTTAGGGTTTCTAGAGACAATACGCTAAAAGAAATTAAGTTAAATATTATTTTTATGCGACATGGGACTAGGTTGCCCAAGGTGGCAACCTAGTCCACCTTGGCATTTTGCATTGGTTTTTGAGGATTAAAGTGTGGTTATTTATGCTTGTCAGGATTGTCTCACATAACACACTAAAATAAGGCATGTATGCATATTAAGGGGTCATTATAGCATAAGAAAGGGTTGAATTAGTGATGACAAGCCTAGGAAAGTGTGAAAATGTTTTACAACACCTTACAACACTTTGGCACAAGGTTTGGAAAAGGGTAAAAAAAGGTCCAAATGAGTGAAAAGTGTCAGGCTACACTTTTTGGTGACACAATATTACATTACTATTAATGGCTTGATGTGACACACTGCATCCCCTAAGTTGTGAATCTTCTATTATTTGATTGGTCCTCTCTTGGAGACATTAGGCACAATGCTCCCTAAGTTAAGACCTCGAGTGAACTAAGTAAAAATCCTTTGAATATTTCTCATTTTTCATTTGTTGTTATATGGCCACCTTGCATAACACAACTTGCATGCCAATAGAGCCATCTAGCTTGTTCATGAGCTCCAAGCATACAAAATTTTTCTTGTCTTATGAAGCTCAAAAATCATTTCATGTGTTGCCTTATTAAATTTATCAGGAGGTATAACTTTGGTATGGATTGAGCAAGAAGCCCAACCGAGGTAGGACTCTTCCCTTAGCCACTTGCATGTTGGTGAAATTTCATACTAGCTATGAGCACGTATGCTTCTCACCTTTTTAGAATTCTCACCTAATAGACAACCAAGATTTTCATTGCCATAAAGTAAGTATGCATTTTTTGGACAAACAACCTAGATTTGATCCACATTACAATGGATAAATGATCAAAGCTTGATCCGTTTTTATTTTCATATTTTCTCTTTTTCATCTTTTGCAATGTATGCTTGTGATTTATTGTTGTTCTTTATATCATTCTCATGTGTACTCTATTGTGCTTATGTTGTTTTGTCATGGGATCTTGATCATGGGGGCTTGATCACCCCTCTTGATCATTATCTCATCGTATTGGAATTGGTACACTTGGACCTCTCTTGATGCATGTTGATCTACTTTAGTGTGAGTTTGAAGCAAATTCATCCTCTCACTAAAGTGGGGGCTAGATGTAGTCACCGAAAAAGTAACCCTTCTATTTTTTTGGTTTGTTTGGGCCCTGTTTGTGATTTTGGCTTAATGTTGCCTCAATTTAGTGTTGTAATGTGATCGAAAAATTCATATTAATTCTTGGGCCCTTGTGAACTAATGGATTTTAATGGTACCTTTCTAAAGTGTTGTGAATTTTTGTAACACACTTTCACACTTTTCTAGGGTTTTATCTAATAATTAAACATAATAAACCTTTTTTTAATCAAAATTAACATTAATCTTGCCTTATTTGGGGTGTTGTAAAGTGTTGTAACACAATTTCACACTTCTCTAAGCTTTTCATTAATAATTGGGCTTTCTTATTCTTTAATTGGCCACATTTTGCATCCACAAACCTCATTTATTACATATATTCGAGGATAATCCTAACACCAATTGGTAACCAATCATAATTCAAGTGTTTCTAGCTTGTGTGGTCTAGATTTGGGGATCTAGGACTCATTCACCACCTTGGTAAAATGGGTCCCACTTGGATCTTTTGGCCTCGAACTGGATTTCACACATTTCTAGACACTTTTGGTTTTCAGTCTCATAAATTATGTATAATGGGAGTCATTCACCACCTTGGGTGAATGAGTCTTGTGTGGCCCAAAATGAAATTTAATTCTGATTTTTGACAATATTTTATTCTCTTGGATCTAATGTTGTCTTGTAGTGTTGTAATTTTGAGAATTCTTGCATAATTGAGTATAAATACAAGGCTCTTTCTCTCATTTTCATACCTAAAAATCAATATAATTTGAGCATTCACAAGAGCATTCAAGGGCATATTATCAAGAATTTTAGAGTAGCATTCAAGTGTCAATCATCATGTCAAGGATTGTATATATCATGTTTGTTATTGTGCTAACAATTATAATGTAGAATTTATGCTTCAAACAAGTGTTTCAAGAAAAATCAACATCATTCAAGAAAGAGTCAAGAACCACATCCATTGCAGCCATTTCCAGCATATTTGGAGCACCTTATCACTGGGGTTTGGTGAGTTCCAACATTTTCTTTTGTTCATTCATCATTCTCCATTCATATTTTCCTTCTTTTCAAGGTTTAATTACCAACAAGGGGTTTGACCAAGGAAAAACCCTATCCACTAGCCCCTAACATTTTTACCTCTCCTTTGTGTGTGATTTGTAGGTCTAGGTTGCATATTTCATAAGGAACACAATTGGAGAAAATTTGTCAAGCATTCAAAATTGTCAAAGTTTTCATCAAGCCTTGGAGAACATTAGAGATCACCTACAAATTGCAAATCAAAGATTCAGGTCTAGAAACCAATCCAGAAGAGTAGAGTAGACAAAGAAGAGGAGAATCAACTTTTGAAGTTACAAAAAATTCCAACTAGACTGATTCACCACTTTTGGCGAATGAGTCCTAGTTCCAGTGCACTTTTAGGATTTTGCAGATCTAAATACCTTTTGGTAGATTTACTTTCCTACATAGTTTCCAAGAAATAGGACCGATTCACCTAGCTTGGCGAATGAGTCCCAATCAACTTTAAGAACATTTTTTTTAGTGATTTAGACCTCCATTCAACCATTTCTAGTTTTCCAGTTGCACACTTTGTGTTTTACAAATTTTTATTGCATTTCATTCATCTTTCTAGGTCATTTACAATTAGTTTGCATTCAACTAGGGTTTTACATTACATATTGCATTTCATTATCTTTTCCAAGTCTAAACTTGGTGATGAACCCCTCATTAGATCATATTCAATTCCTAAGACAACCCTATTGCAAGATCTCTTTCCCTTTTGCATTGAGATCTCTAGGGTTACCCTTGAGTGGAATCACCTTGAAAGTGGGTGTGATAGCACTTAACCATGCTCTCCTCCATTTTCAAAGGTTCCCAGTTCCACTGAAATACATTGAACCCCAAACCACCAAGGCCAAAACAACAAAGCAAGGAACAAACTTCCTCAAAACAGGGCATAACCCCCACGACCACCCAAGAGGGGAAATCAATCAATTCACCACAAAGTCGTTCGAAGGATGGATAAAATTGAAGACCACCATCACTGCAAAATCCTTGAAAACCACAAAAGAAAGAAGCTCAAAGACAAAAGAGTAGGAATACAAGGTGTTCAAAGCAAGCTAAGACATGTAGAACACAAACTTTCGAAAAAAAAAACCACACCTCCCAAAACCATGAAGAAGAGGCAAAACCCAAGAAAGGCTTGACTAGAGCAGAAGAAATAAAAACCATCCTCGCACTACAAAATAGAACAAAACAAAAATACCCCAATCCAATACCACGAAGACAAGCAAAAGGAAAAACATGAGCATGCCAACTGAACAAAGTAGAGTAGGGGCTCAAAGCAAGAGGAGAGGGAACACTACAATCTCTCCAGCATAGCCATGAGTGGTTGTCCAAACACCCAAAAAGTAGGTGTGAAAAAGGGTTTCTAGCGTACCCAAAATCGAGTGGTCAAACATAACACACCAGAGAACAAAGCATTTAGAGTTGCCAAGCAAGAAGCCCTCCATAACAAAGAGCAGGAAAAAGTCACAAAAAACAAAATAGAGTTGCAAAGAACTCCAGAAACCAAGGAAGAACACTGTAATGGTCACACCTAGAGCAACTGCTAGCCAAGGAAAGGAGCATTCAAACCCACAAATGGAACCATACTGCATCGAGTGCACCCTCCAAAGGGCGCAATCCCAAATAGAGGATGCAAAGAGCACCCAAAAGCCAAATCTAGAGTCAAAGAAAAGAACCGCAGAACAACCTAGGGGGAAAGCAGTTTTGTGCAAGCAACATACAATAGGAACAACTTCCCCATCACCATCAAGATCATCTTCACCATCGCTTGAATCACCTTCTTCATTCAAAAAACCTCCTCCGTGTTGAAAAAATAGGATAAAACTTGCAATAAAAATATGCTAATAATTTTATGCATCCAAATTAACAAAGTAATAATTCATAGCTGAAACAAGATTAAAAAAGATATTCAAACCATAACACAACAAATACGTGGAGAAACCATTGTGGGAAAAAACTCCACACCCAAAGAGATCCAAGACTTGTATTAATCCTTCAAACGAGTTACATCAATACAACTTCTCCCTCTGAATCACTGCACCACTTCATGGCTTCAATAACCTGCAACTTAACATGTTTTCTCTTCAACTCAAGCACTAAATATATAGGCATGAGAGAAAACATAAATCAAGAATGGTTTCCAAAACCATTTTAGTCATAGAAAAGAAACTTTCTCTTCCAACTTGTGATTTAATCCATTTTTTAGTAATGTGCACACGCAACTAAAAAACATCTATTTTTCCTCTTTTCCAAACTCACATTTATCTTCCCCTTTTTTCATGCTCTTTCTAATTTGACAATTACAACACTTTGCAAGTTGTCATAGTTGCATTTAACAACTTTCGTGACAACTAAAAGATAATTACAAATTGCCATTTGATAAATTAAAGAATAAAGCAAGGTTGAGACATTTTCTCAACATTCTCCCACTTGTCAAACACCTTGCAAAGAGCATAAAGGGAAACTGAATAAATCAAGCTTTAGAAGATGTGAGGCCCATGGCCTCTCTGTACCAACTAAATCTCTCTGTGCTCACAGGTTTAGTAAGAGAATCTGCAACATTCTCTACAGTGTCTACTTTCTGTAACATGACTTTACCACTCGCAACCATTTCCCAAACATAGTGATACTGGACATCTATGTGCTTTTTGCGGGCATGATACATTGCGTTTTTAGCCAAATAGATGGCACTTTAACTATCACATCCAATTCTTACTTGTTTACACTGAAAGCCAAAACCTGAACACAATCTCTCTAACCACACTGCCTCTTTACAAGCATGTGTTGCAGCCATGTACTCTGCTTCAGTAGTGGACAATACAACTATAGGTTGTCTTTTGCTCATCCAACTAACTGCTCCTCCAAACAAAGTAAATACATAGCCACTTGTAGACCTTCTGCAATCTAGATCACCAGCAAAATCTGAATCAACAAAACCATGCAAATCAATCACCTTACTCATATCATAAGATCCATGATAACAAATACAATGATTAGAAGTCCCACATAAATATTTGAAAACCCTTTTCACATAAGTCCAATGTTCTTTACCAGGATTTTCCACAAATCTACTAAGAACTCCCACTATTTGGGCAATATCAGGTCTTGTACAAATCATAGCATACATATGGCTTCCTACAACACTAGCATATGGAACTTTGTACATCTCTTCAAGTTCATCATCTGTTTTAGGACATTGCTCTAGAGATAGCTTAGTGCCAACTAGAAAGGGAATACTAACTAGCTTACAATCATGCATGCTAAAACATTGCAAAATAGTGTTAACATACTTCTTTTGATTTAACCATAATTTTATGTTAACCCGATCCCTATTGATTTCCATACCCAAGATATATTTTGCAGCCCCTAAATCTTTCATGTCAAAAGTACCAGATAATTGACTTTTAAGTTCCCTAATCATTCCCTTATCATTTTCAATAAATAACATATCATCAACATATAGGACAATGATTAGTAATCAATCATCAATTAATTTAAAATAGACACAATGATTTTCTTCACTTCTAATAAAGTCATGATTTAACACAAAAGAATCAAATTTATGATACCACATTCTTGGTGACTGCTTCAAACCATACAAAGATCTTTTTAACCTACAAACCAAATGTTCTTCTCCCTTCATAATAAAATTATCAGGTTGTTTCATAAATATTTCCTCATCAAGATCCCCATGTAAGAAAGTGGTCTTAACATCCATTTGCTCTACTTCTAAATCAAAAGCACAAGCAATAGACAAAAGGAATCTAATAGAGGTTAGTTTATCCACAGGAGAAAATATGTCACCAAAATCCACTCCCTCAACTTGAGAGTAACCTTTTGCTACTAACCAGGCCTTGTACCGTTCCAACTTACCATCTGCTTTAAATTTCTTTTTAAACACCCATTTGCATCCAATGGCTTTCCTACCCTTAGGCAGCTCAACTAGATCCCATGTGTCACATTTGTCCAAGGCCTTTATTTCATCTTTCATTGCTTTTAACCAATAATCATGCTCATCTGAAGATAAGGCCTCTTTCACAGATCTAGGTTCATTGTTAGTACAAGATAAAGCAAAAACACAATGAAAATCAGATGGACTATATCCATACCTATCAATAGGTTTACATTGTCTAGTGGATTTTCTTAGAGGTGTAACAAGATGCTCAATTTGTTCCTCTTCAAAATTCTCTTCTAATCCTTCATCTTCACCTTCATGATCATCATGTTGTTCAACATGTGCATCTTCTTGTGGTTGATCTACATGTGCATCTTCTTGTGGTTGTTCTACTTGTGTATCTTTCTATGGTTCAACCTTAATATCAAAATGCACTATTTTGTTAGGCTTTACATGAGGTTTTTCATCATTTTTAAATTCCTTAAGCTCCCTAAAAATTACATCCTTAGAATATATCTTTTTCATTGCTACAGGATCCCAAAGCTTATAACCCTTAATATTCTCTCCATAACCCACAAAAACACATTTGTTAGCTCTGAAGTCAAGCTTAGAATGCTTTTCTTTAGGAACATGAACATATGCCTCACTGCCAAAAACTCTAACATGAGAAACTGATGGTCTTTTACCTGTCCATACCTCATAGGGAGTTTTATCAACAAGAGCAGAAGTAGGTGACCTATTAACTAGATAACAAGCAGTGTGAACTGCTTCAGCCCAATAGCGTTGTTCAAGCTTTGCACTACTTAACATGCTTCTAGCTCTATCCATTAAAATCCTATTCATCCTCTCTGCCACTCCATTTTATTGTGGAGTATACGGGGTTTTTTTCTACCTAATAATTCATGAATTCTTACAATAATCATCAAAGCCCCTAGAGCAATATTCACCACCATTATCCATTCTTAAAACCTTTACTTTTTTATTTGTCTGTTTCTCAACAACTGTTTTAAATTCTTTAAATATAGAAAAAACAGCAGATTTCTCCTTCAAAAAATAAACCCATGAATATCTAGAATAATCATCAATAAAGGAGACATAGTAGCGAGACTTTCCAATAGATGGTATATCCACAAGACCAAAGACATCACTATGAATTACCTCCAAAATTTTCTTAGCTCTAGTACTTCCAGATTTAAATGAAACTCTATGTTGTTTTCCATACACTCAGTGTTCACAAAAATCAAAATCAGCAGAGCAACCTAACAAACCATCAACCATATTTTTATTTATGAAAGTTTTGAGACCCTTTTCACCAATATGACCCATCCTATGGTGCCATAACTTACATGATACAAAGTTATCAGTAACATTAATAGAGTTATAGAAATTCGAAGCATCAAGTCTAAATAGGGTGCCACACCTATTACCCTTAGCTAAAACCAAATTCCCTTTGAGTAACTTTCAACCACTCTTTTCAAAAGTAACATGCACTCCTGAATCATTCATTTTAGATACAGAAATTAAATTTCTAGCTAAACCAGGAATGTGCAATACATCTTTAAGGGTTTTAACCCTTCCATCATTGAAGATCAATTTTACCTCTCCTCGACCTACAATTTCTCGTGTGCTATTATCCTCGAGGAAAACTTTCCCACCATCATAAGCTGAATATGCTGAAAACCATTCCTTGTGAGGAGTCATGTGGTAGGAATCACCTGAATCTATTAACCAAGAGTCATCATAAGTCATATTAGCAGAAATAATAAAAGCATCAGTAGCTTCATCATTAGAGGATTTATCTGTAGAGGAATCATCAATATTTTTCTTTTTATTCTTACATTCCCTTTTGAGATGCCCCCATTTACCACAGTTCCAACACCTCAATCTACTCTTACCAGGTGATTTTGACCTTCCTTTAGACTTAGAACGATCCTTAGACTTGTCATTTTCACCTTTCTTTTTGTCTTTACCTTTCTCCTTAGATCTACCTCGTACATGCAATGCATCTTTAGACCCCTCTGAAGTCTTTCTCCTCATTTCCTCTGAAAGTAGAGTGGCAATGAGAGCATCCAACTTCAAATCATCTGAAAAAGAACCATTGATTGCAATAATAATGTTACCCCAGGATTCAAGTAGTGAACATAGTAATAAAATACATTTATCCTCTTCATCCATCTTTACATTAATTGACTGTAGCTGACTCAAAATTAGATTAAATGAATTTAAGTGTTCTACAATCGAATCTCCATTATTCATTTTAAGAGAATATAACTTTGTTTTCAGAAATAACTTGTTAATGAGACTTTTAGTCTGGTATATCTCTCCTATTCTATTCCATAAACTATATGTAGTAGTCTCATTAGATACATTCAATAGAACAAAATCATATAAACACAAACGAATAGTGTCGCGAGCCTTTTTATCTAACTTAATCTAGTCTTCATTTGACATAGTTTATGGTTTATTCTCTTTATTGACAACAATCCATTGATCTCTTTCTTCCAAGAGATCCTCCATATTTAACTTCCAAAGCTCATACCTGGTACCGTTGAACTTCTCAATGTCCAGCTGAGATGAGCTAACCATGATCTCTTATCACGTTGAATCTAAAACTGCAAGAAAAAACAACACACTCCCACTGCAGCAAAAAACCAAATCAAACACTCCAAGAAAGGTGTCCCCTTCTCTAATCAAGCCAACTTGGATCTGATACCAAATGTTGAGAAACAAGATAAAACTTGCAATAAAAATATGCTAATAATTTTATGCATCCAAATTAACAAAGTAATAATTCATCGCTGAAACAAGATTACAAAAGATATTCAAACCATAACACAAGAAATATGTGGAGAAACCCTTGCGGGAAACAACTCCACACCTAAAGAGATCCAAAACTTGTATTAATCCTTCAAACGAGTTACATCAATACAACTTCTCCCTCTACATCACTGCACCACTTCATGGCTTCAATAACCTGCAACTTAACATGTTTTCTCTTCAACTCAAGCACTAAATATATAGGCATGAGAGAAAACATAAATCAAGAATGGTTTCCAAAACCATTTTATTCATAGAAAAGAAACTTTCTCTTCTAACTTGTGCTTTAATCCATTTTTTAGTAACATGCACACGCAACTAAAAAACATCTATTTTTCCTTTGTTCCAAACTCGCATTTATCTTCCCCTTTTTTCATGCTCTTTCTAATTTGACAATTACAACACTTTGCAAGTTGTCATAGTTGTATTTAACAACTTTCATGACAACTAAAAGATAATTACAAATTTTCATTTGATAAATTAAAGAATAAAGCAAGGTTGAGACATTTTCTCAACACTCTGTTCCCGTTCCCGCCTCTCATCGCTTCCCCCATCCACTCACATTCTATTGACTGTAACCGCTTGAATTTTATTTTTTTGGAAACCTCAAACTATCTCTCCCCATTATGATATGACTCTTTTATCTTCCTATATGTCATTCATTTGTATGTCTTGTTTTTTCTTCTTTTAAATTTTCTTTTGTTCCCATGGTTGGGTGGGTTTTCCAAACCTTTTTTGTTCTGGGTCCACTCTCTAGTGCACCCCTTCATTTCTTCTTATGCAGTCCTCATATCTGGAATCTCTTAAATTTTCTTTGTTCTCATGGTTGGATGCGTTTTCCAAACCTTTTTTTTGGGTCCACTCTCTAGTGCACCCCTTCATTTCTTCTTATGCAGTCCTCATATCAAGAATCTCTTAAATTTTCTTTGTTCTCATGGTTGGATGGGTTTTCCAAACCTTTTTTTTGGGTCCACTCTGTAGTGCACCCCTTCATTTCCTCTTATGCAGTCCTCATATCTAGAATCTCTTCTCATTCCAATTCACACTACCAATAATAAATACAAATAATAATTTATTTTTTTTATTCTGCAAAAACAAAAACCAACAACCTGAGTGACTTCATTGAAGTCAATTTCTTAATGAAACAAGACAAATAAATCACACCTGCAAACTAAAGAATAAACATATATGCCAATGCGATGATGGCCCTTTTGGAAATCAATGAAAGTTTGATTAAGATGAATAATTGATATAAGTTGAATATGAAATTTCATCAATCAAAATGACAACAATGTTACTTTGTTAAGTTTCAATTGTCTACAAACCCAAAATTAAATTGCACCTGAAAATAAAAAACAAAGGTGAAACAACAAATTGAGTAGAAATATTTTTTTGTTTGATGTGGATTGCCATATACTAGACATGCTCCTACATAAGGTATGCATCTAAAATTTGGTTTGTGATATCTATCAATTATGCTAACAAAGGATGAAAAACTATATATTTTTAGGCACTTAAAGAAGCAAAAAATCAAATATAAAAGATTTATTTATAATAAAACATTGATAAAAAAAATTATTTTGTAAATAAAATTGTTTAAAACAAAAAAATTAAGAACACAATCTACCAATGTGAGAAATTGAGATATTACTTACAAATTACACTCTAGTGGCTGCAACTTTCTTAATCTATATGTAATGGAAACAACCTTTCTTGATCTCTCTAAGTTTTTATTTGCACTCATAATAAACCGTATATATATATATATATATATATATATATATATATATATATATATATATATATATATATATATATATGTGTGTGTGTATATGTGAAATTATAAGAAAATGATAACAATAAATTCTTTTAAAATTTAAACATGAAATAAAAATATCAAATTTATTGCTACAATTAATATCAAGTTTTCAATTTCATATTTAAGATAATACTTAAGATAATATTGTGAAAAATATTTTAAAAATTATATATACATATGCATATGTGTGTGTCTTTGTATTTTTATAATAAATATTGTAAATTATAATATTATATTATATTTATCTCTAATATTTTTTTATAATTTACTAATAATTTAAAGTTTCATATATATGATTATATAAGAATATAACAAGTTAAAGTATACTATCTACAAAATACTTGAAAACCAATTTCCTTCCAAGAAAGCCATCCATCAAATATCTAGAGGAGATGCAATGTCAAATCAAGTGATTTCAACCCACCTCCTTCAGCTTTTACTATTGCTACCACCACATTGTGACTTTTTTTTTTATTGTTTTATGATGCAAGCATTAGCTCTATAAGACTCTTAAAGTGTGATTTCATATAATACTATATTTTAT
Organism: Sequoiadendron giganteum; assembly: GCA_007115665.2. Classification (NCBI taxonomy): domain Eukaryota; kingdom Viridiplantae; phylum Streptophyta; class Pinopsida; order Cupressales; family Cupressaceae; genus Sequoiadendron; species Sequoiadendron giganteum. The sequence continues at coordinate 237,018,050 of CM021100.1, read as the reverse complement.
AAATGGTAAATGAAACACTTATTGATAAAAAAAAAATTAAAAAATGCAGTCTAATGATTTTTAAAATTTAATATAAAGTCTAATTTTGAAAAAAATATCGAAAGTATCAAACTCCACATTCAATTATATGATCTAATAAAATTTTAAAAAATTGCAATAATTTTTTTTTGTTTACATTTATATAAAAATATAACAAGTTAAATTATAAGATCTATCACATTATCTAAAGTTAATTAAAAAAATCCACACATCATAATAGATTAACGATCTAACATATTTTAAAATTACAATAAAACAATTACTAAATTTGAAAAGACAAGACAAATATACTCCTGTGGAATTTTACATTACAAAATAAATCTTGCTTAACTCGTCCAATGTAAGGGGAAATTTTTGAGAGCTGCTAGAAAGTTTGAGAGGAGCGACGGCTGAAACCCTAGCCTCCCTTTGGCAAAATCTCCTACAATTTCACGTTTGAATCTGCCTTTCCCAGCGTATGAATCCCTCTATGGATTCTCTCACTGCTATTTCAGCTTCCATTGAACAACGAAATCCTGACGAGGGGATTAAAAAGTCAGTAATGAGGTTGAAGTCTGTGGTGCGGAAATCAGGGGCTTCCAATGATAATAACTTCATAAATTCATCTATTGGTATTGATGACATGGAAGGAAATGGTGCTATGGAGGGAGGAGAAATTACAGATGTGCAGACAGGAACAAATGAGACGCCCAGTTCAAAGACCAAGGTTCTTCCCCAAATTATTGAACGAGAAGATAAGAGTTTAGAGTTTTTTGAATGACGAAAAAGGTAAATCTCTAGAGTTTTACTTTCCTGATGATGTAGTAGATCTCATTACTAAACATTAGAGTAAAACTATGATTTTGTTCTTTTTGAGAGGAATTCCCACAAAGTCAGAATTTTACAAATGGGTAAGAATAAACTGGGAAAATAGGGGTTGGATGATTGAAACAATAAGGGGTTTAGGTAAGGGTTATGTTTCTTGCATGTTCAAATTTGCAGAGCATGCCCAAGTTATGTTACAATATGACACATGGATAATTTGTGGGAAAGTTTGCTAACTCCAAGTCTGGACATTTGACTTTCACCCTCAAGGACCCTCTTGTTCTCGCTATTCAATGTGGTTGGAATTGCCTTTTTTTAACCTAGTCTTCTTACCATATCTCAAGGACATTGTGGCACAACTAGGTAAAGTTATGTGGTGCAAATAGAGCTCTAACAAATTTTCCAGTCTAAGGGTTCACCCTAGAGTTTGTGTAGAAATGGACTTGAACAGACCTCTGCTAGAGAAAATTAAATTATATGGACCTGGACTTGAAATTGAGCAGCCAATTGTTTATTTGAATAAGCCCAACGCTTTTTTTTTTGTTGCTAGGAGGGTCACTTGATCTGAGACTACCCTATCAAGAAAAACAAGGTTTCCTATTCCCCTTCACAAGCCTCCCTAGCCAAGACTACTACCAATCCTACCTCACAAGCAAAGACTACTGCCTCACAGTCCAAGCCTATCATCATAACTCCGCCGTCTTCTACTCATCAATTGAACAATAGCATTCTCTCTTCTAGCCCTCCTTCTACTGATGTATCCCCTATTTTGGCTAATGCATCTTACAAGGAGGTTATTATGAATTATGATTGGAAAATTGTTCAGAAACGTAAAGAACCTTCTTCCCTTTCCTCAAATTCTCATTCTTCTCCTAAGGAACTTGTTGCTCCATCTTTCTCTAGGTCACTGAAATCCCCTAGTAGATCTTTGTCTCCCCCTCATAATTCTTGACAACAATCCAGATCCCCTTCTGGTGGTTCAACTAAAAATTTGATCAATGATCAAGAAGTCCCTGTCTCTAATCGTTATGGAGTCTTGCCACAAGAGGAGGTTGATTCTCTTGACGTTTCACTATGAGGTTCAGAATATTATCCTAGAATGTGAGAGGGTTATCCCACCCTCATCATAAATTTAAAGTCAAGGACTCTCTTGAGAAATGGAAGCTTGATGTGCTTATGCTACAAGAGGTTAAGATTGGTGAGGAGCATTTAAATGTCTCTTTTCAATTTATGGAAAGATGCTTTGTTTATTCATACCTTACATAAGGAGGGCAGCGGTGGGGCTATTCTCGGCTTGGCTTCTTCAATTTCCAAACATGTCATTGCTAAGGGTGAGGACCCGGCCCATAACTGTGTTTGGGCCCTCACCTTTACCAATGGTCAACCTCTTGGTTTTTGTTCTATTTATGCTCCTAACAACTCAAGAGAAAGAGGTGTTCTTTGGGATTGGATGACTAAGAACCTTCCTACTACTAATTGGGTTTAGGGAGGAGACATCAACATGGTGGAACATCATGAGGATCGTAGTTGGTTTAATCACTTTAAACTCAGCCAAGAGGAATTTGAAACATGGATTTATTGCAGGAATGTGCTTAGAGTTTCTGATCCTCTCCGCAACCAATTTTCTTGTCATGCCAATAACTAGTATAATTAGTCTAATTACAGATCAAGTAATGATAGGAAGTTGAGCAGATTGGATCATTTCTATATATCTCTCAATCTCAGGATTTTTGGGTTCTAGTGGATTATTCCACAACTTTATCTGATCATTATCCAATTGTGTGTTCCTTGTCCTCTTTGAAGAATGCTGAGGCTAAGCCTTCTTCTCATCTCCCTTTCAAGCTTAATACTTCTCATCTTAAAAATAAAGAATGTGTTTCAACTTTAGTTAGGATTTGGAACTCTATTCCCAAACCTCTTGAAGGAGAATCTTGGGTAAGATGGTGGATTTCTACTATATCACAATGTGTTGAGTTTCTTCATTCATTCGAGAGAAGAATGGCTTGGAAACGTAAACGCAGTGAAAAATCTCTCCAAGGACAGGTTGAACTTTCTCGAACTAAACTTAATCTTGATCCTCTCAATGAAAATCTTCAAAAACATATTGTTGTTATAGAAGCGCAGCTGCGAAAACTTGATCATTATAGAGGTCAGGGTGCTAAAATTAGAGCTAGACTTCAATGGATCAAGGAAGGGAACAAGGGATCTAAATATTTCTTCAATCATCTCAACTATCAGCATAAAAAAGAGAAAATTGAAGCTATAAGGGATGAAAGGGGTCTCCATACTGATCAAGCTTAGATTATTAATCTATTTCATAGTTTTTATGATAGGCTATTTAAAGAAGATAATAATTGGACTTATTATTTGTAATTTCTGGATTTAACTGTTGATTAATTTTTTTGGATCAACGTTTCAGATCACACTCAGTGATCCATCATCAGGATGCAACAAGAGATGTTGATGATGGATCACTGAGTGTGATCCGAAACATTGATCCAAAAAAATTAATACACATTTAAATCTAGAAACTACAAATAATGACATGGACTGTGGAAATCTAATGTCTTTGAATAATTGGACTGATATTCAACATGCGTTGGAGGATAGCATACAAGAATTTATTCCTAATATGATTGATCTAGGTTATAGTAAGTATTTGGATAGAGTGGTCTCTTTGGAGGAAATTGAACGTGCTTTATTTTCTATGAAGCCATATAGAAGTCCTAGATTTGATGGTCTTCCTGTTAAGTTTTATCAAACTATGTGAAAGCATATTAAGGAGAATTTTTATATGCTATATTTGGAAGCCTTTCAAAGAGGTTCTTTGGGTCCTATTATCAACAAAGGTATTATTAAGCTTATTCCTAAGGGGAAGAATGAGGATACCATTGCTGGTTGGCATCCAATTACGTTACTAAACACTTCATATAAAATTATTGCAAAGGCTTTAGTTATCAGAATCAAGCCCATTGTTCAAATGATTGTGAGATATGAGTAGACAGGGTTTTTAAAAGGTAGATACATCCTTGATAATCTTATGCTGGCTTGAGAGACTATGGAATGGGCGCAACAATTCGGCCAAAATGCTTTGATAGTCAAGCTAGATTTTGATAAAGCTTACAATAGAATTCATTGGAGCTTTATCCTTAAAATGCTTCATTGGCTGGGTTTTGGTCCTAAAATTCAAAAGCATGTTCAAATGTTCTTTCAAGATGCTAATGCTCATTTGATTATTAATAAAAATATGTCTGACCCCTTTGAGTTACAACATTCCATAAGGCATGGATGTCCTTTTTCTCCCTTTTTGTATGTTCTTACAGTTGATGCCTTGGGTTATTTTCTGCATAAATCTCATCAAATGAAGCTTATCAAAGGGATTTCTATCCCTCAAAACTAGGTGGTTATTAACTCCCATTTTGCTGATGATGGTATGTTGTTCTTGCATAATTTTGAAGAGGAGGTGAACTATGCTTTGGAAATTGTTAATTTGTATTGCGAGTTATCGGGTTCCATTATTACTCAACAAAACTAAGTTTTTAATGACTTAGCCTTATGATAAGCCACAATGGATACCAAAAGAATGGAGGTAGATTAAGCATGGTGAGATAACTAGATATCTAGGTATACCCTTTGGCTTGGGAGCTTCTCTTTCTGATCTGTGGGCTTGGTTCTTAAACAAAATTAAACATAAGTTGTTCAATTTTGGCAATACATTTTTGTCCTTGGCTGGTAAGATTCAAGTGGCTAATAAGATCCTCATTGCTTCCCACGTGTACTACTCTTCTTGTTGGATGCCTTCCAAACAAGGCTATGAGGAACTCAATAGAATAATCCATAAGTTCTTGTGGTCTAGGTGGGATGGTAGTTGTGGTTTTATTGCTTCTTCATGGTCTTATTATATTCAACCTAAACACAAAGGTGGTTTGGGGCTTATTGATCCCCAAACCCAAGGAATTTTCTTTGCTACAAAATAGATTATAAGAGCTACTAGTGGAGATGAACCTTGGAATATTTTAGTTCATCAAAGAATTATGGATGCTTCTATTAGGAAGAAATGGCAAGAGGTTCATTGGCTGGATAAAATGCTTTTACCTTCTCACTTTAGAATCAAAGCCTCTTTTCCACTTCAATCTATTTGGAAAGCTTGGTAAAAAGTTAGCATTTTTTTGAATTGGAATGGATCTTCCTTGCAGACGGGATTTAGTTTTGTTTCTATGTCAATTTGGTGGAACAAAATAATTTCTTATCATGATCTGCCTTTGGCCTTATGTTTCCCAAGACAAGCTTATTATTTTTTTTAAAAGGGAGTTCGACAATTTAAAGACCTTTGGGATTTTGACCTTTTTGATTAGGCTCCTTGGAACAACATTAAGGAGCAGTATGGGTTGAATTCTAATTATGAACAGTTCATAATTTTTATTAAGTCTCTTGTGCCGATTCATCTTACGATGAAGTTTTGTACTTCAAGGGACTATTTTTTCTTTAGTGTCTAGAAATGGTTATCTTACAATCATTTTAATAATCTTCCTTTAAAAAATGTGTATTTGCAGTTGCTTCCTAGTTGGAATATTGCTAATCATTTGAATCCTAAGTGGCGATGTAGATTTAGCACTAATTTTTGGTGTAAACTAAGTGCTCAAATATGGTGTTCCAGAGCTGATTTTGACTCACAGGTGTTGGTTTGGAAGATATTGCACTGCAAGCTACTTGTAGGAGATAGATTGAAGTGCATTATGATTTGACCAGCAAGTTTCCCTTTTTGTAAGGTGTGGAAAGTTTGAGGCACATTTTTTGGGACTATGTTTATGTTAAAAAGCAATGGTTTACTATTTTTAGAGACTTCTCAGCTATTTTTAAACATGATTTAACTTGGAAAGAGGCTATTTTTGGGATTGGCATGCAAAAAGATGTGATTGTTGATTCTATTCGACATGTGATTTTGAAAAATATATGGAAAAATAGATGTGTTGCAATGTTTTCTGCTAATTTTTATCAGACTGTTAGGACTCTACGGATTTACTCTGACATATGTCTTCAGGTGGCTGCTCTTTTTTCACAGATTCAGGTTATACGTAAGAAGAATGAGAGAGCTAAACATTAGTTGCAGCAAATTAAAGACCAGATAGTGAAGTTTCAGCTAGACAATAAATTTGATCATAATGTTGTAAAGTTTATGTAATTGTTTTATTGGTTATTTTTTTGCACTACCTTGAGATCGTTATCAGCCCTTGTTGATATGGTTTAGTTTATCTAGCCTTTTGGTTTGTCCTATTTTTTAGCTACTATTGGTAACTTTACTTTTGTACATTCTTTTGCTTTGTTCAATATAAAAAAAAAAATATACTCCTGTCATAAAAAAACATGAAATGTATATTAATCTACCCATTCTCTTGGCAAGGTGGTCAACAATGTCCCTTTCGTTTTAAGTGCACTTTTTGGGCTTCCGTCCACTCAGTAGGGACACAACACGTGAGCTCAAAACGTACAAGACATCCGTAAATTGACAAATTTAATCACGAGATAATTTGAAGGAGAAAAATGACCTGAAATATTAAGGCATGACTATACAAGGAAATATTCTTCTTAGAAACAAATTTGGGTGATCCCACAATAGTGGTTTACAATTTTTGGCCAAACTGGACATTGAAATTATTATTTTTTACTAAATCTTCACATTCAGGCACCTATAGCGGCTAAACTATGAGGAATTTGAAGATGATGCAAACTACAGTCTCATCACATTTTTCTGTAGATTCTAAAAATATTTTCTTCATTTTTTTTAGAATAATATTGCAGTTCTTTTTCCATCTCCCACGAAAACTAGTTTTTTTTCAGAAAGCGACATTTTTAAAAAGTGACGCTCATCGTATACAACATAAATTTTTTTGTATGAAGGATAAAATTTTAATTTTTTCAAATTTATATTTGTAACTACGATATCTAGCACTTTCATTTGGTCTCATAGTTTTTTATTGAATATTATTTCCTTAATAGATTTTCGAAATTAAACCAATTACAATTCAGACATAGTTGGATTGTATACAACATAAAAAAATTTGTATGTATTGAAATTCAATTTTATTTTATTTAATGGATCAAGGACATCAATACACAGCACAAACATATTTTTTTAAAAATATTTTGATAATTTGTTATTTTTTCACTTGTGCAAAACAAAGAGCTTGATTTTCAGTGAAAAACCTATGTTTAATAAAACTAAAAAAACACATACATAATAAAACCAAAACCTATTAAAATTATATTTGTGGGATAGCTCATTTTGAAGACTACCATAATCATTTGAAATAAATTTTAAATGAATTCATTTCATCCCCCAAAAGGTAAATCAAAAGTGATTTTTTATCAGCATTTTGATAGGTGTAAAGGAGATTCATTTATAGGTATGGTTTAAAACTAGTGAGGTTCTATCCAAGGGGGTTTGATCTAAGGTGGTTTGATCAAACCCTGTTCAATTGGAATCCTTAAAATGAAACTTTTAAAGGCTTAAATCATTATATTTTCTAAAAATATGTGATTTCAGCAAAAAACAGTTCCTCTCATAAATTGTAAACCAACTTTGTGAGATCACCCATTTATAAAGGAAATATTCTTGTTTGAAACAAATTTAAACAAGTGCCATGTACTAGCTAGTACTTGTCTTTGTTGTATTGTAATTAGAGGTTTGTAGAGTTGAAATAAAATATATTTAAGTTTAATGAAGGTGAATAAGATTAAATGTATTTTTTTTTTTTGTTAATTATTGTATTTTAGTTTGACTTTTTTTTTTGTTTGTTTGTTTATTTATTTAGTAGTGATGGTTGTTTTTGTTTGTTTTGGTTCTACAATGTAAATATCTTGTTTAATGTTAAATATTTAAAATAAAAATAAAATAGTATATATGTTTGTTGTTTGATGTTTTTTTTCAAATAAAATAAAGTAGAATAAATTTTAATTTTATAAATTAAACATGAATATAGAATACATTGGAATATTGATAGAAAATTTATATTATTATATAATATATTATACTATAATAATTTTGTCACTTTTACCATAATTATTTTCATTTTAATAATCACTGAAACTATTATACTTGTCATTATGTTTGGTTCATCTCATATTGGTAAATTAAATAAAAGATAAAAGGAAATTTTTTAATATGATTAGAAAGATAACAATAACAAAATATACATCATGTAAGATACAATTATGAATGTTATCTTCACAAAAATCTATCTCAATTTTTTATAAATATCAAACTAAATGATCAAATGATTGTTAAAAAATAATAATTATATAAATATAAAATTTATGCAGCTGTATTAATATAGACTAGGATCAAATATATCAAAAATATTTAATATTAATGTTTGAATTTTTTTACCTTAAACTCTCTCATAGTGCCCTTAGAAATGCAAAAGTAAGGATATTCAAAGTTAAAAGCTATCATGCAATGTATTCCAATGATACTTCGCCAAATGACATGCATTAAATACGTCTGTCAAAAATATCAACTAACAACAAGTGTCGATATGTAACTGCCAGCAAGTGGAGACATTTTACAGTTCACGGTTACTATTTATTGCCAAGACAGCAGGTGAAAAAAATAGTGCAAAGGATGAGGTGAAGTAGTTTTAATTGTTATTACACGTAGCTCTCACGAAACACTTTATAAAATCATATTATTTTGGTCTGATTTTGGATTTATTAAGATTAATTAATCATTCAGGCTCTACAGGGAAATAGATTGACGGGTGACATGATAGCTTAGAACAAAATTGAATTATAACGAATCACTTTTTGTTTAAAGGGGAAAATGTAACTTGTGACAAGTCAGCTTTCGCCATTTCAGCAAAAAGAGTAGGCAAAATAATAGTTCAAATTTCTAAAAATTAGGCAAATTAATAGTTAAGTTTCACTTTTGCTAAAAATTTGTTAATAACACACAAAACTTTTTAGCAATCATATTCACAAAAAATAATTTTTATAATGTATAAAATTAAATATTTTGCAAGTTCACTTTATAAAATTGAATTTTGTTTTGTTTTCAAAAAAATTATTATTTTTGAGGTTGAAAGTTAAATAACAAATAACTAATTAACTAAGAAAAACAAAACTCATTACAATAATATTGCCTAGCAGAAAGTACTAATAACACGTCTTTTATTATTGAATAACGTGCAAAACTGTTTTGACAAGACTCCAATCTTTTTTCACACTTTATAAGACGATTGGCTATTTTATGCTTTCCACCTAAGCGCATAAACGGTAGCGAAGCCTTCCACATACACATATCTGTTTTTTCTTTATGGATTTGTTCTAATATTCTATAGAACTATGCTTTTGTTATTGATTATCTTGATGAAATTTTAGTTTTTATTAGATAATATAGTCAGATCTCTTTTTTCAGATACGAGAATGTCTGCCACTGTGTACCCTCCCAGTATGTGGACTGATGATGCAATTAACTCTTTTACAGACAATCAGGTATATATGATTATCTTTATTCATTATCCTAAAATACTGAGAATGTATGTAAAGGTAACTAGTTGTTTTAGATTTGTTAATTTGATTTAAAATCAGAAAAATAGAATATTGTGTGGTTTTTATAAGTACGAAGTATTTTTGAGTATTAAAGTAGGTTGTTTTATTGAGTATGTGAAAAGTAGGAATTATTTTGATGAAGTGTATCAAAGTATATTGTTTCATTGAGTGATTGAGAAAAGTAAGAAGTGTTTTTGCAGTGTATGAAACTATTTTGTTTTATTGAGGTTCAATTGTTTAAATTTTAGTGAAATTCATTGACCCATATTTCAAAAATAGTGTTTCATAAAATTTTAAAAAATATATTGAAAGCTCTTATGAATTACTTGTACTATTTCAGCCCCTAGAACACCAAAAGCACATTGAAACATTGATAACAGAGATCAGAAACATATTCCAGTCTATAAAGAATGGGAAAACAAATTCATCTGCATATAACACTGCATGGATAACCAGAATATCATCCATTGACAACCCTTCCCAACCTCAGTTTCCACAAACACTGAAGTGGATTGTCTGCAATCAATTAAGTGATGGATCTTGGGTAGGAGAATCATTTTACTTATCACATGATAACTTCTTATTACTCTTTCATGTGTCATTCCACTTAGAATATGGAAGGTGGAGGAGACACAAGTGCTTTTCAAATTTATTTTTATAAAATATTAGATTATGTTTTTTTTGTTAAGGAATAAGATTGTTTAGAAAGTAACAAGATTTTTCTAAAAGAACTAAAATCTTCTAGAAGAACTAAAACCTTCTATAAACTAGAAGCAACTAGAAGTTCTCGGAAAAAAAAACATTCCAGTTTTAGAGTTATCTAAAATATTAGAAGTTTTTAGATTGTAAAGGTTTCAAGTATAAATATGAGACAGTTTGTTGCAAACAATACTATTGTTGTTATAATTTGTTAAATAATTTCTTTCAACTATTTCTCATTATTTTATGATCTATTTTTAACCTGTTTATTATTGTTATTTTATTATTTAGACCTGGTTTTTTCACTTCTAATTCTAATCCCCAATTCCTTAGACACCATTATAAATTTTTTGCTCAAATCCAATTATGTTCCTTGTGGTCATTTGCAGGTATTGATTTTGTTAACAATCAAACCTCACGCTATTTAGATGAGACGGGGTATAGTAATCTGCCAAGTGGATTTGTGATCCTCTTTTCTTCTTTGTTGAAGGAAGCTCATACTCTGAGTCTGGGTATTTCTCATGAATTACCATTCATTACAGAAATGCTTGCAATCAGGGAAGCTCAACTTAAAGAGAAACCCAGGAGCATTGGCAATTGTATTGTTTACCTCAGTTTTAAATCTAATGATTTATTTTCATTCCAAAATCAGGTTCGATATGGGTGTTTTACACAGCCTACCCACATCTCTTTTGTTTTCATTGGACGGAGTGGAAGAAATTATAGACTGGAGAAAAATATTGGACCTCTGTTACAAGGATGCATACATGTTAGGCTCAATGGCATCCACTGCCTATGTTTTTATGCATACAGCAGACAAAAAAAGTCTGGAATTCATAAACTTTGTTGTCACAATTTGTGGAGACTACGGTAAGTTATATAATTTCTAGTCTGCTTCATTTTATACGGCAATATTGTTTGAGATATTGACCACATAGAATATCAAATCAAGACAACTAAATAAAAATTGAAATTTTAAAATTGAGCAAAATGTTTTTCGTGTTACACTTGTCCAGAGGCTTTGTAAATACAGTAGTACGTTCGTTATGTTTATTTTTGAAAGCTTATTTGTTTTGGAATGGTTTACCAGGAAACTTCAAACATTATCTATCTCACGTGCTTTTTTTTCTGTGGCTGTTAACAGTACCTTGTTTTTATCTTTCTGATCTCCACGAACGCCTTGCTGCCATTGATACCATTGAACGTCTGGGAATTGGTCGCTATTTCAAAAGGGAGATCAAATGAAGAGAAAAATCTTAGAGTTGCCAAAAAACAATTATTGGTTTCACCAGTCTTACAAATTATATTTCTTGTATAGATGTTGGACTAATGGAGGTATCGGAAGGGGAAGATATGATACCATTGCAAATGTCAATGATACAAGTATGGACTCTAGAATCCTCAGACTACAACGCTATGACGTATCTTCAGGTTAAGGTGGTATCTTTTTTTGTATTGTTACAACTTACACGGCAATTGGACGTATAAGACCTTTCTTAGAACCTAAGGAGATTAAGTTCTAAATTGTTAAAAATTTGTATTTTCTTTTTAAAGTTTATTAGCAACGTCTAAGAAAACTTTGAGAACATTTCTATCAAAGAATCTTATCAATACAGTACACTCAAAGTTCTGCTTTGTTTAGACAGTTTATCATAAATTAGGTTAGCTTTTTCAATAAGATTTATCTATCAGTATGATTTCAGATGAATTAATTATATGAATCGAAATATAGAACGTAAAATGTAAGACAGACTTAATTTCTAAATTTGAATGTCTTACCTTCTATTTGACTGCATGGAAATAAACATTTAGTGATTGTTCATTTGTTTTTTTTTTAGTAGAAGTTTTGATTATTTTTTAAAATAAGAGAGAAGAGTTCTTCAAAACACAGAGAGGGGTTGAAGACATGTTATGTCTATACAAATGCTCTCAAGTAACTTTTATCGGAGAAACAATAATGAAAGAAGCAAAAACCTTCACAGCAAGTTACCTGAGAAATCTTTGTGAAACAAAGAATCCTTGTACTCTTGCAAGAGATGTCACTAAATCTTCGACTGTAAGTTTTATGGTAAAAACTGGTCAAAAATTAACTGGGCATATATTGATTACGGTTCGCTTCAATATTGTTGATTTTTAAGATATACAAAGGATGTCATGACTGTTCAGCCCTTCCATTGCATATATTGAATACAATTCACTTCATTTGTTAAAAATGTATATTTCTAGAAGCTTTCAAGTAAATCAAATTTACTTTCAAGTGCACTATGAATTGAAATATGCATTCCATCGCAGTTTACTAGACTAGAGGCAAGATATTATATAGAAAACTTCTCAGAAGGAGATAATTCTTGGTTAGCAAAGACCCTTTATAGGTAAGATCCTATTATTCAGTCCATGCCCTCTACCAACGTGCTAATTATGCGGAGCCCTCTACCAAGTGAATAGAAGATGCTTAATCATAACATGTCCACTATTTTAGTTCTTCATTAACCTCTTCCAAATATGAATTTTCCTTTGATATATGAGTTGAAGAAATGTTGACAAAGAGGAGGCATGAACCAAAAAAAAAAAAAAAAGTCAACTTCAATCTAAATCATGTACAAAAAATCAAGAATTTAACACATACAACATTAACCCAGAAATTTTATATTATAGTGATTTTCAAGAGTTTTTCCATCACACAGAGCTTCGGCTCTTCATTCTTACAATTTTTCTTCTTTAGAAAAATATCTCACACCATTATCTGAGTACATGCTTGTCTCTCTGCTCTTGGGAGCAATATATTCTTTTCTAATCTATCTTCAATAGTTGCTTCTTCTCAGAAAAATACACCCCATAACATTATCTCAAAGTCACGGAAAAAACTCATAAAAACAATCTTAATGGCAATAAAGAATGCCAACAAAAACTACGTCCATATCACGTTAAACACAGTCCTTTCAATTTAAATGACCGCCAGCTCAGATGTCACATCAAGCACCGTCGAACAAGCCAAAAAACTACATCACTGTGCAGAGGAGAGAGAAAGTCCTCACAGTATCATGGTGAACACAACTGTCCAAAGAAATAGAACTGCTATACCGTGGTGAGGGAACGAACGACCAACGGTACTGCGGGGGTTGCCGCCCAACCGCAGAGAGTCTAGGAGAGACCACGGTGGCCACGGTAACCACACACACACGGTCAACAGATGGACAGAGCTTAGAGCAGAAGAACACACTGCACTACCGCGGATGGACTGGAGGGTAACCATGAGACGATGGTAAAGGCGAACAGGCTGTTAACTGCATTGCCACAGGCATCATGCGTTTAGACCGCGGTAAATCGATAGACAGAGAGAACAACAACCACCAGACCACGGACAGGAGAGAGAAGGGTCGCGATAGCCCGGTATACGTCGTTGAACTGTGAGCACAAGAGAAGGATGGCGCGAGGGCGCGGTAGAGGCTGGAATGACTCAGGCGGGAGGACTGAATTCCCAAAACTCCCCCTTGAACACAGCTCCTGCCCACAATGATGCCCACTCGGTTTCATTATGAACTTATCTTAGCCCAACCCCTTAGCAAGAATTTCCGCAACCTATTCCTCTGATCTGCAAAATTCCAATGTGATTTGGCCATTGTTGATCAACTACAGCTCTCCCCCTTAATTTTGACTTCTGCCAGCATGTTGCTCAAAAAAATACTTTTGTATGCTTCAGCATTGTCCATAGCATTGTCCATGTTCTCCAAAGTTTCTTCTTTCCAATTTGAATTGAAAATTCAACAAGTCATTTTCTCTCTTTTCCTGTAAGCTTCAATTTCTTATATATTTCCCCTGTTTTTAAATTTATCAACTACAGCCTTGCATTGTCATTCCATTCCTTCTTCCATCACTGATTTCCTGTCATCTTAAAAATCATTCTAATATCCTTTCTCTTTACAAATCTGGACTCTTGAGAGTCGAAATAATTCACCATGCTTTCTTTTTGTTGACTGGTAGAAAACTTTTCTTGATCAGCTACGGCTGATTTAAATTTATTTATTTTTCTAGAAATTCATTGAACTTGCTCTTCCTTAACTTCTGTCAATTGCATTCTTTAAGTGAGGTGGTTTCAGATTACCACAAACTAACTGTAGTAATTTCATTCATCACTTCCCATAGTGGCACTTTGCTGGTGCTAGGGAATCTTGTCTTCATTTGTTTTATTTGATGTTTTGATTCTGCCTTCAGAATGTTGCTACATTTCATTATGTTATTTCTTTCTCCAAAAACCGTTTCACTTTCCTCCAATCGTTGTAGTTGAATTATGGCATTGTCTTTCTCTTTGTTTCATATATCGGATCAGTAATTTTAAAAATTCAACTTCTTCTTCCAAATGAAAAATATTTCCATTGTAGCTGCTGCCATACAACTCATGACACCTTTTATCATCTGTAACCTTTCAAACTTTTCTTCAATCAAGACAATTTTCTAATTTTTGAAACCTGCACTCTTCCATTTATCATCACCTCTCATTTTCTTCATACAAAAAGAAAACTTTAGTTGCAAGACATTGAGAGATACAACTCTGACTCTTTCCCAGTACTATTGACTGTGTAGATTTCAAAATTTACCCAAGATAGTGATCCTTAATAGTTGTGGTTGTGACCTCTATTTTATCCATTCATATTATGACTTTTCTCCAATGCACAAACAAAATTTTATTACAATCTTCCTTGACAACTTCATATGTCTATATCTCAAAACATTCTTAAGCATTATTTTGACTAAATCTTTGGCAACTGCTGCTGTATAAGACTTTAAATTTTGCAGTGATAGCTTCAACTACTTTTCTAAATTTTTGTATCTTCCCTACATACGATCTTCTACTTAATCATACTTGGAAACCCTTGTGGCTTCATCTTACACTTCCTTGTTCTTGTGAATACATCAAAAAATGAAAAACCTTATTTCAAAGCTCTCAATAATGATACAATTCACTTGACTCTTTCAACTGTAATAGTAGTTTCAACATCTTTTGTATCAATTATTCAAAATATTAGAATGAAATTTTCATCTTCACTATTTGTAAGTGACTCATTAAACTGCAATTTCTTTCTACTCAAAACATTTTCAATTTCTTTTGAACATTCAAACTTTTCAAAAAATTTATTAACCTTCACATATGAACACTTTTATAATTTCTTAAACATACCTATTAGCTTCTGTCAACCTGAATCACAAATCCATCCATAGTCCATCTTTATGTATTATGAACCAGATTCGTTCTTTGACACTTTATTCCAACACATTTCCTCACAGTGATTTTTTGAACCACAAACCATGCAAGGGTGTAAATCCCAACACTTATCCTCGATGTGACCTTTTCTATGACAATGAGAACACTCAACAATCTTCATTTCACGAACAAATTTACTTGCACTTGTAGTAGCATTTCCTTTTCCTGGGACATATCTGAGACCTTCATACTTCGGCCTCATTGTAGCCTCAATCAGCTCTCTCATTCCTTGTTCTTGTTTGCCTAGACCTTGTCCTGTATAGCCCATTATTTTCATGATTTCCAACCTTGCATGAATTCTCTTCAAAACAAACAACATCTGCTGTAGATTTTGTCACATTATCACACCTAGCCATATTTGCAAATTCATCAACATGTTCATCTTGACATTTTTTATCACCATTATTTTCAACAAGAATAGATTTTCAAATGAAGAACACAAATCTATTGTGTCACATGAGACATCACAAACTAAAGGATTTTTTTTCACACAATCATTACATGCACCTAATTTATCATTTTCTTCTTTCAATTTTGTGATTTCCTTTAGCTGTAAACAATTTTCTTCTTCTACCCTTTTAAAGATTTCTTCCAAATCTTCATTCTTTTTCTTTATTTCTTCAAACACATTTATTCTTTGTTCAAACTCCTCATTTCTTTGCTTAATCTTTTCAAATGATTTTAACCTTTATTCTAACTCTCCATTTCTAGCTTTAAATTTTTTGAATTCTTTCTCAAGATCATCATTTTCATCTAACAATATACACTTCTCTTTCAACAGCTCTTTTATTCTTTCAATAAAACATCCATTGTCATTTTTAACACTACCCAGTTCATCTTTAAGCAAAGTTAGTTCTTCCTCTAAAACATCTTTTGCAGATGAAAATTTTTTATTTTCTTTCTTAACCCTATTTCCTACTTTCCCCATTTGTAAAGGAAAGTTTCAGCTTACCTCTTTTGATCTCGTGACTGAAATTCAGCAGCTAGTTCTGCAACACTTTGTTTGTTTTGGAAACTGGTATTCAGCTCAATCTTCAGCACAACCTCTTCTCTTTTTACAATTCACAGTAACTATTTTCATAGCTTCGAGCACTTTGTAACAACTTCTTCTATCTTGTAGGCTTCTACATAGCTTGTCATATGTCAGTGATTTCTTCTCTTTGTCTTCAAAAATACAACACTTTTGGCTCTTCTTAACAATTTTCTTCAAGCATTCTTCTTCTTTCTTCTGATGTACACAACCTCTTGTTTACTTTTCTCAGCAACTAGTTAGAAAAAAACTTCCTAGGCTTCAAACACACTCTAAATCTCCCTGTCAGCTAAACTGACTTCAAATTTTTTTTGCAAACATTCAACCTTTTGATATCTTCCTTTCAAGGAATTTATTCTCACTTACTTCACAACTTATATAGTGAACAATTTATTTTCTACTGAAAAAGAAAAAAGCACTTGTGGCTTCCTAAAGCAATGACTCTTTTTACAAAAAAAAAATCTTTTCTATTTAACTCTCTTCACAAATTCTAAACCCAGACAAACTTCTCAGATTTTGCAAACATAATGCTCCTAGACACCCTATGAATATTTCTTATACTAGATAGTGACTACTTCACACAAATTCACCATAAATCACTACTCCTAGTGAACTTGACCGACACTGCTCTAATACCACTTTGTTGACAAAGAGGAGGCATGAACAAAACAAAAAAAGTCAACTTCAGTCTAAATCATGCATAGAAAATCAAGAATTTAACACATACAACATTAACCCAAAAAAATTATATTATAGTGATTTTCAAAAGTTTTTCCATCACACAGAGCTTCGGCTCTTCATTCTTACAATTTTTCTTCTTCAGAGAAAAATCTCACACCATTATCTGAGTACATGTTTTTCTCTCTACTCTTGGGAGCAATATATTCTTTTCTTAACTATCTTCGACAGTTGCTTCTTCTGAGCAAAATACACCCCATCACATTATCTCAAAGTCATGGCAAAAACTCATAAAAACAATATTAATGGCAATAAAGAATGCCAATGAAAAATACATCCATATCACATTAAACACAGTCCTTTCAAGTTAAATGACCGCCAGCTCAGATGTCACATCAACCATCATCAAAGAAGCCAAAAAACCGCATCACCGCGAAGGAGAGAGAAAGTCCTCATGGTATCACGGTGAACACAATTGTCCAAAGAAACAGAGCCGCTATACCACAGTGAGGGAACAAACGACCAACAGTACTGTGGGGGTTACCGTGATGGCCACGGTAACCACACACACATGGTCAACAGACAGACAGAGCTCGGAGCAGAAGAACACATTGCACTACCGCGAACGGACTGGAGGGTAACCGCGGGATGACGGTAAAGGCAAACAGGCAGTTAACCACATTGCCATAGGCATCAATGCGGTTAGACCGTGGTAACCCGGTAGACAGAGTGAACAACAACCACCAAACTGCGGGCAGGAGAGAGAAGGGCTGCGGTAGCCCTATATATGCCGCTGAACCGTGAGTAGAAGAGAAGGATGGCGTGGGGGCGCAGTAGAGGTCGGAATGACTCGGGTGGGAGATGGGTGAATTCCCAACAAGAAAGGCGTAACAATATTTAAGCTCCTTCATATCAATTTCAATATAATATATGAGTTGAATGATTAGAAAAATATTCATTTTCTATATTATCCCTAAACTTTTATTTATGATTTGCATATTAAAAATAATTTAGCTTTGCTATTGATATTCTTATGGAAAACAATTACCTTTCATATACAGGTTGCCTTATATGAACAATAATGAGTATCAAGAGCTGGCTAAATTAGACTTCAATATATTGTAGTCCATACACCAGAAAGAGCTTCAAGAAGTCTAGATGTATTGTAGTAATTTATCTTAATAAGATTAATTTTAGTGTAGGTGGTGGAGAGATTCTAGCTTTAGAAAGTTGAGATTCACTCGAGAGAGACATAGAGAGATGTATTTCACGATAGGAGCTAGAATGTTTGATTCTGATTATGGTGACTCTAGAATTGCATTTACAAAAATTGGTTGCATTTTTGTTGTTTTTCACCTATATTATAAATATAGCTCTTCTGAAGAGACTATGTTATTCAACGAAGCATTTAATGGGTAAATTTTCAAAATGGTTTTGTGATACATATAGAACTTATATGAAGGAGAAAAAAACTAGATTTTTTAATTATATATTAATTTTAATACTATATGTGATTAAAATGAAATATTACTAATTGTTAAATAATTTAGACATTCAAATTCAATATTTTTATTGTGTAATCAAAACTTTTATTTTATTGTACGTACAAAGAGAATTGTAGTTGAGATTTAAACAAAGTATCGCTATTTTTGTTTTATTTTTCTTTTAGGTAGGTGATGCAGGAGCATCCTAGATGAATGGGTTATCCTAATCAACCAAAAAAAAAATTGCAATTTAATTTTTTCAGTTTTGATTCTCTGTTGGTAGGAAAAAATAGAGGTAGCTTTGGAAGTGGCAAAAAAATTTAAGGAGGAAATATCAATTGACCTTTGAATGCATTGGTATTGCTAAAATGGATGTACAAATTTAAATGTTGGTGGTTGCAAAATTCCCCATTGATTTTCATAAGTTTGAATTAAAGGATAAATATTTTTAAATAGTTTAAATGTAATGACAATATATAATGAGTATATGCATAGAAAAATACAAGAGGGCAATAAATTCACAATAAATAAATAATGAGGTTGAGCCAAAGTCAAATTAGGAAATACAAACCATAATTGGCATATGAATGTTAAAAATTAGCACACTGGCAATTAGAGGGGCACGCCATTTTGAAGACAATAAAATTTCAAATTTAAGATTGCTAAGAAGGGAGGCATAAGGGAGAATTAGAAGTTGAAAAGATAAAATATGCAGTGCTGGAGAGAGAATGGGGAGTTTGGCAGCCAAGAAGAAGTTTAAAGTCACAAAAACAAAAACAAAAGAAAGACTACGTGGAGGGGTTGCACAACAGAAAGGTAGAGAGAGTTTGTGCTCAGGGGAAAAGAGATAGGGTTGTGTGGAGACTAAAATAAATAAAGAGAAGATGTTGAGGTTTAGAGGGGCGTGGGAGCTTAAATGGGAGTTTAAAAATACATTTTAATAATCTGGAATGGTGTGCAAGTTGTACCATTGTGAGGGGGAGTTTAGAGCTATAGAGATGCAATTTGAATGAATTCATATGTATAGGTAATTTCAAATGATCCCATGTCATATAAAAGAGAATAAATAGAGTGCAGATGTGTGGTGAAGTAAGAACAAAGAGGAATTTTAGAATAGAAAAAATTCTTGTTAATTGTATTTTCCTGTGAAGTAAATAAATCAATGGATTATTTCTGTATTATGTTTTTCTTGTTAATTTCAGCTTCAAATTGAACATTGAAAATTCTTGTTAATTGTATTTTCCTGTGAAGTAAATAAATCAATGGATTATTTGTGTACTATTTTTTTCATGTTAATTTCAGCTTCAAATTGAAGATTGAATTGGAGGAGATCATTTAAATTAGAATTTTTGAATTGATTTATAATTTGGTTAAGAAGAGAGAGTTTGTTGGTTCTTCATTAATTGGTTTTATTTTATGATATTGACCAAATAAATTATGTTTGAGTGGAATGATAAGATGAGGATGAAGTTTTTTTTTTGTCAATTGGTATCAAAGTGGGTAGTCCTGAGAATGGAGAGGATCCACCAAGACCTATAGGTGAGGTGTGAACCAATCGCCAGTCATGAGGAAATTCACACAGAGAAGAAAGTGTGTGAAGTTGTTAAGAAGAAGCTCATGAGAGTTGTTACAAGTGTGTGAGGAATCCTGAGCAACAAGAGAAAGAGCTTAAATCCATGATGGAATGTGATTGTAGAGTGAGTGATTGCAACAGGCAAGATTAGTTGGGTCATGAAGAGACCCATGCAGATATTATTTGGGGAGTAATATTGGGAGAATGTGGAGGATGGAATGTGTGAAGTGGTGAAAAAGATAATTTGGGAAGAAGTAGGAAAGATTGAGGAGAGGCTCGAGAAATTAGAGAAGAAGATTGGGCAAAGTGAGAGGAAAGTGGTAAAGAGGAGCGAGAAGAAGAACGAGGATAGCAGCTTGAGATGGAAAGAGGAAGAAGTGAGAGCAACCCCTACCAATGAAAAAATTGCAGCAAAGACATGCCATGAGGAAGGTATGAGGAGAGAATAAGAAAGGAATGAAGCAAGTAGCAAAGAGGTTGCAGCAAAGGGTGAAGGTGAGGCAGATTTGTTTGCACAATTGTTGGAAATTGAGGAAGAGTGGATGCCAAAGCTTAATGTTGTAGCGAAGAAATAAGAGTAAAAATTTGTAGCTAACAAGGACATGGGAGATGTCGTAGTGGAATTTGACATTGCAGCTACAAATGCAAATGAGGTAAAACAACTTTGTGATGTTATTGTATTTTCAAATGAAATGATGGAAAGTGAGATGAATAGAAGACAAGAGAATGTAGTAGATGTTGTGTGGTTGTCTGTAGAGATGGTTGAGGATGTTGCAGGATTTTGGTGGAGGTGGTCGGTTCGAGGTGGGTTTGAACCCATGGAGGAGAAGAGAAGTGTGGAAGGAATTTAGAAGAGGAGGTCGAGTATGGGTGGACATGAGTCCGTGAGGGGGAAAAGGAGGAATATGTAGTGTTTATGGAGAGAGGTGATCTATGTTATAGAGAGATGCTAGAAAAGGCAAAAGAAAGGTTAATTTTTAGTACTTCGATAGCGAAGGTGTTCGTTACAGGTTGATGGAAACCTCAAAGACTAGTGCAGCTACTCAACTCCACCATTGTGAGACTATGCTCACAATCTTTCTACCTGGCATGTCTAATGTAAGAGAATCTTGGGCAAATGGGTTATCCTCATCAACCAAAAAAACAACTTGTAGTTTTTTTTAAAAAATTTTGATTCTTTGTTGGAAAGAAAACATAGAGGTGGCTTTGGAAGTGGAAAAAACATTTGAGGAAATATCAATTCACCTTTGAATGCATTGGTACTGGTGAAATGGATGTACATATTTAAATGTTGGTGGCTACAAAATTTCCCATTTATTTTCATAAGTTTGAATTAGAGAATAAATAGTTTAAAATAGTTTAAATGTAATGACAATATATAATGAGAGCATGCGCAAAAAAATACAAGAGGGAAATAAATGCACAATAAATAAATAATGAGGTTGAGCCAAAGTCAAATTATGAAATATAAACCATGATTGGCAGATGAATGTTAAAAATTAGCACACTCGTAGTTAGAGGGGCACACCATTTTGAAGACAATAAAATTTTAAATTAAATATTGTCGAGGAAGGAATAAGGGAGAATTAGAAGTTGAAAAGTTAGAATATGCAGCACTAGAGAGAGAATGGGGAGTTTGACAGCCAAGAAGAATTCTAAAGTTAGAAAAAAAAAAAGACTATGTGGAGGGGCTGCACAACAGCAAGGTAGAGAGAGGTTGTGCTCAGGAGAAAAGCGACAGGGCTGCATGGAAATTAAAATCAATAAAGAGAATTTGTTGACGTTTAAAGGGGTGTGGGAACTTAAATGGGATTTTAAAAATGTATTTTAATAATCTGTAATGGTGTGCAGGTCATACCATTATGAGGAGGAGTTTAGAGTTGCAAAGATGCAATTTTAATGAATTCATATGTACAGGCAATTTCAAATGAGCCCATGTCCTATGAAAGAGAATAAAGAGAGTGTAGATGTGTGGTGAAGTAAGAGTAGAGAGGAATGTTAGAACAACAAAAATTCTTGTTAATTGTATTTGTCTATGAAGTAAATAAACCAATGGATTATTTGTGTATTATATTTTTCATGTTAATTTCAGTTTGAAATTGAAGATTGAATTGGAGGAGATAATTTAAATTAGAATTGTTAAATTGAGTTATAATTTGGCTGAGAAGAGGGAGTTTGTTGGTTCTTCATTAATTGGTTTAATTTTGTGAGATTGTCCAAATAAATTGTGTTTGAGTGGAATGATAAGATGAGGATGAAGGTTCTTGTTTGCGTCAATTGGTATCAGAGAAAGTAGTCCTAAGAGTGCAGAGGATCCACTAGGACTTATGGGTGAGGTGTGAACTGATCATCGGTCATGAGGTAATTCACACCGAGAAGAAAGTGTGTGAAGCAGTTAAGAAGAAGCTCATGGGACTTGTTGCAAGTGTGTGAGGAATCCTGAGTAGCAAGAGAAGGAGTTTAAAGCCATGATGGAATGTATTTGCAAAGTGAGCGATTGCAACAGTAAAGATGGGCTGGGTTGAGAAGAGACTCGTATAGATATTGTTTTGGGAGAAATATTCAGAGAATGTTGAGGATGAAATGTGTGAAGCAGTGGAAAAAATAATTTGGGAAGAAGTAGGAAAGATCGAGGTGAGGCTCGAGAAATTGGAGAAGAGTGTTGGGAAAAGTGAGAGAAAAGTGGTAAAGAGGAGCAAGAAGAAGAACGAGGATAAAAGCTTGAGATTGAAAGATGAAGAAGTGAGAGCAACCTCTACTGATGAAGAAATTGCAGCAGAGACATGCCATGAGGAAGGTATGAAGAGAGAAGAAGAAAGGAATGAAGTGAGGAGCGAAGAGGTCGCAGCGAAGGGTGAAGGTGAGGAAATTATTTATGCACAATTGTTGGAAATTGAGGAAGGGTGGAAATTAAATCTTAATTTTGCAACGAAGAAAGAAGAGAAAAAGGTTGTAGCTGACGAGGACATGGGAGATGTCATAGTGGAATTTGACATTCTAGCTGCAAATTCATAAGAGGTAAAACAACTTTGTGATATTATTGTATTTTCAAATGAAATGATGGAAAGTGAGATAAATAGAGGACAAGAGAATGTAGTCTCTAAGTTGTGTGGTTGTGTGTAGAGATGGTTGAGGATGTTGTAGGATTTTGGTGGAGGTGGTCAGTTAGAGGTGGGTTTGAACACACGGAGGAGAAGAGAAGTGTGGAAGGAATTTGGAAGAGGAGGTTAGGTTTGGGTGGGCATGAGTCCATGAGGGGGAAAATGAGGAAGATTTAGTGTTTCCAGAGAGAGGTGGTTTGTGTTCCAAAGAGATGTTGGAAAATGCAAAAGAAGGTTAATTTTTAGCACTTAAATAGTGAAGGAGTTCGTTGTAGGTTGATGGAAACTTGGAAGAGTAGTGAAACTACTCAACTCCACCATTGTGAGCCTATGCTCACAATATTTCTACCCAATGTGTCTAATGCAAGAGAATCCCAGGGAAATGGGTTATCCTCATCAACCAAAAAAATAACTTACAGTTTAATCTTTCAGTTTTGATTCTCTGCTGGTAGGCAAACACAGAGGTGGCTTTGGAAGTGGAAAAAAAATTTAAGGAGGAAATATCAATTCACCTTTGAATGCATTGGTACTTGTAAAATGGATGCATAGATTTAATTGTTGGTCATTGTGAAAATTTCCCATTGATTTTCATAAGTTTGAATTAAAGGATAAATAGTTTTAAATAGTTTAAATGTAATGACAATATATAATGAGAATATGCACAAAAAAAATACAAGAGGGTAATAAATGAACAATAAATAAATAATGAGGTTAGCCGAAGTCAAATTAGGAAATACAAACCATGATTGACAGATGAATGTTAAAAATTAGCACACTGGCAGTTAGAGGGGCAAACCATTTTGAAGATAAAAAAAAATTCAAATTAAAGATTGTAGAGGAAGGAATAAGGGAGAATTAAAAGTTGAAAAATTAGAATACGCAGCACTAGAGAGAGAATGGGGAGTTTGACAGCCAAGAAGAAGTTTAAACTTAAGTAAAAAAAAAAAGAGACTATGCGGGGGGGCTGCACAACAACAACGTAGAGAGAGGTTGTGCTCAGGAGAAAAGAAACAGGGCTGCATAGAAATTAAAATCAATAAAGAGAATTTGTTGACATTTAAAGGGGCGTGGGAACTTAAATGGGATTTTAAAAATGCATTTTAATAATTTGGAATGGTTTGCAGGTCTTACCATTGTGAGGAGGATTTTAGAGTTGCAAAGATGCAATTTTAATGAATTCATATGTACGGGTAATTTCAAATGAGCCCATATCATATGAAAGAGAATAAAGAGAGTGCAGATGTGTGGTGAAGTAAGAGCAGAGAGGAATGTTAGAACAACTAAAATTCTTGTTAATTGTATTTTTTTGTGAAGTAAATAAACCAATGGATTTTTTTGTTTTTTTTTTTTTTCATGTTAATTTCAGTTTGAAATTGAAGATTGAATTGGAGGAGATAATTTAAATTAGAATTGTTGAATTGAGTTATAATGTGGTTGAGAAGAGGGAGTTTGTTGGTTCTTCATTAATTGGTTTTATTTTGTGAGATTGTTCAAATAAATTATGTTTGAGTGGAATGATAAGATGAGGATGAAGGTTCTTGTTTGCATCAATACGATTTAAACATAATAATATAAAAACATGCTTCTTTGGATTATATAATATAGTCAATGAGTTAGCTGAGAAAGAATATAAAGTACAAGGACATGATATGCTTGAATACTTCAAGAAAAAATGTATGTATACTATAAAAATAATCAAACATCAAATTTCTAAGGTGAAAATCATATGATTAATGGAAGGTTCAACTTGAAGCCTTCATCAAAGAAGTAGAGTGGTCTAAACATAAGTATGTGCCTAGATGGGAGGAGTACATAAATGTGTCCAAAGTTTCAGAAGGGTTTGGTACACAACTATTCTCACTTCCATCCATTTAATGGGAGAAGTTATCATCGATAACATTTTGTGGTAGATTGATGAGAGATCAAAAGATCTCCATCTTGTGTGCCTAACTACAAGGCTAGTCAATGATACCAAAAAATTCAAGGTAAATGCAATAATTTCCTATACTACATAAGAAAAAATTATTTACTTCTATATATTCAATAAAGTGTATAAGAATTTTATTGCAATGGATAAATCATGGTTAACACTAATATTGACAAATTGTATTTGCATGGTTAACACTAGTATTAAAAAATTGTATTTCATTGAATGTTAATGTAAAGTGGAAAGAGAATGTGGTGAGTTGGCTTCTTGACTATAATGATATATGAAGGAAAATCTTGAGACCTCATAAGAAGAAGCTTTAGACCATGTTTACGTTGTCATCGAAGATTGACTTGTTCAATTGAATCGAGAATTGTTCAAGTGTACTCACTTGCCAAAATGCTTTCAAAATTTACTAATCAATTCAGTGAGATTGCCTCAACTTCTTTACATGCATACAAATGCCTTTAATAGCTCTATCAAAGATAACAAGGATATGGTGGACAAATTTCTTTTCTGAAGGATAAAATTGAAATAGCTATTTTGGTGATAACTACACATGCAACAGCCAGATGTGTTAGCATGTTTTCAATAATTTGAAAAGTTGAATAAATGCTACAAGTAAAATTCTTATGGATCTTCCAATTAGACAGTTATATATCAAAAAATAACAAATTCTTTACCATTTTATTTAATTCTATGATTATAAAAGTTTCTTATACTTGAATAATAATTTATGTTGTCATACTATTTCAATTTTCACTTGAATGATATTTCTATTTAAATTATTATCTATAATACTACTTGTATTTATGTGTTAATTATTTTTAACTAATAAAAAATCATAAACCATTTAATAACAATATTGTTATTTTAAAAATTATAAATTAATTTTTCTTAGTATATTTAAGTTCAATGTATACGTTTTAAAGTATTTAAAATTATACATTATTGATCTCTAAACAATACACATAAAATGATTTCTTTGTTCACTCTTAACTCTAAAATTAACATGAATTTCATAACACATTTAATTTATATTAACAATACTATATCTATTATCCTTTTTATTGAATATTATTGTTTCTTGAAAACTAAATTATAAATCGACTATTTATTTTATATATCATTAATATAGATTAGTGCCTATTCATAAAAATATAATAATAATGATGATTGATTTTTCATTTAAAAATAAACTGAATTAATTTCAAATTATGTGCCACTATATGTTTATGATTATACAAATGGATAAAATTTTATCAATAATACTTTATTATTACTTGAAAGAGTTTCCAAATATAGATCAAAACTATATTCTTGTTATCTTTTCATGTATTTTAGACTTATTTTTGGAACTCTTTTAGTAATTTAATTTTACTATTTAATTTTATTTCATTTGCATATATTTTGATTCTAATTAAATTTCAAAAATCTTGTTAGGAAAGTATCATTTGTGTACCTCTAGTATCATAAATTTTACTAGTATAAATTTTGATGTAATTGCAAACAAGCTATGATCATAAAATATAAATAAGACACATTCATTTCCTATCTAAATTTGATGAGAAGAGAAAACATATCAAATCTAAAAAAAGATAAGTAAAATAACATAATATAAAATAACATTTAGAAATCAAGAATGAGATAAGAATAGAAGAATAGGTACAAGAAAAAAGACATTGTGATGTATGAGGAAAACCCTTACTATGAAGATCAATGTCTTTCTCCTATGGAGAAAATCTAAGATCATAACCCTACAACTAAAAGTCTCCCTCAAATTAAGACTAAAGGAGGGATATACAGATTTCAAAAGGAATTATCATGGTATGAAAGTTCAAATTTTATCACAACTCAAGTCAAATTATCAATATAAGTCAATTTGAGCATAATTAAATGAATTTCAATTTTGGTCAAAACATATGGTTTAGTGGAAATCATTATAGATAAATTAGATATAGGCTACAACTTTTTGAACTAGAAGTGTCCACTAAATACATATGTAGCATTAATTTGGGGCTAATTTATAAATTAAATTAAATTAAAACTTATTTAAAAAGAACACAAGTTATTTCCTCATACTTTAATTAATGCACCTAAGATTAGTGAAAATGGCCACTTTGACAAGCAATGCTACAAAGAAACCATTAGTAGGTTGAAATTTTTATCTTTTTCTTGCATGAAATTTACAAGATAAAATGTTATGATAAACACCACAAAAGGTTAAAAATTAGTAGCTTAGTCCCTCCAAATGAAAATAATCTTTCTAAAAACTTGTAGAGAAACACAACTACCTAAACATAGAGCAGATCCACCTCACCACAAGGAAAAACAAAGAAAAACTAAAAACTAAAATTTTACCTTGATTACAAGGCCACAAAAATAGGTCACAAGGACTCCAAAATAGTTATAGTTATGCCAAATTATGAACATTTCTACTCAAATAGAGGCCCCTACACAAACAATTAAGTTTGATCAATACAATGTGGATTTTCTAGTGTTAGGAGGTGATTTCAAGGGAAACATATGGACCTACAAAGCCAAGTTTCATATAAAAACTTAGAGGATTTTTAACAAAAACATATGAAATATAGATTAAAAAATAAAATTTAATACCCAAACACCTTGATGAAAGGGCCACCCAAATATAGTACAAGGATGCCTAAATAGAGACGGGACCATCTAACTATAGTCTACACAAAAAATCTCAAAAAAGATAAACTTTTGATTACTAATAAAAGGTAATGTGGGTCCCATTGGGTGTGTCAGATATGTGTATATGAAATTTTAAGCTTTATATAGTAAACTAAATAAATATTAATGAACTCTACTCAAAACAAAAGCAACACTTAGATTAAGTATAAGGGATTAATAAAAACATGAACAATTTTACCAAAACCAACCCTTGTTGCACCAAAGGGAGGTGGTTGTACTCATGGATAGCTGGAAATGAGTTCTCTTTCTAGTAGCATAAGATTGCACTCAAGATCATGTCATTAAAATGGTTAGGGTTGAGGATAATATATAGATTTTTGGATCAAGAGATGGACGGAAAGGATAAATAGATATGATCAATGGCTCATATTGGTTGAGAGTGAAAGGAAAAATGGGGTGGATCTAAGGACCCAAGAGTGCAGAATACATTCCCTTAACACTAATACAATAGAGGAGAATAGAAAAAATAGTTTCTAATAGCTTCTAAAAAACTAAATGAGATAAATACAACCAACATAGAATAGAAAATCAGAAAAAAGCATTCATAGTTGACACAAGATATATGTGCGAAAACCTTTACAGGTAAAAAACCCACCACACCAAGCAAGGGTGTTTTTGTATTACAGTAAAAAAGCTTACATATAGAAAACATTAGTCTTCTCTAATTAGCTCACAACAGCCTAGAGTTATCTCACTGTTACAACGTTATTTCTAACATACAGTTCTACTCATCTCATGTGACCTACATCCTTTTGGTTGACATATATAAAAAATGTACTCGACTGTCAAAGTCATACAATTCATTCAATGTCCTCAACCAATCACCGATCATCAGGTTCATGAATTTATCATCCAATCATGCCATCGATTTTCCCATGTCGATCTCCTTGCATCGAGCCACCCAAGCATTAACTGTTGCTACACAAATCGGGTCTTGTTTGCCACCCTTAGTCAACCTGCAATAACTGTTGTTGCCACAAATGCCTTGGCCAACCAAGTTGTAGTCAAACTGCCACGTGTCCTTTCATTCATTGTCAACTCAATCAAAACCTGGTCCGAGCCCATCTGACCCATCCAAGTCTCTACTGCTCTACCGTCGAGCTGAGACGACCCACTCACGGTAAGGTGGTGAGCCTTGTCGAGCTCCCTCAAGCTTCCTCGTGCTATTGCCGAGTCCAACTGACCCATTCGCGGTGTGGTGGTTTGGCCATCTGAGCTCATCCTCAACTTGCCCGTGCTATCGAAGCTCCAACCAAGTCGACCTACGGTAATGCGGTGAGCTCGACAAGCTCACACTTCGAGTCCATCGAGCTCGTCGAAGAAACCCCGTGCTACCGCCGAGTCCAACCGACCCATCTGCAATATGGCAGTAACCATCACCGAGCTTGCCCCTTGTCTGCAACACGCTATCGCTACTCAATCTGGGCCTCACTGCGGTAAGGCAGTGACCGGTATGTAGGACTGTTGATGGTCAAACCGCACTACCACAGGGCCGACAGGCCACCCTGCGGTAGAGCGGTGACTTTGAGCCAGACCGCTGGCTGTCATACCACAGCCACCACGGTCGGTTGCATAACCGCCTACGATATGGTAGTGATAAACCAGACAGGCTAAAAGATGCCAATCGCGGCCACCACGGCCAAGGAAGAGACTATGAGCGGTAATGAGATAACTGCCAAGGCATGAATATACATCCACGGTAAAGCAGTTAAGGCATAACAGGGCTAGGCACAGTAAGGCAATAAAGGGATGAGAACATCAAAAATTTGCCAAGGCATGAAAATAGGGGCTTCAAGCTGGAAGTTGAGACACATTTTCTCAAGAACCTCCCACTTTGTGAACACTTTCAGCCCCCCATGACTTCAAAAAAAAAATTATTATTTGTCATAGGACCCAAGGCCCATCGATTTTGCACAACATCTGAACTTTTCTGTGCTCACAGGCTTTGTCAAAGCATCTGCAATGTTCCTCAAGGTATTGACCTTTTCTAGACAGACCCTTCCATCTTCCACCATGTCCCTCACGAAGTGAAACTACACATCAATGTGCTTTGTCCTGGCATGGAAGGTCAGGTTCTTTGCCAAACAAATGACACTCTGGCTGTCACATAAAATAGTGATCTACCTTGCATTAAAACCAATGTCTAAACACAAACGCCTCAAACAGACAGCTTCCCTGCAGGAATGAGTTGCAGCCATGTTCTATGCCTTTGTCGTGGATAAAGCAACCACAACCTATCAC
This sequence comes from Sequoiadendron giganteum, assembly GCA_007115665.2. Lineage (NCBI taxonomy): Eukaryota > Viridiplantae > Streptophyta > Pinopsida > Cupressales > Cupressaceae > Sequoiadendron > Sequoiadendron giganteum. The sequence goes on along the minus strand of CM021100.1, from coordinate 236,987,952 downwards.
TTGCTCATCCAACTGATTGCTCCACTATTAAGCATGAACGTATATCCACAGGTGGATCACCTGCTGTCAATATCCCTTGCCCAATCGAAATCAACATATCCCTAAATGCTGAGAGTCCTCTGTGATGCAACCAAACTACCATGGTAACACAAAGCATAATCTGAAGTCCCCTTCAAATACCTGAATACTCTCTTTACAACATCCTAATGTGATCTTCCCAGATTTTCCATAAATCGTCTTATAACTCCCACTGCTTGGGCAATGTCTGGTCTTGTATAGACCATAGCATACATCAAAATTCCAATAGCACTTGCATAGGGCACACTAGTCATGTCCTCCATCTCAGTCGTAGATTTTCGATAGTATTCAACAAACAGTTTTGTTCCTTGCATAACTAGAACAACTAACTACTTGCAATCGTTCATACCAAACCTCTCCAAAACTGTATTCACATACTTACTCTGGTTGACCCAAATCTTTTTGCTTGTTCTATCCCTAGTTATCTTCATTCCAAGAATCTACCTTGCTGCACCAAGATCTTTCATTTTGAACTTTGCATACAACTGAGATTTAAGATCAGAAATCATATTCTTGCTATTTCCTATGAATAACATGTCATCCACGTACAGTGTAATAATAAGCACACGATCATTTTCAAACTTATGATAAACACAATGATCATATCTTGATCTTACAAATCCCATAGACAACACAAATGTGTCAAATTTTTGGTACCACATTCTAGGAGATTGCTTCAAACCATACAGAGATTTATTTAACTTACAGACCAAATTTTGTTTACCTTTCACAAGGAAGTGCTCAGGCTGGGACATATAGATTTCTTCTTCCAGCTCACCATGGAGAAACGTTGTTTTCACATCCATTTTTTCAATTTCAAAATCATACATAGCTTCTAATGACAACATAAATCTAATAGATGTCAGCTTTGCTACAGGGGAAAAAATATCTCCATAATCAATACCCTCAATTTAGGAAAATCTCTTTGCAACCAGTCATTCCTTATACTTCTCAACACTGCCATCTAGGCATGTCTTCTTTTTGAATATCCACTTACAGCCAATAGGATTTTTCCCTTTTGGCAGTGGCACCAAATCCTAGGTTTCATTCTTCTTTAATGAATCCATCTCTTCATTCATGGCTTCTAGCCAAGAACTTGAATCAGACATGTTGATTGCTTCTTTTATAGTCCTAGGCTAATCAGTGCTAGTAATTAAGGCATAGGCACAGTTCAAATTGAACAGTGAGAAACCATACCTTTCAGGTTGCCATTTTTCTCATGTAGATGTCCTTACAAGTTGAGGTTGTGATTCTTCATCATCAGAACTTCTAGAGCTGCTTGAGCTCTCCTTAGTCTCAGGTACACCATGTTGCTCTTCCCTTTCTGGAGTTTGTGGAATCTCAACTGCATCCTTCTTCTTGTCACTCTGATCTATCTCAAGCTATTGATCACTTACTAAGGGTTTCAGCTCATGAATTATCACACTTCTGTTGTATAAAACCTTCTCAGTAGCAGTGTTCCAAAGCTTGTATCCCTTCACACCAACCCCATAGCCAATAAGAATACACTTGAGAGCCTTGTTATCCAATTTAGATCTCTTTTTATTTGGCACATAAACATATGCCTCACAGCCAAAGACACAGACATACCTTAGAGAGGGCTTCTTACCAAACCATGATTCCAAAGGTGTCTTATCAACAAGAGTAGAGCAAGGAGATCGGTTTATTAGATAACATCTTTTAGCCACAGCCTCAGCCCAGAACTTCTGCTTTAGGCCAGTGCCACTCAGAATACTCCTTGCCTTTTCCATCAGCGTCTTGCTCAACCTTTCTGCAACTCCATTATGTTGTGGAGTGTAAGACGTTGTCGTATGCCTTTTAATTCCATGATCAGTGCAATACCTTTCAAAATCTGTAGAACAAAATTCACCGCCATTGTCTATCCTCAAACATTTAATTTTCCTTTCAGTCTGATTCTCTACCAAAGATTCAAATTCTTTAAATCAACTGAACACTTTTGATTTACTTTTAAGGAAGTATACAAATGCCCTTCTCAAACAGTCATCAATAAAAGAAACATAATATCTAGACTTCGATAACAAAGGAACATTAACTAGATTAAACACATCTAAATGAACATAATCCAATATACCAAAAGATTTATGAGGACTAGAATAAAATGAAACATGGTGTTGTTTTCCATAGATACAATGTTCCAGAAATCAAACTCAAGGTTAAAATCATCAAGCCCTTCTACAAGATTTTTATTCTTCAAGGTTTTTAAACCTTTCTCACGTATGTGACCTAGTCTATGATGCCACAATATAGTCTTCTTTGTTGGGAGTTTTACCTCCAAAGCATTTGCAGCCAGAGAAGCGTCTTCATCTTTCTCAACAGGAGCAACTTTGCTTGAATTTGTAGAGGCACTGTTACATTGAATAGGACATGCATCCAGATTATAGAGAGTGCCAGTACAAACACCCTTAGCCAGCACCATTGCACCTCTAGCCATTTTAAATCCTTTTCTTGAGAACGAAACTTCTACACGAGCATCATTGAACTTACTAACAGAAAGAAGATTTCGAGCCAGACCTAGTATATGCAGCACGCCACCAATACCTTTGACTCTTCCATTAGGAAACTAAATTTTGACTCTTCCTCTACCAATGATCTCCAACATTGAATCACTTGCCAAGTACACCTTTCCACCATCATACTTCTCGTATTTAGAGAACCATTCTCTATTGGATGTCATGTGAAAGATGCACTCTTGCAGAAACATTCTTCTTCTTCTTCTTCTCCTTCCACTATTGGATGTCATTGTCAGAAGCATTCTTCTTCTTCTTCTCCTTGCAGTCCTTCTGGATATGACTAGGTTGCCTATAGTTCCAACATCTCACCTTGAACTTTTTACCAGGAGACTTTGATCTCCCTATAGATTTGGATTTTGATTTCTTGTCTTTCTTCTTGCCTTTCTCCTTTGGTCTACCTCGAACAACAAGAGCCTCTTTGGCCATGTCAGAAGACTTCCTTCGCATTTCTTTAGATAGAAGTGAAGCAACCATGTCATCCATCTTGAATGCAGTGGTTGTGCTTCCAATAGCCATCACCAGATGATCCCAACTCTTAGGTAATGAGCACAACAGGAGCATGCAACAATCCTCCTCCTCAGTCTTTACACCTATAGATGCCAGCTGAGTAACACTCATGTTAAAAAAAATCAAATGGTCTTCAACAAATTCATCTCCATCCATTTTCAAGGAGTACAACTTCTTCCTTAGGAATAACTTGTTTACCAGAGACTTTCCCTGATAACTATCGCCAAGCTTCTTCCACAATGATGCTGCAGACTACTCCTCATGGATGTTCAGGAGTACAGAATCAGCCAAACTCAATCTTATCAGACCTTTTGCTTTCCTATCAACAAAATCCCAAGCCTCTTGTATCGTACTTTGTGGCTTAGCTACAGACACTGCGAACCAGAGGTCTCTATCCACCAACAAGTCTTCCATTTTGTGTTTTCATAACTCAGAGTTGCTGCCATTAAACTTTTCAATATCTGCTTTACCTGATGTACTCGCCATCTCAAATAGAAACAAGTTTTAACAATGCAAGACTCCCACTGAAACAATATTAGCGCTAAAAATTGAGCTTTCTCTCAATGATAACACAATGGGGTAGGTGCATGGAAATGGGTAGCAAATTAGTGGACAACTTACTTTTTCATCTCGAAATAGTGAAAACCCGAACGTGTTATAGTAAAACGCGTTCATGTTATGGCTTGATAATGATCGAGCCTAGTGTTGGAGATACGGATTCAGTTATGTCATCAAGCTATGCATCTAAGACAGCAGTGCCTTAGTGATTTCAATCCAAAATCACAACAAAGACACAACCAACCATGCCATAAAGTGGAAATAGGCACAGTTGATCCCCCATTGATCCTCTGAGAGAAGTGGATGCAAACAAGAAACAAATTCAACATAAACAGATAACCATGAAAGACCAAACTATGAACACATAGCTATACATGGGGAAAACCCTTTCGGGTAAAAAACCCCACCTCCAAAACATTCAGCTCACATGTATTATTCAGTAACTAGAACGGTTACAATAAAAGATCAGAGTTATGCTCTTCAGGATATTACATCTTGTTCATCTGGAGAAAGAAAATAGGCTACACAAACCAAAATCTCACACAGTTACAATGTACTCAAGACATACGGTGTAGATTCCCTTTAACTCCTCTCAAATGACTATCATAGCCAGCCTCATGGCCAGCCCAGCCTCTTGGCCTCATAGGTTCACATCATACCAGATCCTATAGTCAAAGTCTTCACTCTAGAACTTCTCAACCACTCTCAGCCTCTCTCTGATATCGCTCATCTTGTCTCAAACTGCACACAATATTATATATAATCTTGCACCGTGTGCATACCTATTCAACCCATCCCTTCCAACAACGATCATCCAAGATAATAAATATCCTACCTGTAAGCACCCATACTTCACTGATAATGTGCATCACTTCTACAGCTGCATCGAGCCACACAAACATTAACTCTGGTCACAGACAAGTCCATCAACCTCCATTCAATAATGCAGCCCAATCACACTCAGCACATATGGCTCACCAATCCATTCATCTACCGCTTTTGACAGTCAGTCAAAATCGGTCCAACTTGGTCAACTGAGTTCCAAGCTCATTCGAGCTCCTACCGCACTATCGTCGAGCTCAAAAGAACCAGTCGCGGTATGGTGGTGAGCTCGCCCAAGCTCACTCTGCCATTTACCACACTACCATAGCCCTTACTATTTCACCTCGCAGTATGGTGGTAAGCCATCCTAGCTTCCTTGAGCTCTGGCCCAAGGCTACACCGAGCACATTCCTTTCATTTCCTTTGGCCAACCAGAAGCTGCCAACCTGCCATGTGTCGCCCTGCCATTTGCCAGTCGTTCTGACACCGAGTCCAGCTCGGTCAAACACTGCCCCGAGCTCATTCGAGCTCCTATCATGCTACTGCAGCCCTGTCGGACCCACCACGCGGTATGGCAATAAACACCTTTGCAAACTGCTAGCAGTCTTATCACAGCCACCACGGTTAGCCAAGACATTGGTCATGGTATGGCAGTAACCGCCAGCTAGGATGTTGGCAATCTTACCATGCTACCGCGGTGAGTCAACCAAAGCACTGGTCACGATATGGCAGTAACCGCCAAGGCCACCACAGGCAGTCTCATCACGCTACCATGGTGAGTAAACCCCCCGCCTGTTGTATGGCGGTAACCGCCAAGGCCACCGTAGGCGGTTTCACCGTGCTACCGCGGTGAGTTGACCCACTGCCTGCAGTATGGCGGTAACCGCTAAGACTAGCCAAAGCTGCCACAGTAAAGGCGCAAAACTTGAAGGAAAATTCCAAGTCTACAGGGGAAACTAAGAAATGTTGAGGTAGAAATTCCCAACAATCTCCCACTTGCCGAATACTTTCAGGCTTCCTCCAAACCTTTGAACGAGGACCAAAACCATGCTTCCATGCTCCAACGAATACCCCTACAATGACATCAAAGATGTCCACCATCTCAGGCTACAACTCCAAACATCCAACACAGGAAAGGAACAAGCCAAGGAAAATATGCACCAGTCTCCGGAACACAAACATCTGATCCTCAAGGCGAAAAAGGCACCAAAACAAAAATAGAAAAACATAATGTGAACACCAAAACTATTCTCTAGAACAAGAACACCAACCAGCTAGAACAACAACCATAGACTGACTACCCTCATCTAACTGATCAAACCCATGTGATTGAAAATAAGCACCCACAACTCATGTTGAACATCCAACTACCCATACCTCAAAGGTATGACAACCTGCAATAGACACATGCCATCATAAAACCACCCATCTCAACAGCAAACGAGCACCCTATGTCAACCAGTCAAAAAACCAAACACGTCCAGGTACTCCCACTACAAGGGTATTATCCAGATGAATGCAAACATAGCACCATCACACATGATCCAGGCATACCAAGTCCACCAACCCCTGCACAAAGAAATGTAGCCATGCAGTTCCAAGGAACAACCACACTGATCTGCAACACTTGCAACCACCTGCTGCAAGAAAATTTTCTCTCAACTGTCTTCCATAGTTCTTCCAAGATCCATATCAGACTGAAGAAGGAAACACAAGAACCATCATGTCATCACCCAAGTGACAACACATGATCACAAACAAGTGACCAATATGGCTCCACAAAGGCAACCCACATCTAGAGTCAAATGAACATACAAGAAGAACAAGACCATATTAGAGAGAAAAAGAAAATCAAACCATGTAGCCATCTTCTACACACATTTCTAATTGCAAGATGTGACAAGAATGATCTTCTTCACATCCCAGAGGGAAAAGCCTTAACAACACCCAACAAAGCCATGGATGTAAGCACCTCAAAGAAGATCAGACTTACCCATATAACCATCTCTTGTCAGTCCTCAAAAGCTCAAGGAGATAAACAATCTTATCCATCTTCCATTATGAATCCTCCAGAATCTCAAAACAACTCAAGATTCATATCATGAAAGATAAAGCATAACACACAATTGAAAAGTATACTAGGCAAATACCTTTCAAAGTGACACCACTGCCAAGCAGACCAAGAAGAAAATAGAAACATGCTCATCCAAAATATACAAGCCAAAATGAATTACCCAAGAGCAATCTCCTTCATGGTCTTTGTTGAACTCACATTCAACCAAGGTGAATGCTTCTCAGACTTTCAGCTGTAACAATAAAATTCTCATAAGAATTTCAGCCTCACCTTATTCTCCATGTACCCATGAGTATCAGCAACCTGTCATCTCATGTTGACTCCAATCTACAATGCTGCAACAACCATGAAGTTCACCAGCATATGACCAATGCACTCAAAACATAGAGAAACCCACCAGACCATTGTCAAAGCTCCAAACCTAGAACAAGAACTTATTATGACACCATGATCTACACACCTCCATAGGAGATACCATGCTTCAAGTGAAATTTCCATGGTCTTCAAGAGAAAAGCAACATGCCAAAACTCTAATGCACAAGCAAGAGTATACCATGACATATAGCAACCAAACTCTAAACCAATATCACCTGTCAAGCACTGCTAGCATCTCAGCCAAAGACTACCAAGGTCCTTCATGGCTCCAAGATGTTGCACATCTTCAAATAGTGACCATGCACATGCAAAAGAACTTAGCAAATGCAACACCAAAGAAGAAAACCAATCACTACTAAAGCTCCCACTGAAACCGAGCTCTCCAAGCACCATGACTGACCACCCCATCACTGTCAAAAGCTTGCACTAGCTAGTGTATTTAGCTTTCCATGACATCATGATGCACATGCTTCAGATCCCCATTACTGACTATTAAGTACTCAAACGCCATTCCTCCTCTCATCTCAAAACAACCTCGCCAATGCACAAGTGACCACAAATAGGGTCAGCTTACAGATATGCACAACACAGTTACAACCTCGTGGATATTGACAGTCCACTTTCGAGTTGTCTCACAACAGCCATGTAGGTAAGGACAGCCCACAACATTGCACAACTCGTGGATGCAACCAAATGTAAACCTGCAAATCTATCATCGCACTGGAAACTGAAAAATTGAGATAATCAAAGAGAACAACCAAAATAGACAAGCATGACTCAAACAACAGATCAACAATAGATTTGATTTGCCAGCCACATCCACAACTCAAGCACCATAGTCTAGGAAACCATCAAAGTATACCACAAGAATGTTGAATGAAAAACACATACCAAAACTCCCATGCAGAGAAGACATCACACCTCCTCAAAACATGTCGAACTACAAACTATCTCATCCAGTCACACCCCAGAAGCTAGGGTCTAGAAAATAGCAGACAACAGCTCCACACAATGCAAGTTTTCCTTGACTGTGTAAAACCTACAAAACCACAGTGTTTATAAAACACCCACACACCTCCATATTCACTGCTCATCTGGACAACTCAGGAGTCTGCACTTAACCAGAACAATGAAAAGAAACATGAATTGGTGTCATAAACTTTTTAGGAAAATCTACACAAAACCTCCAGAGCCAAAGACATGAATTTGAAACCATGCAAGTGCAAGACACGGGCATATAGGAAAATCAGGGCCATTTCAGACTAGTTCCAACACCACAGTCATGCACAAGCAAAAGAGAACCAGGATATCCAAAAGTTGCAAACCACCAAGGTCACTTCATAGCCTCCATGCAATCAGAGCACCAGAGAAACTGCCTTCAGTGCTAATTCAAAAACACCCAACACAAGCACAACTCTCCATAGTTGAACAACAACACAAGCAAGTCCATACCACCAGGGAGCCTCTCACATAGACACCCAGTATGAACACCATGCTTCGCTGCAACTCAGCCATGAAAACACCTCACGCCCTTTGCATCAGGAACTTTGTTACCAGCCAGGAGCTTCAGACCATGTTGCCACAACATGACCAACTCCGGTCATCTCCAGCGTCTTTCAAACCTGTGTGTTGAATCAATGAAGCACACACTTCCACTCACTGAAGGATAAATCACCAACCAATTTCTCCAATCTTTCTCAAGCTTGCGAAGCTAAGAAAACCTTCATAGGAGAAATACCCAAAACTTTAGCAAAGACATGCTCTGATACCACTTGTTGGTATCACGAGCAACAAGATACTAGCTCTGATACCACTTGTTGGGGATACGGATTCGGTTCTGTCATCAAAATATGCATCTAAGACAATAGTGCCTTAGTGATTTCAATCCAAAATCACAACAAAGACACAACCAACCATGCCATAAAGCGGAAACAAGCACAGTTGATCCCCCATTGATCCTCTGAGAGAAGTGGATGCAAACAAGAAATAGATTCAATATAAACAGATAACCATGAAAGACCAAACTATGAACACATAGATATACGTGGGGAAAACCCTTTCAGGTAAAAAACCCCACAGCCAAAATATTCACCTCACATGTATTATTCCATAACTAGAACGGTTACAATACAAGAATAGAGCTATGCTCTTCAGGATATTACATCTTGTTCATCTGGAGAAAGAAAATAGGCTACACAAACGAGAATCTCACACAGTTACAATGTACTCAAGACATACTATGTAGATTCCCTTCAGCTCCTCTCAAATGACTGTCACAACCAGCCTCATGGCCAACCCGGCCTCTTAGCCTCATTGGTTCACATCATACCAAATCTAAGAGTCAAAGTGTTCACTCTAGAACTTCTCGACCACTCTCAGCCTCTCTCTGATATCGCTCATCTTGTCTCAAACTGCACACAAGATTATATATAATCTTGCACCGTGTGCATACCTGTTCAGCCCATCCCTGCCAGCAATGGTCATCCAGGATAATAACTATCCTACCTATAAGCACCCATACTTCACTGATAACGTGCATCGCTTCTACAGCTGCATCGAGCCACACAAACATTAACTCTGGTCGTAGACAAGTCCGTCAACCTCCATTCAATAATGCAGCCCAATCACACTCAGGACATACGACTCACCAATCCATTCATCTACCACTTCTGACAGCCGATCAAAATTGGTCCAACTCGGTCAACCAAGTTCTGAGCTCATTTGAGTTTCTACCATGCTACCGCCGAGATCAAAAGAACCAGTCGCGGTATGGCGGTGAGCTCGCCCGAGCTCACTCTACCATTTACCGCACTACCACAACCCTTACCATTTCACCTCGCAGTATGGCAGTAACCCATCTGAGCTTCCTCGAGCTCTAGCCCAAGTCTACACCGAGCTCAGTCCTTTCATTTCCTTCGGCCAACTAGAAGTTTCCAACCTATCACGTGTCACCCTGCCATTTGCTAGTTGTTCTGACACTGAGTCCAATTCAGTCAAACACTGCTCCGAGCTCATCCGAGCTCCTATCGTGCTACCATAGCCCTGTCGGACCCACCACGCGATATGGCTGTAAACGCCTTTGCAGATTGCTGGCGGTCTTACCACGGCCACCATAGTCAGCCAAGACACTGGCCACATTATGGCGGTAACCTCCAGTTAGGCCGCTAGTGGTCTTACTGTGGCCATCGCAGTCAGCCAAAGCATTGGCCGCGGTATGGCAGTAACTGCCAAGGCCAACGCAAGCGGTCTCACCGTGCTACCATGGTGAGTTGACCCACCGCCTACGGTATGGCGGTAACCGCCAGCCAGGCCACTGGCAGTCTTACCGCAGCCACCACGGTCAGCCAAAGCACTCGTCGCAGTATGGCGGTAACCACCAAGGCCACCATAGGCGGTCTCATCGCGCTATCGTGGTGAGTCGACCCCCCGCCTGCGGTATGGCAGTAATAGCCAAGGCCTCTGTAGGCAGTCTCACCACACTATCGCGGTGAGTCGACCCACTTCCTGCAGTATGGCAGTAACCGCCAAGACCAGCCAAAGCCGCCACGGTAAAGGCACGAAACTTAAAGGAAAATGCCAATTCCAAAGGGGAAACCAAGAAACATTGAGGTAGAAATTCCCAACACCTAGGCTTGGTCATTACCAAGCCATAATGCAGGCATGTTAAAACACGAGCGCATTATAATGTGCTCACGTTATGGTTTAAATTTCAAAAAATGCGAGCATTTTGAGTACAAAAACTATGCATTTTTTGAAATCAAAAAAACATTTCCAAAACGCAAGCGCGTTATAAACGCTCGCGTTTTGGTCTACATTGAATTTTTTTTCTTCTCTTTTTCTTTTCTCTTTCTTCTTGTTATCATTTAGCGAAACTATATACATGAAATAAACATTTAAGTATAAGTTGAAATTTACATATGGACCATTACTTTCTTATACTTTAAGTTATATTTCATGTATATATGAAGGATGTTTGAGAGTGGTTTCAGATCTCTAGGAGTTACAATGCAAATTCTAGTTTTTGGAAGATCTCACAAATTTCAGACTTAGTCAAATATCAATAATCAACATGTAAAATTTTAATAATCAGCAAGTTGTATCATCTTTCTCTCTCTTTCTGACACATTTTTTATCCCTTATGCTCAAGACCTCTCTCACACACTCTCCCCTTCCCTCTATACTTCTACCTATCTAGAATTTATCTCCCTCTCCATCCCTCCCTCCTTTCCTCTTTCCCTCTAATTTTCTCTATCTCCCCCTCTCTCTCTTCCTTCCTCCCACTCACCTTCCCTATCTACTTCAATCTATCTAATCTATCTCTCTTTACCTCTCTCCCTCCCTCCTCTCTCTCTCTCTTCCTTCATCCCAACCACCTTCCCTCTCTACTTATCTTTGTCTATGCTATCCCTCTCTACATATCTCTCACCCTCCCTCCTCTCTCTCTCAATCTCTCTACCTTCCTCTTTCCCTCCTCTCTCTCTCATTCTCTTTATCATGCTTCTCTCCCTCTATACATCCCTCCTCCCCTTTCTACTTTTATCTCTTTCCCTCCCTCCTCCCCCCTCTCTATCTCTCCTTCCCTATATACTTCTCTCTACCTCTCTCCATCTCTACCTCTCCCTCCCTCATTCCCTCTCACTCTCCCTCTCCCTCTCTCCCTCTCTCTTAATCTCCCAAAATTCCTCCTTCCCTTTGTGTTTCTCTCTCTCACACACTCTCTCCCTCCCCCATCTCTCTCTTTGGTTTAGGCTTTATGGTTTAGGGTTTAGGGTTTAGTATTTAGGGTTTAGGCTTTATGGTTTGTGGATTATGCTTTAGGTCCAACCCCCTCTCTCGCCCTTTCTCTCTCAGGTCTATCCCTCCTTATATCCTTCCCACCCCTCTCTCTCGGTATATCTCTCACTCCCTCTATCTCTCTCTCTCTTAGGTCTCTCCCTCTTAGGCCCCCTCTCCCTCTCTCAGGTCTCTCCCTCCCACCCCCTTCCCCTCTTCTCAAGTATCTCCCTCCCACCCTAACTAGAGAACACACACACTCTCTTTTTCTCTCTCTAAGGTATCTCCCTCACACCCCATCTCTCTCTCTCTTTCCCTCTCCCACCCCTCTCCCACTCCCTCTCTCCCAGTTCTCTCCATCCCACCCCCTCTCCCTCTCTCAATTCTCTCCCTCCCACCCTAACTAGATAATCTCTCTCTCATCCTCTTAGCCCCTATATCTCAAGTCTCTCTTTGCCACCCCCTCTCCCTCTCCTAGCCCATCTCCCTCTCTCAAGTCTCTCCCTCCCACTCTAAGTACATAAATTACTCTCTCTCTCTCATGTCTCTCCCTCCCACCCATCTCCCTCTTCTCAAGTCTCCCTCCCACCCTAACTAGATAACTCTCTCTCTCTACCCTCTATTTTTCTCCCACTCATCCTTCTCTCTCTCGCTCTCTCTCTCTCAAGTCTCTACCTCCCACTCCCTCTCCCTCTCTCAAGTATATTTCTCTCACTCACTCCCTCTATCTCTCCCCTCTACCCTTAACCTTAAACCCTTAACCCTTAAACCCTAAACCCTTAAACCCTCTACTCTTAACCCTATACCCTATACCCTCTATCTCTATCAAGTCTCTCCCTCCTACCCTCTCTCCCTTTGTCAAGTCTCTCTCCCACTCACTCCCTCTATCTCTATCCCCTCTACCCATAATCCTCTACCCTAAACCCTTAAACATTAAACCCTAAACCCTTAAACCTGAAACCCTCTACTCTTACCCTCTACCCTCTATCTCTCTCAATTATCTCCCTCCTACCCCCTATCCCTCTCTTAAGTCTCTCACTCACTCAATCCTTCTATCTCTCTCCCCTCTTGGCCTAACCCTCTCCGCTCTACCCTTAAACCCTTAAACCCTTAAACTTTCTACCCTAGCTTGCCAATTCAGTGAAATTGGGAATGCAATTTTAGGTATAGGTTTGAGGGTATAGGCTGAAGGATTAGGGTTGAGGGTCCAATGTATATGGTAGAGGGTAGAGGTTTCAGGGTTTAGGGTTTAAGGGTTCAGGGTTCAAGGATTAGGGTAGAAATTTTACTTGATTTTAAGGGTATAGGGTTGAGGGTAGAGGGTATTGGGTTGAGGGTAGAGGGTAAAGGGTTTAAGGGTTTAGGGTTTAAGGGTTAAGGGTTAAGGGTTAAGGGTTTAGGTTTGAGTGCTTAAGGGTTTAAGGGTAGAGGGTATAGGGTTAAGGGATTAGGGAAAAGAGGGAGGGATGGAGGAATGGAGATATGGAGGGAGAAGTGAGATAGAGAGAAGTAGAGAAGAGGAGGGAGGGATAGAGATAGATGAGGGTTGAAGATCCAATGTATAAGGTAGAGGGTTAAGTGTAGTGGGGAGAGAGATAGAGGGAGTGAGTGAGTGAGAGAGAGACCTGAGAGATGGAGAGGAGGTAGGAGGGAGATACTTGAGAGAGAGAGAGAGGGAGTGGGAGAGAGATAGATGGAGGGCGGTTAAGGGTAGAGGGTAGAGGGTGGAGAATAGAGGGTTTAAGGGTTTAGGGTTTAGGGTTTACGGTTAAGGGTAGAGGGAAGAGAGATAGAGGGAGGGACTAAGAGAGAGACCTAAGAGAGGGAGATGAAGTAGGAGGGATAGGGTTGAATGAGAGAGAGTGAGATATTGGGAGAGAGATAGGGGGGGGAGGGTTAAGGGTAGAGGGTAGAGGATAGAGAGTTTAAGGGTAGAGGGTAGAGAGTTTAATGGTTAAGGGTAGAGGGTTAAGGGTTTAAGATTTTAGGGTTTAAGAGTTAAGGGTAAAGGGTAGATGATTTAGAGTAGACGGGAGAGAGATAGAGGGAGTAAGTGAGAGAGAGACTTGAGAGAGAGAGAGGAAGGGAGTGGGAGAGAGGTAGAGGGAGATAGGGTTTAGGGTAGGGGTTTAGGGTTTAGGGTTTAGGGTTTAGGCTTAAGGGTAGAGGGCAGAGAGATAAAGAGAGTGACTGAGAGAGAGACCTAGCAGAGGGAGATGGTTTTGAGACAGAGGAGGGAGGGAGTGGGAGAGAGATAGAGGGAGTGAGTGAGAGAGAGAGAGTTGAGAGAGGGAGAGGGGGTAAAAGGGAGAGACTTGATAGAGAGAGAGAGGGGGAGGGATTGGGAGAGAGATGGAGGGAGGGAGGGTTAAGGGTAGATGGTAGACGGTTTAAGGGTTTAGTGTTTAAGGGTTAAGGGTTTAGGGTTTAGGGATAAGGGTAGAGGGGAGAGATATATAGGGAGTGACTAAGAGAGAGAGACCTAAGAGAGGGAGAGGGGGTATGAGGGAGATATTTGTGAGAGGGAGAGAGAGAGGGAGTGTGAGAGAGATAGAGCGTAGAGGGAAGAGGGTTTAAGGGTTAAGGGTTAAGGGTTGAGGGTAGAGGGGAGAGAGATAGGAGTGAGAGAGAGAGACTTGAGAGAGGGAGAGGGGGTAGGAGGGAGAGAATTGAGAGAGAGATAAAGAGATAGATGGAGGGAGTGGGAGAGAGGTAGAGGGTAGAGGGTTTAAGGGTTAAGGGTTTAGGGTTTAGGGTTAAGGGTAGAGAAGAGAGAAAGAGAGTGAGTGAGAGAGAGGGAGGGAGTGGGAGGGTAGAGAGTTAAGGGTAGAGGGTAGAGGGGAGAGAGATAAAAGGAGTGAGTGAGTGGGAGAGAGACGTGACAAAGGGATAGGGGATAGGAGGGAGATACTTGACAGAGAGATGGGGAGTGAGTGAGTGGGAGACAAATAGAGGGTAGAGGGTTCAAGGTAGATGTTGGAGGTTTTTAGGGTGTAGGTTTAAAGGGATAAGGTTTTATGGTTTAGGGTTAAGGGTAGAGTGGAGAGAGATAGAGGGAGTGAGTGAGTGAGAGAGGCCTGAAAGGGTGATGGGGTAGGAGGGAGAGTTTTGAGAGAGAGAGGGGGTATGAGGGAGAGTCTCTATATCTCCCCTCCCTTTCTCTCTCAAGTCTCTCCCTCCTACCCCCTCTCCCTGTCTCAAATATCTCTCTCACTCACTCCTATCTCTCTCCACTCTACCCTTAACCCTTAACCCTTAAGCCCTCTAACCTCTATCTCTCTCCTCCTCCCGCTCTCTCTCTCTCAAATATCTCCCTCCTACCCCGTCTCCCTCTCTTAGGTATCTCTCTCTCTCAGTCACTCCCTCTATCTCTCTCTCACTCCCTCCATCTCTCTCTCTCAAGACTCTCCATCCTACCCCCTCTCCCTCTCTCAGGTCTCTCTCTCACTCACTCACTCCCTCTATCTCTCTCCTCTCTAGCCTTAACCCTCTACCCTCTACCCTTAACCCTTAAACCCTAAATCCTTAAACCATTAACCCTCTACCCTTAACCCTTAACCCTTAAACTCTCTACCCTCTACCCTTAACGCTCCCTCCCTATATGTCTCTCCCACTCCCTCCATCACTCTCTCTCTCTCTCAACCCTATCCCTCCTACCCCCTATCCCTCTCTTAGGTCTCTCGCAGTCACTCCCTCTATCTCTCTCCCATCTACCCTTAATTGTAAACCCTAAACACTTAACCCTTAAACCCTATATCTCTCTCCTACTTCCTCACTCTCTCTCTCTCTCAAGTATATCTCTCCTACTCCCTCTCCTCTCAATTCTCTCTCTCTCACTAACTCACTATGTCTATCTCTCTCCCCTCTACCCTTAAACCCTTAATCCTCTACCCTCTACCCTTAACCGTAAACCCTAAACACTTAACCCTTAAACCCTCTACCCTTTATCTCTCTCCCACTCCCTCCCTCTCTCTCTCCCAAGTATCTCTCTCTCACTCACTCCTATCTCTCTCCCCTCTACCTTTAACCCTCTACCCTAGCTTTCCAATACGGTGAAATTGGGAATGTAGTGGCCTATTGGGAAATTGGACCCATTTTTTCAAATAAGCAAGTTAGGTTGCTAATTTCATCGAATTGCCAAGCTAGTGGGCCCACTAGCTTTCCAATTTGGTGAAATTGGAAATGTAGTGGCCTGTTTGAAAAAATGCGTCCAAGAAATGGGGTTTTCAGTGATTTACATCACTGGAGACCTCATTTCTTGGACCCATTTTTTCAAACAAGACAAGTTAGGTTATCAATTTCACCAAATTAGCAAGCTAGTGGGCCCACTGGCTTGCCAATTCAATGAAATTGGAAATGTAGTGGCCTGTTTGAAAAAATGGGCCCAAGAAATGGGGTCTCCCAGTGATTTACATCACTAGGAGATCCCATTTCTTGGGCCCATTTTTCTAAATAGGCAAGTTAGGTTGCCAATTTCACTGAATTGCCAAGCTAGTGGGCCCACTAGCTTTCCAATTTAGTGAAATTGGCAATGTAGTGGCCTATTTGAAAAAATGGGTCCAGGAAATGGGGTCTCTTGGTGATGTAAATCATTGGGAGACCCCATTTCTTGGACCCATTTTTTCAAACAGGACAAGTTAGGTTGCCAATTTCACCGAATTGACAAGTTGGTGGGCACACTAGCTTGGCAATTCGGTTAAATTGGCAAGCTAGTGGGCCCACTAGCTTGGAAATTCGGTGAAATTGGCAATGTAGTGGCCTGTTTGAAAAAATGTGTCTTAATCACCGAGAGACCCCATTTCTTGGACCCATTTTTTCAAATAGGCAAGCTAGGTTACTAATTTCATCGAATTGCCAAGCTAGTGGGCCCACTAGCTTTCCAATTCAGTGAAATTGGCAATGTAGTGGCCTGTTTGAAAAAATGCGTCCAAGAAATGGGGTTTCCAGTGATTTACATCACCGAAGACCCCATTTCTTGGACCCATTTTTTCAAACAAGACAAGTTAGGTTGTCAATTTCACCATATTAGTAAGCTAGTGGGCCCACTGGCTTGCCAATTCAGTGAAATTGGAAATGTAGTGGCCTGTTTGAAAAAAAGGGCCCAAGAAATGGGGCCTCTCGGTAATGTAAATCACTGGGAGACCCCATTTCTTGGGCCCAATTTTTCAAATAGGCAAGTTAGGTTGCCAATTTCACCCCTTAAGCTAGTGGGCCACCAACAAGGAAATTGGCAATGTAGTGGCCTAGTTGAAAATGGGTCCAAGAAATGGGGTCTCTTGGTGATGTTCACCGAGAGACCCCATTTCTTGACCCATTTTTTCAAACAGGACAAGTTAGGTTGCCAATTTCACCGAATTGGCAAGCTAGTGGGCCCACGAGCTTGGTAATTCGATGAATTGGGCAATGTAGTGACTTGTTTGAAAAAATGGGTCCAATAAATGGGGTCTCCCAGTGATTTAAATCACCGAGAGACACCATTTCTTGGACCCATTTTTTTGAATAGGCAAGTTAGGTTGCCAATTTCACTGAATGGCCAAGATAGTGGGCCCATTGACTTGTCAATTCAGTGAAATCGGTAATGTAGTGACCCGTTTTTAAAAAATGGGTCAAAGAAATGAGGTCTCCTGGTGATTTAAAATCACCAGGACATCCCATTTCTTTGACATATTTTTTCAAACAGGGCAAGTTAGGTTACCAATTTGATCGAATCGCCAAGCTAGTCGGCCCATTAGCTTGCCAATTCAGTGAAATTGGTAATGTAGTGGCCTGTTCTAAAAAAATGGGTCTAAGAAAAGGGGTCTCCTAGTGATAATCACCAGGAGACCCCATTTCTTGGACCCATTTTTTCAAATAGGGCAAGTTAGGTTGCCAATTTCACCAAATTGGCAAGCCAAAGGGCCCACTAGCTTGCTAATTCAGGGAAATTGGCAATATAGTTGCCAATTTCACCTTCTCTTAGGTCTCTCTCTCTCTCCCCTAAAACCTAATCCCTATACCCTATAAACTCAACCTTAAACCTTCAACCCAATACCATCAACCCTATACCTAATATCCTAAACCCTAATCCCTATACCCTATAAACTTAACCTTATAACTTCAACCCTATACCTTAAACAATAAACCCTACACCCTAAACCCTAAACATTATCCCTGAAACCTTAACCCTATAATTAAACACTAAATGCTACATTAAACCTTGAACCCTCAACCCTCAACCCTATACCCAATATTCTAAACCCTAATCCCTAATCCTTATACCCTATACAGTTAGCCCTACACCCCCAACCTTGAACAATATACCTCAACCCTACACCTTCAACCCTCATCCTTATACCCTATACCCTCAACCTTATAACCTAAGCCCTGAACATCATCTGCCAACCCTATACTTAAACCCTAAACCCTATATTCAACCTTGTACACTAAACCCTAAACCCTAAACCTCAATCCTAAACCCAATACCCTCAACCCTATACCCATTATTATAAAGCATAATCCCTATACCCTATACACTTAGCCAAATACCCTCAACCTTGAACACTATCCCTCAACCCTCAGCCCTATACACTTAGCCCTATACCCTCAACCTTGAACACTATCCCTTAACCCTCCACCCTATACCTTAAACCCTAAACCCTACACCCTCAAGCCTCATATCTTTACCCTACACCCTCAACCTTACCCTAAACCATAAAAATTATCCCTCAACCCTATACTTAAATGGAAAACCCTACACTCTCAAGCCTTAACCCTATACCTTATACCCTTAACCCTACACCCTAAACCCTAAACCATCATCCCTCATCCCTACACCCTATACTCTCAACTTTATACTTAATATCCTAAACCATAAACCCTATTCCCTATACACTAAACCTTACACCCTCAACCCTCATCGGGGGAGAGAGAGAGAGAGGTTGGGAGGGAAAGAAGAGATAAAGATAAGTAGAGAGGGAAGGAGAGGTAGAGAGACATGAGAGATAAAGAGTAGATAAGGAAGGATAGATGGAGGGAGAGAGAGGGAGGTTAGAGAGAGGTGAGATAGAGAGAAATAAAGAGAGTGTGGTAGGGAGTGATAGAGGGATATGCAGGTAGAGAGGGATAAGTAAGATATAGAGAAGTAGAGAGAGATAGAGATAGAGGGAAGGAGGGAGGGTGGGCGAGAGAGGGGAGGAAGAGAGAGGTAAAGAGGGATATGTGAGATAATGATAAGTAGAGAGAGAATGGTGACATATAGAGAAGGAGAGAGTTATAGAGAGGGAAAGAGAGAATGGTGAGATAGAGAGAAGAGAGTGAGAGAGAAAGAGGGTGAGGGAGGAGTGAGAGAGAGAGGTAGAGGGAGGGAGAGGAGAGATAGAGAGTATATAGGGAAAAAGGTAGGGAGAGAGACATCTAGTGGGAGAGAGAGAGGGCTAGGGGAGATAAATATAATTAGAGAAAGACAGAGAAGTAGAGAGAGAATAAGGGAGGGAGATAATCGATATAGAGAGGTATAGAGAGAGTGCTAGGGAGTGATGGATGGAGAGGTATGTAGAGAGGGATTAGGTAGATAGAGAGTAGAGAGGGAATTAGAGGGAGAGGTATGGAGGGGGAGAGAGGGAGGTGAGAGAGAGGTGAGATAGAGAGCAATAGAGAGAGTGCGGTAGGGAGTGATGGAGGGATATGCAGGTAGAGAGGTATAGGTGAAATAGAGAGAAGTAGAAAGAGATAGAGATAGAGGGAAGGTGGGAGGGTGGGTGAGAGAGGGGAGGAAGGGAGAGGTAAAGAGGGATAGGTGATTTAAATATATGTAGAGAGAGAATGGTGACATATAGAGAAGTAGAGAGTTACAAAGAGGGAAAGAGAGAATGGTGAGATAAAGAGGAGAGAGTGAGAGAGAAAGAGGGTAAGGGAGGAGTGAGAGAGAGTAAGAGATAGAGAGTATATAGGGGAAAAGGTAGGGAGGGATACATCTAGTGAGAGAGAGAGAGAGGGATAGGGGAGATAAAGATAATTAGAGATGGAAGGAGAGGTAGAGAGAGAGTAGAGAGGGAATGAGGGAGGGAGGGAGAGAAGCAAGATAGAGAGGTGTAGAGAGTGTTAGGGAGTGATAGATGGAGAAGTAGGTAGAGAGTGGAGAGGGAAGGAGAGGGAGAGTTATGGATGGAGAGAGTGGGAGGTGAGATAAATAGTAAGGGAGAGAGAGTGGTAGGTTGTGATGGATGGAGAGCTAGGTAGAGAGGGAGAGGGGAGATATAGATAAGTAGAGATGGAGGGAGAGAGGGAGAGAGATGTAGTGAGGGAGAGAGAGGTGAGATAAAGAGAAATATAGAGTGGTGGAAGGAGAGGTAGGTAGAGAGATGGAGAGAGGAGATAAATATAAGTAGAGATGGAAGGAGAGGTAGAGAGAGAGGTGTAGAGAGAGTGGCAAGGTTTTATGGATGTAGAGGTAGGTAGAGAGCGATTGGGAGATAGAGAGTAGATAGGGAAGAAGAGAGGGAGAGAGAAGTATGGAGGGAGAGAGAGGGAGGTAAGAGAGGTTATCTGGAGAGAAATAGAGAGAGTGGTAGGGCATGATGGAGGGAGAGGGTATGTGCAGGATCATCATGGAAAAAATAGGCCCTTAAGTGGAAATAAAAAGACAAAAAATCTGAGTTAGACAACTTGACATAAAAAATTAAATAAGTTATCTATATTATTTCAAAAAAATGTAAAAATTGAATTTGTAGAAAATTGAATGTAGTTTCTAAACTACTAGACCTTTATTTTTAAAAAAATAAATCTATTTGGTGAAAGTTTGTAATTTCAATGCAGTAGTATTTAAATTTCAGGGTAAAAATAAGAAGTAGGTGTCTGTCTGACCACCCTAACCATAATAAAATGATAATATTTTTTTATAAGCTTTTATATATAAGTAGAGGACTCATGTCCCGATGTGATGCATATTTTTTAATAATTTGTTTCCAAGTAAATAATTAATTATGATTTTTTTATTACAACTTTTAAAAAATATAAAAGCCCATCTGTCTAACCACCTTAACTTGGTCAAAAATTCATGAAATTCAATTTTATTTTTTTTAATCCTATAGTATGCAAAGCATAGAATGTGACACATGTTTCAGATTCAAAAAATGTGGTACCGTTTGAAAGTTATAGATGTTTTTCAATCAGCCTATCAATCAGGACTTTATCCGTAATTCTAATAAAAAATGAATAATAATAATTTATTAAATTAAAAGTAAAGCATAATTTATATTGGTGGAAATTTGATAATCTCCTCTAAAAACCCTTTTCGTTTCATCAATTTTAGGTAAAAACAAAGTCATCAGCCACATGGGCCATCATATGGCTTACATATCGCCACTTTTTGGCCCATCATGATCTTGCACATACCCGAGAGGTAGGTAAGCAGGTAGAGAGAGAGAGAGAGAGAGAGAGAGATGGAGGGAGGGAGGGAGAGAGAAGTGAGGTAGAGAGAATTATAGGGAAAAGGAGAGATAGAGAGAGATATTTCTTGAGATCAAGGGAGAGAGAGGTCTAGAGTGTAAGGGATAAAAATGAGTGAGATAGAGAGATAAATAATACAATTTTTTGATTACTGAAATTTGACCTCCTGATTATTGAAATTTGACTAAGTTTGAAATTTGTGAGATCTTCCAAAAACTAGAAGAGAGAGAGAGGGGAGATAGAGAGGGAGTGGAGAGATAGAGAGTAGAGAGAAAGAGAGAGTGAGAGATAAAAATGATTGAACTTATTGACTACTAAAATTTGACCTCCTGATTACTAAAATTTGACATGTTGATTACTGAAATTTGATTAAGTCTAAAATTTTTAAGATCTTCCAGAAACTAGAATTTGCATTATAACTCCTAGAGATCTGAAACCACTCTCAAACATCCTGCCTATATACATGAAATATAACTTAAAGTATAAGAAAGTAAATGTCCATATGCAAATGTCAACTTATTTCATGTATATAGTTTCCTTGAAAGATAACAAGAGGAAAGAGATAAGAAAAAAGAGAAGAAAAATAAAATCAATGTACACCAAAATGCGAGTGTGTTATAACGCGCTCGCGTTTTGTCAATGCATTCACAAAACATGTCAGAACTGAGATATAATGCAAGCACGTTATAACGCGCTCACGTTATATCTTGCTTTGGGAATCCCTGGGCCTTAGGATTGGTATTTTTTTGGAATACCAACCCAAAGGCTTGGAGAGTATTCTCAACGACCAAAGACGTGTTTTTGTAAATTCTACAATTTTTCACATAATCGGGTTTGTGCTCACCGTCAGGATTGCATGTGGTTCAATATTGAAAAAATCAAACACATGGGTAATGTTGGGTTCTCTCTTAGCTATCCAACTATATAAATTTTTTCACTTTCTGACAATGTTAAGCCTTTCATCCATAATTTCATTTGTTTGTATGTCTCTTTTTTTCCAAAAAGCAATGTTTGGTGTTTTTTTTGTTATAAATTAACCGTTTATCAAAATTTCAAATAAATTACATTTTTAGAAAATAGACTCCATTCTACAAATTTAAAAAAGTAAAAGAAAAAAAATTCAATTAGTTTCCAAAATTTGTAGGGGTAGCACAGCCAAAATTCTATTTTTTAGGAAGTGTCCACCTCAAAAATTAGTAAAAAATAAAATATTAATTAAAAAATTATTAAAAAAATCATGCATCAACTACACACTATTAGCTAACTTCTCACCGTAGTGATTTTAAAAATACTAAAAAAAAGTTCATCATACGAGGGTCGTACAAGAGTTTCTATGTCATGTTTTTTTGACAAAAACAACACCAATTTGTGTACGTCCCTCTTTTGGACCCCTTAATCTCAACCATTTTCAAAATAAATTAGTAGTTTAGAAAGTAGACTCGGAGCATTTGAATCCTTCTTTTTGTTCCATCTCAAAATTTTGAGTGTAATTATCCTCACCTTCACGTCCAAGGCCAATATTTCTTGATTTCAAAAAAAATTTATCTACTTAAGTCCCCTTTTTGGGAACCATTTTGGTGCACTTACCCAACGATCCAGGATTTGATACCACTTGAAAGGAAAAATGGGGTGGATCTAAGGACCCAACAGTGTGGAATACATTCTCTTTACACTAATACAATAGAGGAGAGGAGAAAAAATAGCTTCTAATAGCTTCTAAAAAACTACTTGAGATAAATACAACCAGCATAGAATAGACAATCAGAAAAAAAGCACACAGTTGACACAAGATATACGTGGGAAAACCTTTATAGGTAAAAAACCCACCACACCAAGGAAGAAATTTTTTGTATTACATTAAAAAAGGTTACATACAAAATACATCAGTCTTCTCTGATCAGCTCACAACAGCTTAGAGTTATCTCACTTTTACAATGTTATTTCTAACATACAATTCTACTCATCTCATGCGACCTGCATCCTTTTGATTGACATATATCAAAAATGTACTCAATTTTCAAAATCATACAATTCATTGAATGTCCTCAACCAATCACCGATCATCAGGTTCATGAATCTATCATCCAATCACGCCATCAATCTGCCCATGTCGATCTCCCTGCATCGAGCCACCCATGAATTAACTGTTGTTACCCAAATCAGTTCTTGTCTGCCACCCTTTGTCGACCTGCAATAACTGTTGTTGCCACAAATGCCTTGGCCAACCAAGTTGTATTCAAACTACCACGTTTCCTTCTTTCATTCATTTTCACTCTTTGACTTCGAGTCCAACTCAGTCAAAACCTAGTCTGAGCCCATCCAACCCATCCAAGTCTCTACCGTTGTACCGCCAAGCTGAGACAACCCACCCCTAGTAAGGCAGTGATCCCTACTGAGATCCCTCAAGCTTCCCCATGCTACAGTTGAGTCCAACTAACCCATTCGTGGTGTGGCGGTTTGGCCATCTGAGTTCATCCTCAACTTGCCCACGCTACCAGAGCTCCAACCGAGTTGACCTGCGATAATGCGGTGAGCTCAACCAAGAACACCCTTCGACTCCACTAAGCTCACCGAAGAAACCCCGTGCTACCGCTGAGTCCAACCAACACGTCCGTGGTATGGCAGTAACTGTCACCGAGCTCGCCCCTTGTCTACACCGTGCTACCGCTACTCAGTTTGGGCCTCACTGCGGTAAGGCGATGACCAGTCTATGGGACCACTGACGATCGAACCGCACTACCGCGGGGGCTGATAGGCCACCCCACGGTAGAGCGATGACTGTGAGCTAGACCACTGGCAGTCATACTGTAACCATCGCAGTCGGTTGCATAATCGCCCGCGGTATGGCGGTGACCAACCAGACAGGCCGAAATATGCCAACCATGACCACTACAGCCAAGGAAGAGACTGCGAGTAGTAACAAGATGACTGCCAAGGCCTTCACCACGGTACTGCCAAGACATGAATAGACATCCATGGTAAAGCGGTTAAGGCATAATAGGGCCAGGCGCGGTAAGGCGATAAAGGGCTGAGAACATCAAAAATTTGCCAAGGCATGGAAATAGGGGCTTCAAGCTGGAAGTTGAGACACATTTTCTCAACAAAGAGCCATGGCGAGATGAGAAGAGGACAAGTGTCCTCATGAAGTTGGAGGAGATTGTATAAAAGGGTTCATGGAGAGAATCAAGGGTAGAGATTCTCCTTGGAGGAAGTGGATGGAAATGATGGGAATGATATTGTAGTACCCTTGAGGGATGGACAAGTCCTATGATGTATGTGAAATAGTATCAAAGCCATGTCACATGTAGAAAGGCTCATGCCTTGTGTAATAAATTATATTCCTTGTACACATGTTAGATGAGCATGATTTGAGTGGGGGTTTGACTAGGATTAGGTTGTGCAATGAGTGATTGGTGGATTAAATGGATTAACTCACTTAATGAAAAGTGGAGGAAAATAGGGAAATTAAATAAATATGTTTATTTAATTTGTGGGAAAATGATATGAGACTTAGTTAAATAGATAATTAGATTTATTTACCTAAGGAATCCTATAGAAGTAGGGTGATTAAATCATTTAGGCTAGAAACTATGTGTGGGTCAATTGTAATGAATAATGGATGAATAGTGAATTTATTTATTAAATAATAAACTATATTATTTAATTAATAAGGGGATGGGAATGGGATAACTAATTGAATCATTAAGGTTTCACTCAATAAATTATAGATGAAATAGTAGGGAAATGATGATGTATCAATTTTAGGTGTCTACAAACTTAATAGAGTTCTCTACAATCTCAATGGACAACATGCAAGAGGGTTATTGTAGGAGAAAATAAAATTGAAAGAGAAAATACATAAACAAAAGAAGAAGTTGAAGAAAATTCATGAGCTGAAGAAAAAATGAGGCTAAATAAGTAGACATGTGGAACAAGAGTCTGAATTGGATTGTAGAAGAATGGAATGTTCTTAAGAGCCTCAAAAAAATGAAGACATCTTGGTCAGTTGTTCTTTAAATATTCCATTCTTTTGTTGAGTTTTCAGTTTTTGTTCCTCCTATTGCTACATTGGTGTAGCTAGAAGTTATGTTTTTGAACTTATGTGTTAAGCTATTTGCCTAAGGTTTAGGTGTGGGACATTTTTCCCATCTTATCTTTTGAAAAACTAAAATAATAAACACATATTAAATATCGTTTGATAGTGTTGGTGTCATCCACCTCCTAGGAGCACTATCTACAACAAAATTTCATTCACAATGTATGAGAGAAACATAACTATTTCACCAAGAAAGTGAATAAATTTGAGATGATTAAATTACATATTGTACAACCTTTTAAAGCCAAGAAATATATGGTCGGTGAGAAAACTACCTGATATGAGAAAGAACCACTCGGTGATTAAATGCACTAATAAACTAAATGCAATATGCGTAAGTAAACTTAAGCAGGTAAATCCTATTTACCCTAATAGCCCCCCTTAAGTGAAACTTAGGGAGATTATTATGAAAATTGCAAGATGCAATATGGGTCCGAGCTATACAACCATGTTAGGTACCCATTTATAATGCAAAAATAAAATCTCTTACAATTGGAGAAAGGGAGAAAAACCCCTCTCCAAAAGAGAGAAAAGAAAACAAGACAAGATGCATGGATGGAGGACTCAATCACGCCCCTAAAGGACTACATACATCATGTATATACAATCAATGACCCCCATAAGAGGGAAAGAGAGAGACTATATAGCCTCCTCACAATGTGTAATCACCTACAAAAATGGTATGTGCCTAAAGACAAAACATTATCCAATATCGGCAAATAACTTGTCTCCCTTTTGGAAGAAACAAAACCAAATACAAATGCAAGAATCCTTCCCATTCTAGATAGGAATTGAAAGAAAGAAGCATGAAGATGTATGATGATGTCTCTGGAATTTTCTCATGTTTCACCAAGACCTTGGAAGATGATGCCACAAACCAATCAAGAATATTCCCAATCACAATAGAAGGTAATAAACAAGGTACCACTGGAAACTAATGTTGAACAATATCCAAAGACAAATATGGTTTGACAACAATTGTCCAGTAACTATAATCAAAGAGGAGAGATAACCCCTCAAATGTGTCCTCCAAATCTGAAATGTGAGACTCCACAAACAAGGAACCAATGTCTGACAAATAGGAATCTCAATCAGAAAGACAATCATAATCCTATTGTTTTGGAATGATGGAAGTACTCAATGAAAATGGATCAACTATCTGTGACAAAGAATCAGGAACCTTTCAAACAACCACAACCTCATCTGAAGTCTCAACAACCTCCAAAGGATCACAAGCATGGTTTATCTTCTCTAAAGAACAAAGAGACACACTGGTATTAGGAGGGTCATCAAGAGATGGAGTATTAGGATCTCCATATGATTCTCGAAGGTAAGTCCAAAGAGAATAAGGGCTCTCAAAATGACAAAGTGAATCCAAAAAGTCCTTGTCATTGATATGCTAAAAAATAACTCCAAAGACTCTATCCCTAAATCCTTTCCAAATTGTATACCTACTACGTGTGTCTGGAACAGGAACCTCATTATAAAAATATGGCATTAGATTCTCCTCACTAAGATGGGTGAGAACAACATCACTCCATTGCCTAAAATTCTCTTTCTCCAAAGAGACCATTATAGCCGAATTCTTCAAAAAAAATTAAAGATAGTTATAAAAACCTTGAAGAGACCATAGTAGCTGAATTATTCAAACAAATTTGAAGCTAGTTATAAAATCCTTTAAAAAAGAATTGAAATTGATATTTAGTCAAATTTGATGTAACTTCTTTGTCTAATATCCATGCTAGCACATGAACAAGATAACCATGAAAGAAGCATGAAGATGTATGATGTCTCTGGAATTTGCTCATGTGTCACCAAGACCTTGGAAGATGATGCCACAAACCAATCAAGAATATTCCTAATCACAATAGAAGGTGACAAACAAGGTACCACTGGAAATTGATGTTGAACAATATCTAAAGACAAAGATGGTTTGACAACAATTGTCCAGTAACTATCATCAAAGAGGAGAGATAATCCCTCAAATGTGTCCTCCAAATCTGAAATGTGAGACTCCACAAACAAGGAACCAATGTCTGACAAATAGGAATCCCAATTAGAAAGACAATCATAATCTTATTGTTCTAGAATGATGGAAGTACTCAATGAAAGTGGATCAACTATCTCTGACAAAGAATCAAGAGCCTTTCAAACAACCACAACCTCATCTGAAGTCTCAACAACCTCCAAAGGATCACAAGCATGGTTTATCTTCTCTAAAGAACAAAGAGACACACTGGTATTAGGAGGGTCATCAAGAGATGGTGGAGTATCAAGATCACCATATGGTGGGATTAATAGTCTAGCAATGGTAAAAAAAATAGTGAATTCTTCTCATGCCTAGCAAAGAATAGCCACGTGAGAAAAATGGAAACCCTAATATAAAATATTTAGGGGGAAATTTATAAAATATAAAGTTTCAAAAAGGTTTCACCAATAAAGCAAAATACAGTGAGAGATTGTTGTCGTGCCTCTCAAGATCCCACGCTGCCTCCACTCAAACTCATACGCTGTGCCTTCATTGATACCATTTGATCCTCAAATGACATGACAATGTACATCCAGATATAGGCATCCTCTCAAGCAAATTGCGGCCTACAAAATGGGAATCGGAGCCTAAGGTTCTATTGACAGAGATTCCAATCCTTCCTCTCTTGTATCATAAATTGAAGGATTAGCAGAGAAAGAAAATATAAACATATAAACACATTAACACAGAACTGCCATTAATCAAAAGCTTGCTGCTTGAGAGAAAAATTATCTTTTAATTTTCTTCACTTCTGAAAAACATTGAAGACACCATATATATAAGAGTATAACCCACGCAAAAATATTAAATATGACATAACAGTCATAAACAAGCCAGTAACATATACGTCCTAATACCGATCAAAATGATTTAATAATGCGTCCTTATACAGTGACGTGGATTCCACTATCGAACGCCTAAGGAAAGCAAAAAATCAACAAAAGTTGACAACCGCGCAACCGCCGATGGAAATGGAGAGGTCGCGGTGACCGCGGTAGACAAGTGCAAACACAGGAAGAAGACCCACCGCAAAGCTGAGGCGGTTAAGAGTTAGACTGCGGTGGAAGCGGTGACGGCGACTATGGAGCAAGAAGAAGGCGAAGACTGTCAATGCGATACTATGTGAGATTAAACGGTAGACCACGGGAAGGCAGTAGACGATGCTGAGTGGTTAACCGCCCAACCAGAGGAGACTGGCGGCTTAGCCGCAGTAGTGAGGAGATAGACGGTGACCACCAACGAGACACCGTAGACTGTGGAAAGCAAGGCTGCGATAAAGCGGTAAGAGAAGGAAGCGTCTCCCATGAGACCACAAGGAGAACAGAGAGAGACGGAGGTAGCACAGTGGTGTATGCAGAATCGTGAGCCAGGAAAGAAGAGGACATGGGGGTGCGGGAAACATTGACCTCCAATGCCGATGAAGACTACAACGTGTTTGTGCGAGTTGGATGAAATTCCAACACTCCCCCTTGAGTGCAACTCACGCCATTTTGGAGTCCCAGCCGGATTCTTTGAAAAATAAAGCTCTCTGTTCCCAGTGCCTTGGTTAAAATATTTGCTTGTTGTTCATCAGACCTGCAAAAAATTAAAACGATTTCTCCATTTGTGATAAGCTCCCTGATAAAATGAAACCTTGTGTCGATATGCTTGCTTCGCTTGTGGAAGACTGGATTTTTCGAAAGGGCAATGGCTGAATTGTTATCACAGTAAATTGTTGTTGCCTCTGCCTGCTCATTCTGAATCTCCATCAAAACTCTTCTCATCCATACAGCTTGGCAGGATGCACTGGTGGCTACAACGTACTCTGCTTCAGCTGATGATAAAGTGACAATAGGTTGTTTCTTTGAAGCCCATGCAACCACTCCACTTCCAAAATGAAAAACATAGCCAAAGGTGCTCTTTCTGTCATCTACACTTTGAGCACAATCACTGTCTGTATATCCAGTTAATCTAAAAACTTCTGATCTAGAATATTGGATTCCAAAATTTCTTGTGCCATTAACATACCTCAGAATTCTCTTTCCTACTTGCCAATGATTTTCCTTAGGTGTTTCCATGAATCTGGAAATCAAGCTAACTACATACATAATGTCAGGCCTTGTGGCTGTCAAGTACATTAAACTTCCTACTAACTGTTTGTACAAGGTTGGATTAACTTCTGAGCCTTTGTCTTCTCTGCTCAATTTTAGTCTAGTCACCATTGGAGTAGGTGTTGACTTACAGTTTGACATATTGAATCTCTTTAAAACATCTTTTGCATATTTAGATTGTGAAATAAAAATACCATCTCTGTTTTGTGTTACCTCAATGCCTAAAAAGTACTTCATCATGCCCATATCTGTTATTTCAAATTCTTTCTTCATTTCTGTTTTGAATATTTCAATTGACAAATTCCCTGTTAAAATCAAGTCATCAACATACAGGCTTATGATCAGTATTTTACCTTCATCATTTACTTTGGCATACAAAGTGGGTTCACTGTCACATCTGGTAAATCCATTGCCTATAAAATAACTGTCAATTCTGCTATACCATGCTCTTGGGGCTTGTTTTAAACCATACAATGCTTCCTTCAGTTTATAGACTTTGTCTTCTTGTCCTAATATTTCATATCCTGGTGGTTGTTCAATATAGACTTCCTCGTCTAGATATCCATTAAGGAATGCTGACTTCACATCCATCTGATGAACTAACCACTTGTTTTGTGTTGCTAGAGCCAATAACATTCTGACTATGTCTAGTCTTGCAACTGGTGCAAATGTTTCATTGAAATCTACTCCAAGTTGTTGTGCATAACCTTTCACCACTAATCTTGCTTTGTGCTTCTGCACTTCTCCATCTGCATTTAACTTAGTCTTATAAATCCATTTAACACCAATGACATCTTTGTCTTTTGGAAGACTTTGCAATTCCCAAGTCTGATTGTTTTCTATTGAATCTATCTCATCATCCATTGTTGTCAACCATTTCTCTTCCTTGATTGCATCTTCATAATGAATTGGATCTTAAGCTTGTGAATAAAATGCATAAAGTGTAAATTGTTGTGGATTGTTCTCACCATCATTTTGATTATAAATATCAGTCATGCTTTTGATTTTCTATCTTCTCATGCTAGCCAAAGTAGGATTTGATAAATCACTTGAGTCTACAAAATGTGGACTTGAAAGTCCTGGGCCAGAAATTCTTGCTATGGAGGGTGTTTGCAGACCTCTTGTTCCTGCTCTAGTACTGCTAGCTAGTGTCAGTTGTTGACCACTTGCTTGAGGTTGATTTGGAACAATAGGTACAACAGTTTGAACTATATTATCATTCTCATCTTGTGGGATATTGACAGTAACATTGACTGTATTTTCTTTGCTTCCATCCCATGCTTCATCTTCAACAAATTGAATATCTCAGCTGATTATTACTTTCTTAGTTAAGGGATTAAACAGCTTGTATGCTTTGGATTCTTCACTGTATCCAACAAAGATACATTTTTCTCCTTTGTTATCAAGTTTTCTTCTCAACTGTTTAGGAACATGTGCATATGAAACACAACCAAATACTCTCATGTGAGACACACTGTGCTTTTCACCAGTCCATGCTTCTTCAGGTATAATATTCATTACACTCTTTGTTGGGCATCTGTTCATGATATATGCTGCACAAGATACAGCTTCAGCCCAAAATTCATTTGTCAAGTGTTTGGCTTTTAACATACTTCTAGCCATCTCCATTATAGTTCTGTTTTTCCTTTCAGCTACACCATTATGCTGAGGCGTGTATCTTGTTGTGAACTATTTGTGTATTCCATGTTCTTTGCAGAAATTTAAAAACTCTCTTGAAATGTATTCACCTCCTCTGTCTGTTCTCAGAACTTTGATGAAACAACCACTTTGTTTTTCAGCTAAAGATTTAAATTGACAAAAGTAACCAAACACATCACTCTTCTGTTTCAGAAAATACACCCATGTCTTCCTTGAATAATCATCTATAAATGTTAGAAAATAGAAACTACCACCTATTGAAGGTGTCTACATTGGACCACATAAGTCTGAATGAACTATCTCTAATGGGGCTCTTGCTCTAGTGGACTTCCCTGCTAGAAAAGACTCTCTATGTTGCTTTCCAAGTATGCAACCCTCACATACACTTTCTGGTTTTTGAATTAATGGAATTCCCTTTACCATGTTCTTCCTATGAAGTAAATTCAAACCACCAAAGTTTAAATGACCAAACCTTAAATGCCAAAGCCAGTTCTCATCCTTAACCTCTGCCTAAAATACAGTTTGAACAGCAGTTGAAACATCTTTTGCTTGTGCAAAGTTTGTACTCAAAGCTGGCTGAATTCTCAAGGGAAACATTCTATTGTTTGTCATGTGAATTTTTGCAATTAATTGACCACTTGGGTATTTGTCTAAAATAGTGCACAACCCATTTTTGAAAGACACACTATAACCCTTTTGAATTAACTATCCTACACTCATCAAATTGTGTTTAAGGCCAGGCACAAAGTAAACATCAAAAATATATTTTTTCTCCCCCTACTTAGTTAGAATATTTACATTCCCTTTTCCTTTTACTGACACTTTGTTGTCATTTCCCAGGGTAACATCTAACTTGATATTCTCATTTAAACTTGTAAAGAACTCTAAATTTCCTGTCATGTGATTACTACAACCTGAATCTAAAAACCAAACTTCTTTTTCACTAGCTTGAGCTACATTGCATGCTAAAAACATAGTGCTCTTATCTAGTCTGTTGTCTTGAATCTCACTAGAAAAATTTGCATTTTGTCTACCAAAATCATTCTGCTTCTTTCTACACTCATTCATGTAATGGCCAAACTTTTTACAATAATGGCATTGGACCTGAGATTTATCATACCTTTGTCCTTGAGGAAAGTTTTGAGATGGTTTTTGGCTGCTGCCTCTTCCACTTGAACTTGGCTGGTTATTTCTTCCACCTCTGTTGAAACTTCTTCCTTTTGATCTGAAATTCGTTCTACCTCTGTTTCTTCCTTGGTTAATTGAAGCTTGTGACTTGAATGCATGCTCCAATGACATATTTGTAGTTCTGCTGAGTCTGTGCTCATGTGAAATTAGTGAGGCATAAAGCTCATCAACTGAGTATTGTGTGAGATCCTTTGTCTCTTCTATTGTGACTGAAATTGTCTCAAATCTTGTGGGTAAGCTCCTCAGAATCTTCTCTATAACTTTGACATCTTCAAGTGTCTATCCATGTGTTCTCATCTGGTTTACCAGTCCCATTATCTAAGTAAAATATGAATCTACAGACTCATTTTCTTTCATAAACAGAGTCTCAAACTCTCTTCTCAGTATTTGCAACTTTGCAGTCTTGACTTTGTCCATACCTTGATATGCAATCTGTAATATGTCCCATGCTTGCTTAGACCTAGTAGTGGCTGATATTCTGGGAAAGATACTCTCATGTACTCCTTGTAGAATAAAGAAGTGAGCCTTTGAATCCTTCTTCTTGTTATCCTTCAACAAGTCTTTCTCTGCTTGTGTCAATGCATTGTATGCTGCTGCATCTACTGGTTCTAGAAACCCATTTTCTACAAACTCCCATAAGTCTTGTGAACAAAATAAAGCTCTCATTGTTACATACCAGTAGTCATAATTCTTTCCATTCAACTGTGGAATTTGTGGATTACTCAAGCTTATGCTTGCTACCATGATTGTTCAAACTTTCACTAACTTAACCTTACAGCTCTGATACCACGTGAAGGATTAGCAGAGAAAGAAAATATAAACATATAAACACATTAACACAAAACTGCCATTAATCAAAAGCTTGCTGCTTGAGAACAAAATTATCTTTTAATTTTCTTCACTTCTGAAAAACATTGAAGACACCGTATATATAAGAGTATAACCCACGCAGAAATATTAAATACGACATAACAGTCATAAACAAGCCAGCAACATATACGTCCTAATACCGATCAAAATGATTTAATAATGCGTCCTTATACAATGACGTGGATTCCACTATCGAACGCTTGAGGAAAGCAAAAAATCAACGAAAGTTGACAACCATGCAACCGTCGATGGAAATGGAGAGGTTGCAGTGACCGCGGTAGACAAGCGCAAACACAGGAAGAAGACCCACCGCAAAGCCGAGACGGTTAAGAGTTACACCGCAGTGGAAGCGGTGACGGCGACTACGGAGCAAGAAGAAGGCAAAGACTGTCAAGGCGATACCGCACGAGATTAAATGGTAGATCGCGGGAAGGCGGTAGACGATGCTGAGCGGTTAACCGCCCAACTGGAGGAGACTGGCGGCTTAGCTGTGGTAGCGAGGAGATAGATAGTGACCACTAACGAGACACCGCAGACTGTGGAAAACAAGGCCGCGATAAAGTGGTAAGAGAAGGAAGCATCTCCCGTGAGACCGCGAAGAGAACAGAGAGAGACAAAGGTAGCACGGTGGTGTCTGCAGAACTGTGAGCCAGGAAAGAAGAGGACGCGGGGGTGCGGGAAACATTGACCTCCAACGCTGATGAAGACTACAACGTGTCTGTGTGAGTTGGACGAAATTCCAACATAAATCGCCTTTACTTGCAATAGGAGAAATTGGCCAGAGAAAGCGGCCAGCGAAAATATGATTCAGCCAGCAATGAGCAATCCAGTAATGATAACTTGTGAAGGCCACCAAGTGTGAAATTTTCTGCCTCCAATCAAATTCGTTTCACAAATGACCAGGAATGATCAATTCACCTCCAACACAAAAACATGCCTCCTTCGATGTTGCCTCTTAGAAATAGAAAATTGGGTCTTCCAATGGGTAAAATTTCCTCCACACAAGGAATTCGTGCCCAGCACAAAGGAAAACGATCCCAACAAGGAGGAAAATGGCTAGCAAAAAAAACACACTTCGAGAAAATGAATGCAAGCAGCAATAAGGATCGGCCTCCAGACTTTGATTGTAGCCCTCCTCAAAGATAGCAAAATATCACGCCTCACAAAGGAAGAAAATTGCACCAGCATTCACAGCTTTATACGCAAACTGGAATCAATAGCAATAATGGGCAAACAGGCAACTTTTAATTTTTTTGGAAAAATAAAACAAACGATCTCAAAAAACCTTCAATGAAAACTCTGAAAAGGAAGGATTGCAGAATGGTTGGTTCTGATACCATGTTGGTGTCATTTATCTTCTGAGAACACCATCTACAATTAAAAATCCTTCACAGTGTATGAGAGAAGCACAACTATTTCACCAAGAAAGAGTGAATAAATTTGAGATGATTAAATTATGTATTGTACAACCTTGTAAAGGCAAGAAATATATGGTGGGTGAGAAAATTATCTGATAGGAAAAGGAACCACTTGATGATTAAATGCAATATGCCTAAGTAAGCTTAAGCAAGTAAATCCTATTTACCCTAATAGTTATAAATTGTATCAAATGTACTAAAATATGATAGATAATTTTATATGTTTAATTAATTTATGAAGAGAAAATTCAAATATAGAATTTTTATTTACAATAAAAAATTTATAATTTTCTTTTCATTTTTTAAACAATATTATTTTAAACCAAAAAATGTTAAGTGCATGATGAAGCAATATTAGAAATTGGGATAATAATTACAAATTAAAATCTACTAGCCATAAATTTCTTAGTCTTGTTGATGGAAAACTATTATCAATAATTTGAATAAGAACCCTTATTGAGAAATCAACTCAACTATTCAATGATGGATTGGATGATATTTCAAGTTATGAGACTTGAAAATTTTGATCAACCTCTAGATGAAGGGTTGGTTCCATTTTTTCTAATCTTATCTAGGACTAAAACTAATTCTATGTTGATTTTTATTTTACATGAGAAAAATGTACAAATTTTAAATTGAAAACTAAAAAATAAATATTGTGATGCATCGAAATGAGTTTATAGAACTTGTGTATCAATTTACATGCATAATGATGACTTTAAACTACTAATATATTTCATGCAAAATACTTTATTATTTTACATAGGTTCAAATATGAAATAAAGTAATAAGGAAAATAATGTTTCACAAGTTTATTATTTAATTCATTTCAACAACACAACATAAAAGATAGTTAATGGGCAGAAATAAGTATTTTATTGCTTAAAAAGGTTGTACAATAGCTAATGCATAGCTTTATAGAGTTGTATTCTCATCAAAACCTAAACTTAGATATATTACATAACTTATTCTTACATAACATAGAGAGTACAAACATACAAAATAAAATATAGGACTCATTTCCTTTTATAATTTAATAGAAAATAGTTTTTTGGGTACTAGAAAAGCATGCCTTAACTTTCCTCAAAATTATCCTCAAATATTTCATCCTAATAGATATATGAAATGAGATGCGTTGAATTTTCTAGACAATAATTAAAAATGTGCCCCAAAAAAGTTGAAAAATACCTCCAATAAGTTTTGATAGTTGTTGTTCAGCCCCTTAGATACTTTCATGATGCTCAAAAATTTGTTACAATTGTCCTTTATGTGATAAATTCTCTCCAGCCCATCTTTACATGGTTAAAGGACATGTGTGAAACTTCTTGTAACATTTGTTGACGGGCATAGGAAAAAATCCATTATGAAAAGGAATTTGCATCATCAAGTATTATTTAAGGATCTGGAAACCACCTTATCTATTTAATTTGTCTCTCCCATGTTCAATCATTCATACTAGTATATTTGATAGATGATTTATCATACCTCAAAACCCCTAGCTAGGTTTCCTTTCCACACATAGCCTTTAGCATATGTGTCTAAATTTTGAAAATAGTTTGACAATAATTTCATATTAGCTCCCCCTAAATTTTTCCTTGGCCTTGTAAGGTTTATCATTGATTTTCATGTATTTTTTCCTTTACCATAATCAATATCACTAGCCCATGCCTAATATTAAAGCCTTATACAACTCATTTTTAATACTTTTTCATTGACTATCATACATTCAACATACTATTATACTCTATCATTGTCAATAGTATTCTAACCTTTCTCATTAATATTGTTAACCATCTCAATAGTCTTCTAACCTTTCTCATTAATATTGTTAACCATAATACTTCGCATATATGTCCATGTATCTTTATAATTCTATATAATATTTAGCAGGTGTTGCATGCTTAGACTTCTTCACCTACAAGCTACCTATTAAAACTAAATACCATTATTATTTCCTAGACACTTGCCTAGTCCATTAAACACTACTTTATTTGTTGTAGACTATTATCCTTTATCATTGTAATAAAGGACTATCTAGAATATTGTTGATTTGATCAATGGGTTGCGTAGTTTTAAGTATTCTACCAAAAACTTCTTGTTTTTGAATAATATTGGCTGGTTTATGGTTATGATGTTGAAAGATGGCGTGCATGTCACACTAGTTGTTGTTTCTTGATGTTGGCTTGTGGTGCTATTTTCCACCTTGTTTGGTTTTGTTATGTATTTTGGTTGTTACCATGGGATCAGGGCCCTTTCACTACTTATCTAATAAAAAACAATAAGTTTTTAATATGTATTTAAAAAATAAAAAATGTTTATATCTTATCTTTGAAATATTCTAAGTTAATATGTATTTCTATAATAAATATTATAAAATCTAATGCTATATTTTATTTACCTATAATAAGTTTTACAAATGTACTAATAATTTAAAGTTTCATACATAGATTCAAGCCTAGAACTTGATGATCACCCCAACCTATCATATGAGAAATTTATGATAGTTTGATTATTTAAATACCTTTCATTTGGAATGTAAAATAATATATAAACTATCAAGATGAATGTTTAAAGATCCTACAATGTATTTGACTTTCCAAATTTTAGAAACTATAATTTAAACATTTTTTAAAGATCCTATAATGCAACTATCAAGCTACCCCAAAGAAGAAAGGAAAATTGTTCTATAAGAAATTTGTTTCTCTATGAAATTGGATGGATACAAAGTATAGAGTATAGTGGCATCTGTAGAGAAATGCATTTATAACCAATATCATTAACTATCTCATATTTCAACAATAAGAAAAGATCTCAAGTTTGGTTTGTTTGAAATTATATTAAATGCACTTTACTAATGATAGAAAAATATACATTTTTTATTATTTTAAGATGCACACATTTAGATATAAAAGCTCTACTTACAATAAAACACTATGATAATTTGATATAAAGATTTATTTCCAATCAAATACTATGATATTTTTTAGTTTTTTAAACAATATCAAACAAAATTAAAAGCATAACCTAGTAATGTGAAAAATTAGGATATTACTTACAAATAATAATCCATGTGCAATGGCAACAACACTTCTTAATGTTTCTAATTATAAATTTACATTAGTAATAAAGTCTATATATAAATAAATGAAAGTAAGATTATAAAATAATGATAACAACAATTGTTTTTAAAGTTTACATATAAAACAAAAATATTAAATTTATTGATACAATTAATAACAAGTTTTGAAGTTCATACCTAAATAATATTCAAGATAATATTGTTAGAAACATTCTAAAAATGAAAAAAAAAATCTCTTTTAAAATATTCTAAATTAATATGTATTTTTCTATAGTAGGTATAATTTTTCCATAGTCCATGAAGAATGGAATGTATGTTTTTGGGTTGAACTATGTTTGATTATTTGAATCGGCATTTCGAATTGCACTTAGTGATCCATCATTGTGTGATGAATCACTGAGTGTGATTCGAAACATCGATTCAAATAAGCATACATAAGGAAGAGGACACGGTAGCCTAGCATCCTAACCTCACGCTTCTCAAAATCTTATGTGGAAATTTCAAATCACTCCCAATTTTTTACATCGGCTTACTTGGCAAGTCCCCTACTTATAACTAAGGTTTTAGGGTCACATCATCAAATATGATGCCACACCAACATACTTTTTGTCGAGGTGTCCAAAAAGGCTCAAAAAAAAAATGAGACTAGTAGTTGTGCAATAAATCATGTTTTAGTGGTGTGTTGATGTGGCATCACATGATTTGTTGTTTTTTTAGATCTAAGGAATACATTTTATTCAATTATGGGTAGTCATCATCAACATTAACAACTTTAAAATCACAACTATTGGTCCAATAGTGTTAAAAATATTGGACATTAAATCAACAAATGTTATAACAACTATTAGAACATTCCTCTCTTCTATATTTATTCCACAAACATATATTCTATATATTACTATAATAAATATTATAAAAATACATAATAAATATTATAAAATTGAAAAAACAACCCACCAAGTTATGATATTGCTATCAGGATTCAACTGTGTAGTTTTCGAGTCAAACTTATTGACCCATGATTCATGAGTAGTGGTTCACAAGAACCCATCTCTAATGATAATGAATGGTCCACTTAACACTCATTGCATCTAGGTGATGCTCACAGAGGTGAAGCATTGGTCCGTCCTGAGAGGTCACCCATCCCAGTACTGCTCCAACTCAAGCACGCTTAACCATGGATTTTCCCCCAAGGTTAAGCCCACTTAACTTGCTACCCCATTTGCAAAACCTTCAGCAAGTGTTATGCCACCAAATACCAAAGTATACATACAACTATATAAAATATAACATATCAATATAATAAATTTTGAAATAGTAAAATAGTCTTAAATTCAAACAAAACGTTCCACAGACCATCAAGTTCCAATCACCCGCGTGTGAATATAGCAATTAATTATTCGGGGGAATAAAGCGTGAATTGGCATCTGTCCTACAAAGAAATGTGTGAAATGCATATACCCGTTATGTTGGCAAAGTCGGGCCTTGCGAGCACCCCTCAGTCAATGGGCTCATCAGTCAATATAATGGTGAGAAACGAGAAAAACTTATGAATAATTAAATATATTTCTGATTTTGTGTTTAGAGAGGACTCTAACACTCTTTTTACGTTCATGAATTATAAGATGATGAGGAAGACAAAACTCCATGTTGACAAGCGAGCATGAATGAATGAATAAATAAATAAAAATCTATCTCCATTTTTGGGAAGTCTAACACCTTCTTTAGATTTATAAGTTAAAATAAACGAGCACGAATGAATAAATAAATAAATAAATTTAGTAGCAGCAGACATTTCGCAAAAGACGTTTTCAAGTAGATATGTAATTTGACCAGACTCCATGTAATTTCACTCTATATAAGAGGATTGCCTATTTTGTGATTCGGTGCCAAACACATAAACGGTAGCAAAGGTTTCTTCCCATCTCCATCTCTAAACTCAACGTAACTGTTATTCACATATCTGTTTTTCTTAATGGATTTGTTCTTATGTTCTATAGAATTATGCTTTTTGTTATCGGATTTTATTGATGTTTTTTTCTATTTTTATTAGATAATATAGCAACTTCTCTTTGTTGAGATACGAGAATGTCTGCCACTGTGTACCCTCCCAGTATGTGGACTGATGATGCAATTAATTTTCTTACAGACAATCAGGTATATATGATCATTCATTATCTTGAAATACTGAGAGTGTATGCAAAGTCTTGAACTGAGTGTTTTACATTTGTTAATTTACTTTGAAATGGGAAAAATAGAACATTGTGCGATTGTCAAAAGTAGGACGTAGTTGAAATCAGAAAAGTAGAATATTGTGTGATTGTGTGATTGTGATAAGTAGGAAGTATTTTTTGCAGTTTGTCAAAGTACGTTGTTTTATGGACTAACAGATGAGAAGTATTTTTTTCACAGTTTATTGAGTAATTGTGAAAAGAAAGAAATATATTTGACAGTGTATCAAAATATGCTACTTTATTGAATGATTGTGAAAAGTAAGAAGTGTTTATTCTATGTATCAAAATTTGTAGTTTTAGTGATCGTCATTTGGATAAATTATTTTGTAAAACTTAAAAAACATTGTATGCCCATATAAAGTATGTTTATTGTTTCAGTCCCTTGAAGACTACAAACACATGGAGACATTGATAGAAGAGATCAGAAGCATGTTCCAGTCTATGGAGAATAGGAATATAAATCCATCTGCATATGACACTGCATGGATAGCCAGAATACCATCGATTGACAACCCTTCCCAGCCTCAGTTTCCACAAACACTGAAGTGGATTGTCTGCAATCAATTACGTGATGGATCTTGGGGAGGAGAATCATTTTACTTCCCACATGATAGACTTCTTATTACTCTTTCATGTGTCATTGCACTTAGCGTATGGAAGGTGGAGGAAGCGCAAGTGCAGAAGGGTGAGATATATCATAGGTTTCTCAAATCTATTTTAATAAAATGTTATATTATCTTTTCCTAATCATCGATTTCTTAGACGGCATTAGAAACCTTTATTCAAATCCAATTCTGAATTGACAGTTTTTTCGTTGTGTTCATTTGCAGGAATTGATTTTGTTGACAATCAAATCTCACTTTATTTAGATGAAAGAGGGTATAGTAATCTGCCAAGTGGATTTGCTATCCTCTTTTCTTCTTTGTTGAAAGAAGCTCATGCTCTGAGTCTGGTTATTTCTCATGAACTACCATTCATTAAAAAAATGCTTGCAATAAGGGAAGCTAAACTTAAAGAGTAAGTGAAGTACACCCAGGAGCATTACAAGTTTCATTTTTTACCTGTAAAGTTTGGAATCTAACGATTTTTTTCCTTCCAAAATCAGGATTGATATGGATGTATTATATAGCCTACCTGCATCTCTTTTGTTTTCATTGGAGGGATTGCAAGAGGTTATAGATTGGAGAAAAATATTGAACCTCTGTTCAAAGGATGGACACATGCTAGGCTCACTGGCATCCACTGCCTGTGTTTT
Source organism: Sequoiadendron giganteum (assembly GCA_007115665.2). Lineage (NCBI taxonomy): Eukaryota > Viridiplantae > Streptophyta > Pinopsida > Cupressales > Cupressaceae > Sequoiadendron > Sequoiadendron giganteum. The sequence continues at coordinate 236,946,890 of CM021100.1, read as the reverse complement.
TATGCACACATGAGACAAAAAATGTCTCGAATTCATAAACTTTGTTGTCACAGTTTGTCGAGACTACGGTAAGATGGTAGATATTTTCTAATCTGTTTCATTTCCTATGACAAAATTGTTTCAGATATTGGCCACATAAATAATTAAATTAAGAAACTTACTATCTCACATAAATAATTGGTTTTGTGGTTGATAACAGTACCACGCTTTTATCCTTCTGATCTGCATGAACGCCTTGTTGCCGTTGATACTGTTGAACGTCTGGGAATTGGTCGCTATTTCAAAAATGAAATCAAACAGGGATTGGATTATGCTTACAGGTCTCTCCTTTTAATGATTTCTTTGTTATTTTTTAAAAGGATATTTGAGGAGAAAAAGGTTATACATTCAAATTAATGTTCATAAGAAAAATAATTGGCTTCACCAGTCTCAACAAGTTATTTTTCTCATTTAGATTTTGGAATAATGGAGGCATCGGAAGGGGAAGTAACGATACCATTGTAAATGTCAATGATACCGCTATGGGCTTTAGGATCCTGAGGCTACATGGCTATGATGTATCTTCAGGTAAAGGTGGTATTTTTTTTTGCTAACTACTCTGCAATTTGACGTATCGAACCTTTCTTAGAACCTACGCAGAAACACTTTTGGATCTAACTTTTAGTTTATTAGCAACGTCTGAATAAACTTAGAGAAGCATTCTCAGCATCCTATCGAGATAGGCTTAACTGCTGTACTTGAATGACTTAAATTTTGTTTGACTGCATGCAAATAAACATTTAGTTGTTCATGTTTTTTTTCAGAAGTTCTGAAAAATTTTGAAAATGAGAAAGGAGAGTTCTTCAGTTTTGCTGACAAAACATCCAGAGGGGTTGAAGATATGTTAAGTCTCTACAAATGTTCCCAAGTAGCTTTTCCTGGAGAAACAATAATGAAAGAAGCAAAAACCTTCACAGAAAGTTACCTGCGAAATCTTCGTGAAACAAAGCATTCTTGTGCTCTTGCAAGTGATGTCATTGGATCTTCTTCTGTAAGTTTTATGGTAAAAACTGATCAACAATTAACTGGGCATATATTGATTAAGACTAGAGTTCACTTCAATATTGTTGATTTTTAAAATATACAAAGGATGTCATGACTGATGAGCCCTTTCATTGCATTTAGATTACAGTTTGCTTCATTTGTTAAAAATGCATATTTCTAGAAGTTTTCAAGTAAATCAAATTTACTTTCAGGTGGACTACGAATTAAAATATGGATTCCATCGGAGTTTACCCAGACTAGAGGCAAGATCTTATATAGAAGGCTTTTGGCAAGGAGAAAATTCTTGGTTAGCGAATACGCTTTATAGGTAAGATTCTATTACTCAGCCCATGCTCTCCACCAAAGGAAAAGGAAGATACTTAATCATAACATGCCCACTATTTCAGTTCTTCGTTAACCTCTTCCATATATGAAGTTTCCTTTGATATATGAGTTTAAGAAAGAGGTAACAATATTTAAGCTCTTCCAGTTATATGAATTTCTATATAAATGATTTGAATGATTAGAAAACTCTTCATTGTCCAACTTACCACTAACAAGTTTTAACTTTGTATTTTTTATTATTGATTTGCTAATTGCAAGAAATTTAGCTTTGCTAATGATATACTTATGGAAAAAAAATCATGTTCATATAAAGGTTGCCCTATATGAGCAATGACAAGTATCTTGAGTTGGCTAAATTGGACTTCAATACAATGCAATCCATATATCAAAAAGAGCTTCAACAAGTCCATAGGTATTGTTTTCTTAATTTTGATAAAAGAATCGTTTTAATATAAATAGTTTAGCATATCAAGTTGATAAGATCACTTTTAGTACAGATGGTGGATAGATTCTGGCTTTAGGAAGTTGAGATTCACTCGAGAGAGACATATAGAGATATATTTCGTGGTAGCAGTTGGCATGTTTGAACCTGAATATGGTGACTATAGAATTGCATTTACAAAAGTTGGGGTTCTTCTTGTCGTTTTGGATGACCTATATGACAAATATAGTTCTTCTGAAGAGATTATGTTATTTAATAAAGCATTTGAAAGGTGATTTTTGAAACTTGTATTTTGTGATATTCGTATAGAATTTATATAGCGGAGCAAAATTGTTGGCTAGCTTTAACTATCACATTTGTGTGCATTGTTTAATTATATGTCAAAATTAAAATCTTATATTTGTTTAAAATTAAATATTATTAATTCATATTATATTTAAGTTAAATAATTTAGACATTCAAATCATAGAGGTTCAAATTCAATAGTTGGATTGTCTAATCAAATTTGTATTTTATTACACTTTCAAAGAGAATTGTAGTTGAGGTTTGACTAAATTTATCATTATTATGTTTCCTTTTTCTTGTAGTTGGGATTTGAATATACAAGATCATATGCCAGAGCATATAAAAATATGCTTCCTTGGATTATACAATACTATCAATGAGTTAGCTAAGAAAGCATATAAAGTGCGAGGACATGATATGCTTGAATACTTCAAGAAAATGGTAAGTTTGCTATCAAAATTGAAATTATATAATCTAAATTTGATCAAACATCAATTTTCTAAGGTGAAAATTATATGATCAGTGGAAGGTTCAACTTGAAGCCTTCACCAAAGAAGCGGAGTGGTCTAAAGATAAGTATGTGCCTGGATTGGAGGAGTACATAAATGTGTCCAAAGTTTCAGGGGGATTTGGTATAACTATTCTTACTTCCATCCATTTAATGGGAGAAGTTATCACAGATAAAATTCTATGCCAAATTGATGAGAGATCAAAAGCTCTCCATCTTGTGTGTCTAACCACAAGGCTAGTCAATGATACCAAAACATACAAGGTAAATACAATAATCTCCTATGCTATGTATGCAAATATTATTTATTATTGTATCTTCAATAGAGTTTTTAACAATTTTATTACCATGGATCAAGCATGTTTAACACTAAGATTGACAAATTGTATTTTGATGAATGTTAATATAAGGCTGAAAGAGAATGTGGTGAGTTAGCTTCTGGAATAGAGTGTTATATGAAGGACAATCCTAAGACCTCAGAAGAAGAAGCTTTAGACCATGTTTATGCTATTATGGAAGATGGACTTATTGAATTGAACCAAGAATTGTTCAAGTGCACTCAATTGCCAAGTCACTTTCAAAATTTACTTCTCAATTCAGCAAGATTGTCTCAACTTCTATACATGCAAACAGATGCCTTTAATAGCTCTATCCAAGATAAGAAGGATATGGTAGACAAATGTATTTTCCGAAGGATCAAATGCAAATAGTTATGTGGGAGATTACTACACATCCAATATCTGTGTGCTATGTGTTGTCAACAATTTGAGGAGTTGAATAAGTGCTACAAGCAGAAGTCTTATGTTTCATCTGCTTAGACAATTATATATCAAATAAATTTGTGTTTACTATCTATTTTATTCTATGATTATAAAACTTCCTTATACTTGATTAAATCTATATAATGTAATAATTTTTGAATAAATAATACTTAGTTTTCACTTGCTTGGAATTTCTATTAAAAAAATCTAGTAAATATGCATCATTAATATTGTCATTTGATCTTATTAAATTATATGTTTTTTATCAACAATCAATTACTGTGTAAATTATTCTCTATATTTCTACATACATTCATGTGATGATTATTTTTAACTATTGAAAACTTCTAAACTCTTTCATAACATTATTTATATTTTAAAATGTTGCAAATTAAATTTCTTATTATGTTTAAACAATGTCTATGTTTCAAAATTATTTAAAAATATACATGATTGAATATATATATATAAAATCATGTATTTGCTCACTAGTGGTATCTCTAAAATTAACATGAATTTCATAAGACAATTTCGTTTATATTAAGAATACTATATATAGTATAAATATTGTCGTTATAATTTATATTTAATAGATGAAGAAGAACAAAGGGAAGGAGTTTGTACTTGGAGCTACTAATTGGGATGAGACACTTATTACCATGAGGAAGGACTAGATTTATTTACTCTAGGGCTTCTTGGCTTCCTTTTTGGGTCTTTTTAGCATTCTTTGGCTATTGTCTTTTGTCTTTTTGTTGTTTGGTCTAGACTAGTGACCAACCAATGGACTTTATATTTTGGTGCTATTTCCATAATTACCACTTTATATTAATTTTTTCTCAGTGTATGTGTTACAAAACTTCCTTGCTTAATCGGTAAAAAAATTGAAAACTGCATTTATAAACCAAGAATGAGAGAAGAATAGAAACATAGATAGAAGATGCATTGATATGCATGGGAAAAAACTTAATATGAAGAAACATCTTACTTATATAGATAAAACATAATATCATAACCTTATAATAAAAAGGTTCTCTCAAAACTCATGAAGGGATATTAAAACTTCAAAAATCATTACAATGGGGGTGAAAGTTCAAATTTTTATCACACTTCAAGTCAAACTATAAATACACATGAATTTGAGAATTTATTATTGAATGTATTTAACTTTGGTCAAACATGTAGTTTAGTTGAATTTATTATAGCTAAATTATATATAGGCTACAAATATTCCAAGTAGAAGTGTATACCAAAAAAAAACTTGATGTTTTAACAACTCCTACTCATCCAAATAGTATTTCTAAATTTATTTTAAAAATATCTTTGTGTAGATCTATTTTATTTTAATATGTTCTTTTTTAGTTTTACTAAAAGTGGGTTATCAACACCACATTTTGAGGTTGATTGTCTTATTTAGAAAAATTGCTTAATTTTAATTTTATTTATATATATATATATATATATATATATAATGTCCCTTTCTCACCCTTAAACAGTGGGTTTGTCAATTAGCCTGTTCTATAGTTCTCGTAGGCTAATTGTATATATATATAATGTCCCCTTCTCACCCTTAAACAGTGGGTTTGTCAATTAGCTTGTTCTAGAGTTCTCGTAGGCTAATTGTAGTTAGTAAGAGTACTCAATACTAATCCTTTGTGTGGTGGTTTTCAGTATTTTAGGCAAGACCTTCTATTTTAGCAGGGGGCCAATTCTTGCACTTATTGTTTATAGTAAGTTGTTTTACGAATCAATTTTCATGCCAATTTGAGTTTTCAGTGTGTTTACTAGTTTTAATAGTTACTAAAAATAGTAAGTCTATTTCAGGTAACTAGACCTAGCCAGGCAACTTTTAGCAGTGTATTTCCAGTTTGGCCGTTGGTTTTGCTAAGGTCTAATTATTTTAATAATTGCATTCCTCTCCTAAAATATTTTATAAAGTAATTTTATAAATTATGTTGAGGCTTGGAGTGGTCATCAAATTGTACCTTGACACGTACTTCATCAAAATATTAGGGGGATAAACAGGTTTTGAATGGACCCGAAACCATGAGGTTTTGAAGGGACCCAAAACCCAAACAAGGATGGACAAGCTACTAAAAAAATGGTCAAAAATGCCCAATAGCGAAATAGAGTTGGAAACTCAACCCAAACCTGCAGCCAAAACAAGCTACATAACACATAATCAAGATATTACATATATCTTGAACCCGTTGGTTTTAAAGGGACCAACAACCCTATACAACCAAGTTTTGGCAGGAACCTTAAACCCAAGAAAAATGTCTGCAATAGCTAGACAACATCATGCTAGTCATTCATGATGATAAGCCTCTCCATAGCACTGGCAGAAACTACTAAGTCATGGATCTGCAGAAGCAGAGCCCTAATAGTAGAAAAAACCGAGCCCAACAACATACCCTCTTCACCTTTATAGAAAAGGTCACCACAAGTGCTCAAGGCTCCAAAATTAAACCATAAAAACTAGTTGCTCTCTCCACCTCTATAGGAGACCAAACCAAGCTCGTCCAACCCACAACAACCACAACACCCCTGCAGAGCAACACACCACCTCAATAGGCATGGGATCCCCCTCAATGGCAAAAGAAGGAATAATCCTTCACCCACAAAATACACCTCCACCCAAGAAGGAGAGGACTCCACCTCCATAGGAGAGGTCTCCACCTCAAAAGAAGACCTAGTATTCAGAGAGAAGGAAAAGACTACAGTAAGATGAAAGACCTTAGCAAGCAATAGCAACAACATCATCTGGGTTTTTAAGATAATCTTTGAAAGCCACCCATCCCTCAACACCCTCAACACCTTCAGCACTGTACAAAGCTGAAACAACACCAAGACCATACCCACAGAGAGGTCCAACTGAAGCACCAACCCCTAAACACAAATGAAGAAAATCAAAGCAAACGGGGGAAAAGCCATGAACAAGGGAAGAAAAAAGATACCTTCTCTCACAATGAAAAACCCTTGATAACACCATATCAAACCCAAACAAAACCCAACAAAGCACAGGGAAGAAAACATCCTTACTCGAGTAGCAATACCGCACCACCATATGGGCCAACAACCCAATACAGGGTCCAAACCAGAAGAATAGATGTCAAAATCCACTTGCCATTTGGAAGCCACAACCAAGTTGGCAAAGACAACACCAAGCAAGAACTCCTCCAAGGAGTGATCACCCCCAACCATTGCTCAGGCCAAACAAAAGGCCACAGAAAATAAGTATTGTCTGAAGATATAGTCACTCCCTCCCGCAGACCGCTACCATACACCAACAAAGGCATTCCAGTTTTAGAACCGACATATGCACAACAGAGACAGAAGCCTCCAGCAGCCTGCAACACCCGAATAATACTAGACAAGGCAAAGAATGCCCCAGGTAAAGCCACACCAACAGGAAAAGATCTATCTCTCAAACCAGCGCAGGATAAGAACCAAGCCTAATCCTTAATAGGCACACCCACACAGAGAATCGGCCAGCAGGAAAGAAGACCCACGACCAGCTCACCAAGAACACCATAGATAACAGGACTGACCTCCCAATCACCATCTTCATATTTGGAGTCAGATTCACCCTCTCCCGCCTTAGCCGAATTCAAACTCATCCCTTCGCACCTACTCCTGCCCTTCTACTCCATTAAGAAGAATTTAATGACTTGAATTGTTATTAAAGAAAGAAAAGAAAATTAGAAGGCTGGATAAGTGGGACGCCCAAGGAAGAGATGTGTAGAGTTTAAAAAGAAATTTTAATTAAAAAGAAAGGAAAAAAGGGTGTGGCTTTCAGAGGGAAAAAAAAGAATTCAAACTTGGTCGCCCTAATCTCTCATTGAGCCTATATAGCCTTATTTTTGTCTCATTTTCTCATGTCTAAGTTGGTTGCATAAGAGGATGCTACTAGATTTCCTTTAGAGGTCTATTGTTTGGTGTTGAGGATAAAAATCCTCTTCATTTAGGAGCTAGTTTTGGTGGTGAGAGATCCACCCTAGTCAATTGGGTGTGATTCCACTCAAGGGTCACTTTGGTGCTTAACAAATATTCAGGTTTTTAGTATTTGGGTATTGAAAGATGAAGATTTTTGAATATTTTTTAGGTGTTGTTTTTTGGGTTTTGTGTGAATGAACATGGTTTTGTTGGGTTTGATTATGGTTTTGATTTTTAAGGAGATTTTTGAGGTTTTGAAGCTATTTATAGTGATTTTTTGAGCATTACATTTCTAGGGAAGAAGTTGGATAATTGACCATAACTCCATATTCATTAGGGTTTTCATTATGGGTGTTGGTTAAATAGAAGCTTCTCATCAAGGCACCCTAGATCATATATTCATTTGAATTTTTTGAATAAAATTTGAATTATTAGAGCTAGTCACCCTTGTCCAGGTGGCACCATATTTGATGGGTTTGCTGGTCCAATTCATTGGTGAACAATATTGCAAGTTAGAAGAATTAATGCTGAAATTTGAAACTCTTTTCTTGGTTTGGACTGTTATTTTCTAAATTTGATATGTAATTGTAAAGTATGAAATTTTTTGTTATGATTATCAAATGAAATATGAATATCTAGAAGTCTTATTTCTCTCAAATTTCCTTTATTTTCAATACTTTATATTGTATCTATATTATGTATGCAAAATAATGAATGACATGTGAAAAACAAAAATAAACATGATATAAAATACTCAACCAACAAACTGAAAAACCAAAAAAAAATTAGGGGTGTATGTTACAGTAGCATTAGAGCCACCTTTTCTTGTCATCTTGTGTAGTCACATGAAAACAACACTCTCCATTCTATGAGTGAAAGAGAACATAGGTATATACAGAGGGAGTTAGGGAAAGGACATTGACAACCCCCACCTATTCTGGAAGGTCGGACTAGATCTCAAGAGTTCTTAAGGCTCATTGGGAGTCTTCATAGCCCGGTGCAAAGATGCAATAGGATCCACTAGGTGATGAGAAGAGAACTATAGGTAAAATGGTTGATAGAGGGAAAGGGAGATAAAGATCAGTTATTCCAAGAGCTAGGATGGAGAGAAAGTTTGACACAATTATGGACATGATGTCTCAGCTTTTGGGAAAGATTGGATAGAATTTTGTGCATCATACTACTCCCAAAAATACATAGGGTAGCTTAATGAATAATGGAGATAGTAGTTTTACATGTTAGAAAAACATGGGAATGACAGGGGTGATCCCACAATACTGGTTTACAATTTTTGGGCAAACTGGACTGTGGACTAAATTTTTTTAACTAAATCTTCACTTTCGGGCTACTATAGCGGCTAAACCGTGAGGAATTTGAAGATGATGCAAACTAGCAATTTGTGAAGTTTTGTCTATATATTCTAAATATATTATTTTGAAAAAAATTGGAATCAGATTGTATTTTTTTTCATCTCCTTTGAAGTTTTTATCAGTAAACAACATTTTTAAGGAGTGATGCTCACTGTATACAATATAACTTATTTTGTATGAAGGATAAAATTCTATTTTTTTTGAATTTAGATTTGTAACTACGATATATAACTAGTTCATTTGGTTTCATAGTGTTTTATTAAATATTTTTTCCTTAATCAAGTTTCTAAGTCAAACCAATTACAATTCAGACATAGGCGGCCTGCATACAACATAACTTTTTCTCTGTGTACCGAAATTCAAATTTTTTTTTAATGGATCAAGGACATCAATACCCAACCTGAACATATTTTTTAAAATATTTTTTTGATAATCTTCTATTTTTCCACATGTGCAGAACATAGAACTTGATTTTTGGTGAAAAACCTACATTCACAAGAAATTAAAAAAAATATAATAATCAAATTTAATTTAATTAAAATTATATTTTTTTGGAAGATTATAATAAGGACTACATACTTACAAAAAATAATTTTTAAATGAATTCATTTTATCCCCCAAAAGGTAAATCAATTGTGGTTTTTTATCAGCATTTTGATAGGTGTAAAGGAGACTTCATTATAGGTATGGTTTAAAACTAGCAGGTTTCTATCCAAGGGGGCTTGGTCTAAAGTGGTTAGATCAAACCCTCTTCAATTGGAATCCTTTAAATGGAACTTTTCAAGGCTTAAATCATTATATTTTCTAAAAATATTTGATTTCAGCAAAAATCAGGATCTCCCAGAAAGTGTAAACCACTATTGTGGCAACATCGATAGACAACATACTATAGCGGGTTCAAACACTTTTTCTAGACCTTTCCATCCCACTTTCTTTCCTAAGGAGACACGTCAGCCTAATCCAAATACTACCTTACCTTTTGTGGATATTTTAAGGGAGGGTTATGCAGAGTATGACACTCTTCCTGAAGACATTAAGGAAAACTTATCTTACAATGAGTTCTTGGACCAAAATAGGAAGATAAATGGTGGTAGATTTGATCATAGAAGACTAGTAGTGCAGAGGGATTTATAGCAGGCCATTGGCAAGGTAACACTTGGCCACTTTTATGGAAGTGATAAGTGCACAACGAGGGGTTGGGTAATGAAGCTTGATAATTACTTGGCCCTTAGAATGATGGAAGAGGATGAGAGAATTAATTTTTCCACTTTACATCTTGACGGGGTAGCACATGAGTGGTGGTACCATGGCCTAATCACCTTGGGTCATAGGTCTATCACTTTGTATGATGAGTTTACTACTAAGCTGATTGGGAGATTTAATAAAAACGAACCTGAGATACACTTTAGAGAGTTGGCCTAGTTGAAGTAGTATGGTACTATAGAGGCTTACATAGCAAAATTTTAGAGACTTTTACTGATGGTTTTAGGGATTACAGAGAGGTGATTGGTGGTCTTATTCAGTGAGGGAATTATGGAGCCACTTATGGAATTGATTAAGGATTTTGACCCACCAACCTTATAGGAGGAAATGAAGAAAGCAAGGAGCATGGAATGGGCTTCCCCTAAAACTAAATTTCAATCCAAACTAGGGTATGTGTAGGATCATGATGTGCCAAAAAGTGGTGATATGTAAGTGATATAATGGCCCATGTGGCTGATGACTTTTTTTTACCCAAAATTAATGAAACGAAAAGGGTTTTTAGAAGAGATTATCATCTTTCCACCAATATAAATTATGCTTTACTTTGAATTTAATAAATAATTATTATTTATTTTCTATTTGAATTACGACTAAAGTCCTGATTGATAGGATGATTGAAAAACATCTATAACTTTCAAACGGTATCAATTTTTTTGAATCTGAAACATGGGTCACATTCTATGCTTCCAATACTATAGGATTAAAAAAAAAGAATTGAATTTCATGAAGTTTTGACCAAGTTAAGGTGGTTAGACGAACTAGTTTTTATATTTTTTAAAAGTTGTAATAAATAATTTATAATTAATTATTTACTTGGAAAAAAATTACAAAAAATTATGCATCACATCGGGACATGAGTCCTCTACTTATATCTAAAATATTATCAAGAAATATTATCATTTTATTGTGGTTAGGTTGGTCAGACAGACACCTACTTCTTATTTTTTCCTTGAAATTTAAGTACTATTGCATTGAAATTTCAAATTTTCACCAAATAGATTTATTTATTTTTAAGTTAAACCTAGTAGTTTATAAACTACATTCAATTTGCTACAAATTCTATTCTTACATATTTTTGAAATAATATATAGATAACTTATTCAAATTTTTACGTCAAATTGCCTAACTCTGATTTTGTGAATTTTCATTGCCACTTAAGGTCCTATTTTTTCCATGATGATCCTGCACATACCCACCATTTGTGTACAAAAAGGATAAGATACCTTTCACTAAGGACACTCATTGATAGAAAAAATCAGTCACTAGGATCAATGGAGACACTCTAAATGACCTTAGAAGAAAGGGCCTATGCTTCACATGTAAAGAGCCTTGGTCTATGGATCATAAATGCACCTCAAAGGGGAAGATTCAATAGATAGAGCATTATTCAGTAGAGGAAAGTGCATTAAAAATTTTAGACCAAAAATTTGATTTAGATGAGAAAGAAGAGGAAGAGCCTCCTAGAGAGGTTAAAAAACATGAGACAAAGGAAAGCTTGCCCAACTTTATAACTTCTAGAAGAATGAGTGTTTTTGCATTAGAGGAGTCCTCAAGGGAAAGTGGATGATAGGCTCGATTGATTCAAGCGATACACATAACTTTATTGGTGAGGGACTTGTATCACATAGGGGACTCAAGATACAAGAGTTTGATAGTTTTAGAGTGATGTCCATAGATGGTTTCACCATTACCTGTACTAGGATGCTTCCTCAACCCAACCTTTTGTTAGGTAATCATGAATTCAAGGATGACTTGTATTTGTTTAGCATTGGGGACACAGATGTAGTGATGGGTATCTAGTGGTTATGTTCCCTATGTGAGATTACTCTCAATTTTTTAGACCTTTGAGGTGAAGTTTAAATTAGGGGGTAAGAATGTTGTATTGAGAGGGATATCTAATTGAGGTCCTCATGTAGTTTCCTTCAAGCGCATAGAGAGGATTTTCAGACCCAATCAGGTGGAGGTATGTACAGGATCATCATGGAAAAAATAGGCCCTTAAGTGGCAATAAATTCAAAAAAATTAGAGTTAGGCAACTTGACGTAAAATTTTGAATAAGTTATCTATATTATTTCAAAAATTTGTAAGAATAGAATCTGTAGGAAATTGAATGTAGTTTCTAAACTACTAGGTTTATTTTAAAAAAATAAAAATCTATTTGGTGAAAATTTGAAATTTCAATGCAGTAGTACTTAAATTTTAGGGAAAAAATAAGAAGTAGGTGTCTGTCTAACTACCCTAACCACAATAAAATGATAATTTTTTTTATAATATTTTAGATATAAGTAGATGACTCATGTCCCGATGTGATGCATATTTTTTGGTAATTGTTTTCCAAGTAAATAATTAATTATGATTTTTCTATTACAAATTTTAAAAATATAAAAAACTCGTATGTCTAACCACCTTAACTTGGTCAAAACTTCATGGAATTCAATTTTTCTCTTTTTAATCCTATAGTATGTGAAGCATGTTTCGGATTCAAAAAATGTGATACCGTTTGAAAGCTATACATGTTTTTCAATCAACCTATCAATCAGGACTTTAGTCGTAATTCCAATAGAAAATGAATAATTATTATTTATTAAATTCAAAGTAAAGCATAATTTATATTGGTGGAAAGATGAGAATCTCCTTTAAAAACCCTTTTCATTTCATGAATTTTGGGTAAAAAAAACATCGTTAGCCACATGGGTCATCATATCACTTACATATCACCACTTTTTGGCCCATCATGATCCTGCACATACCCTCGAATAGGTAGCAAAGTGCATAACTATTCTCACGATTACGAAGGAAGAGAAGCATTCATTTCCACTTGACATATAGGGTTTTCTATCCAAGCGAAGCAAGGTCTTTGGAAATATACCTCTAGGAAGGACTCCTAATAGGGGGATAGAGCATATCATTGAGTTAGAGGAGGTTACTAAGTTAGTCATCACTACACCATATAGGAACCCTAAGAGACACAAGGATGAGATGGAAAAGGTGATCAAGGAGCTTCTGGATATGGGATATATCAGGTTGAGTAATATTCCATTTACTTCTTCAACGGTGCTAGTGAAGAAGAAGGATGGGACTATGCACATGTGCATATATTATAGGGGACTCAATAACAAGACTATCAAAATAGGTAGGTCCCATCCAACAGATTGATAAGCTACATGGAGTAGTCTATTTTTTCAAAATAGACTTGAGGTCTAGCTATCATCAAATTAGAGTTAGAGAGGAGGACATTGATAAAATAACATTCAGATGCCACTTTGGAAACTTTGAGTTCCTTGTTATCCCCTTAAGGTTGACTAACACTCTTGCCATGTTTTAGTCCTACGTGAACAAAGTTTTCAAATAGCAATTGCATAAGTTTGTCTTGATATTTTTTGATGATATTCGTATATAGTAGATCATGGGAGGATCATTTGAGGAATTTGGATAAGGTTTTTATTATCTTAGAGAGTGAGTCCCTATTTGCTAAGGAGTCCAAGTGTGAATTTGGCATGACAGAGTTGTATCTTGCGCACATTATCAGTTCAAAATGAGTTAGCATTGATCTTGAAAAGATCAAGGCTATTCTTGATTAGATTCCACCTGCAAACCTCATGCAATTGAAGGGATTATTTGGGATTTTTGGTTTCTACAAGAGGTTCATCAAAGGATTTTCACAATTGGTTGCCACACTCACTGATTTGACCAAAAAGGGTGCATTTTCTTGGTCTGAAATAGTGCAAAAAACCTTTGATAAATTCAATCAGTTGATGAGCCCATGCCCATTTTTGGCCATTCTTGACTTCTCCAAACCTTTTGAGCTTGAGTGTGATGCCTCAGGAGAAGGCATAGGATTTTTCCTCATGCAAACTAAAAATCAAATATCCTTCAAGAGTAGGAAGTTGAGAGAAGGCGAGAGATCCTACTCTATTTATGATAAGGAGATGTTGGGAATCATGCATTCTCTTGCCAAGTTTAGATAATACCTTTTTGGGGGTAGATTTGTAGTGAAAATTGATCATAATAGCCTAAAGTATTTTCTTAATCAAAGGGATCTTAATGAGAGGTAGCATAAATGGGTGAGTAAACTTTAAGGGTATGACATTGAAATTGAATATGTCAAAGGAAAGAAGAATGTAGTAGTTGATGCCTTATCTAGAAGGCCATATTTGAGCTCCATTTAAGTCATAGCAGCAGATTGGAAGGATAAAATAGAGGCTAATTATGGTAAGAATTCACTAGAAAACAACATTCTTCATGGGTCATTATAGGATGATAGAGATTATATCATTTATTATAAGGATAGAATATGGTTAGCACCCAAATCTAAGGTGAAAGTGCACATATTTATAGATTTTCATAACATTCCAATGGTTGGTCATCTTGGATATTATATGACATATAGGTAGAATTATGAGAGATTCTCATGGAAGGGGATGAAGGATAGCATTCTTAAGTATGTCTGAGAGTGCCAAGTATGCCCAAGAAAAAAAGATGGGAATACTTATCCTACTAGTTTATTGCAACCCATTCCTACTCAGAAGTGGGAAAGTATATCAATGAATTTCATCACAGGGCTTCTCAAGGTACAAGGGAAGGAAAATATTTATGTGGTGGTGGATCTAGATTAACTAAATTTTATTAGTTTTTTTCCATATCAGCAAGGTTTATAGTAGTACAAGTGGCATATTTATTTTTTAGGGACGTTTTTAGGCTTCATGGAACACCTAAGACCATCATCAATGATAGGGACAAGAAGTTCATGAGGTTTTTCTAGAAGGTATTATTTAGATTATGTTGTACAAAGTTGACCCCTAGCACTAGTTACCACCCTCAAACTGATGGCAAAATTGAGGTGATGAACAAATGGGTGGAAGGTTACCTACACAAAGATATTTTAGGGTAGTAGAAGGTGTTGGTTAAGTGGTTACACTTAGGAGAGTATTGCTACATCTCTACCTTTCATATGTCTATTTATATGTCTCCATTCATGGCATTGTATGGCTATAAACAAGTCCCAACTTCATTGAATTAATTTTCAGAGATTGTAGGGTGCCTAGAGCCAAAGATCTTATCCAAGAGAGTCAAGACATCACAAGGTCTTTATGAGAGAACAAAATTTATATGTTGATCAGTACCACATTGAGCATGTTTTTGAGGTTGGGGGCATGTTATATCTAAGGTTGTAGCCCTACAAGTAGTCCACTCTCAAGAAGAGTGGGTCAAATAATCTTAAGCCTCATTTTTATGGCCCATTCAAAGTCATCAGGAGGATTGGAGAGGTGACCTATGAGTTGGAGATACCTAAGAGTAGCAAGGTGCATAATGTCTTCCATATTTTTCATCTTAAGAAGGCACTTAGTTAGAATGTGGTTTCCTCTATAGAGTTGCATCCTTTGGATGAGGAAGGAAAGTTTATTTTGATTCATAAAGCTGAATTGGAGGTTAGAGAGAATAAATTACAGAGGAGGGTGATTAAGGAGTATTTGCTTAAGTGGAAAAGTTTGTCAATGGAGGATGCTACTTGGGAGAGTGAGAAAATATTACAACATCCTAAGTTGTGATTGCTTGAGGGAAAGAAATATTGGGGAGGGAGGGATATAATTTCCCCTTCTCGCCCTTGAGCAATGGGTTTACCAATTATCATATTCTAGAGTTCCTATTGGCTAGCTGGAGTTTGTAAGAGAACTCAGTGCCAGTCCTTTTTGTGGTGGTTTTTGGTGTTTCAAGCAGGACCTTCTCTTTTTAGAAGGGGTCCAATTCTCACACATACTATTTATAGTAAGTTTCTTTGTGAATCAAATTTCATGCCAATTTGAGTTTTCAATGTGTTTACTATTTTTAATAGTTACAAAAAATAGTGGCCCGTTAAGGGGCCTGGTAGGGTTAAACTAGCTGCAAAAGTGTCTAAGGTGGTGACATGGGAAAGACCATTAAAAGGATGGTGGATCAAAAGGGAACCCAGGTCCATCAGGGGCAAGATTCATCATTCGAGATTGGAAAGGAGATGTTTTAGCTTTGGGAGTGAAGAAGCTGGAGGAAGGGATAAAGAATACAGTAGAAGCCTTAGTAGCTTTAACAACGATTAAATTTGGTAAGAGTTTGGGAGCTTCAAAAATTCATTTAGAGGGGGACTCTTTAATAATTGTCCAAGCAGTGATGAAGGGAACCATAAATGCGTGGAACCTCCAAAATGTAATACAGAAAATAAGAGAAGAATTAGCTTCATGTGAAAAAATTTCAATAAGCCACATTAGAAGATCAGGGAATGTTGAAGCTGATGTCCTTTCTAAATGGGCCTTAACATTCAGAGAAGTTGGCGAATTAAAACTGGAAGACTTAAGGAATGTGGAGTTGGCAGAATGAGCGAATGAAGTGGAAGAGTACACTACATTTAATAAACAAGAAAGGGATCAGTTTGAAGTAGATTTGATAAGACGGGAGTATTGATGGAAAGGTTGGTGGGGGCATCTAAGTATGAGCGGCATTAAACTCAAAGTGAGGAAATCAAGATGATTAAAATCCTAGGCCCTAGATCTCGATGATCTCAGTTGTGTTAGGTGTGGGAGAGAAAAAAATGAGAAGGAGAAATTGTGGTGACGACATTGTTGAAACAGGGCACAAATGGAGGAAAATTTCACCTTTCTCTCAAAGCAACAACTCGGTCTATTTTATGGGAATGCATCTGAGAAGAGGTTAATGGGAATGTTTCTCATTAATGATGAAAGATTGGTGCAGAGTGTGAGGATGATTCTGGGCAGAGAATTAAGGCATCGGTATAGGACGAATATGGACGTGTACTCGTTGATGGCAACATGGGGCTTTGATCTCAGAGAAACAGTGGAAACTGTTAAAGAAGTGATGGAAATGTTAGTGCATCCAGATTTCTTGGTGGGTCTAGAAACAATTTTAGAATGGACTATCCTGGGCGTGGGGTTAGACATCAATGAAGGAATAGAGATTGAAGACTTTGAATATTTTGTGGGTTGCATTACATTTATTCGTTGGCCAAAGGGGCAGTTTAAAGCACATTGTAGGGAAGAAGCAAGGCTTGGTTGGAAGGCATTAAAGCTATTTGTCAAGTTCTGAAGGTCAAAGCCATAATTGAATAGGTGAAGATGGAAGCAGAGCTACTAGAAAAAGAGGAGGAAAGCCAGCAAAAACAAAAGGTGAAAGCAAAGTGCAAGGCCGAGGAGGAATCGGGTAGTGAAAATTGAAGAAAGAGACTTTTTTTAATTTTTTGTTTGAATTTAGCATTATGTCTCTTTAAGTTAGAACTAGGGGATGGATGAATTGTACAGGGGGTGAAATGGGTGATCACTGTTTAGGGTTTAGAAATTGTTTAAAGATTAAAGGTGTTTTTTGAAGATTAACCCAAATTTTGAAGTATGCTAGGAGTACAGAGGTAGAGAAAAGGTTTTTATTTCTACATGTTAATGTGCCTCATGACTGAAAGTTTATGGTTATAGATGGTTTTTGGTCTAAAGATGATAAACTAAACTTATGATGTAATCTATTTTTTAAGCAATTTACAAACAAACTCTTATTACCAACCAAAAAAATAGTTACTAAAAATAGTAAGTCTATTTCGAGTAACTAGACTTGGCCAAGCTACTTTCAGTAGTGTCTTTCCAGTTTGGTTTTTGCTAAGGTCTAATTATTTTAACAATTGCATTCCTCTCTTGAAACGTTTCATAAAGTTATTTTATAACTTAAGTTGAGGGTCGAAGGGGTATTCAAATTGTACCTTGGCACCTAGTTTAATGACTTGAAGTGTTTTAAAGCAACAAAACAAAATTAGAAGGATGGATAAGTGTGATGCCCAAGGCAGAGTCATGTAGACTTAAAAAATAAATTTTAATTAAAAATAAAGGAAAAAAGGGTGTGGATTTTGGAGGGAAAAAAGAGAATTCAAACTTGGTCACCCTAATCGCTCATTGAACCTATGTAACTTCATTTTGGTCTCATTTTCTCAAGTCCAAGTTGGTTGCATAATAGGATGCTGCAAGATTTCCTTTAGAGGTCTATAGTTTGGTGTTGAGGATGAAAACCCTCTTCATTCAAGAGCTAGTTTTGGTGGTGAGAGATCTACCCTAGTCAGGTGGTTTTGATTCTACTCAGGGGTCACTTTGGTGCTTAATAGATATTTAGGTTTCCAGTATTTGGGTATTAAAAGATGAAGGTTTTTTAATATTTTGGAGGTGTTTCTTTTTGGGTTTGGTGTGAATGAACTTGGTTTTGTTAGGTCTGATTAAGGCATTGATTTTTAAGGATATTTTTTGAAGTTTTGAAGCTATTTACAATGATTTTCTAAGAATTATATTTCCAGGGAATAAATTGGAGAATTGATCATAACTCCATATTGGTTAGGGTTTTCATTTTGGGGGTTGGTTTAATAGAATCTTCTCATCAAGGCACCCTAGATCATATATTCATTTGAATTTATTGAATAAAATGTAAGCTATTAGAGTTGGTCACCCTTCTCCAAATGGTGCCCTATTTGAGGGGTTTTCTAGTAGAATTCGTTGGGGAAGAATATTGCAAGTTAGAAGAGTTAATGTTGTTGTTTGAAACTCTTTTCCCGATTTGGATTGTTATTTTATGAATTTTATATGCAATTGTAAAGTTTGAAAATTTATGTAATGATTACCAAATGAAATATGAATATCTGGAAGTCTTCTTACTAGCAAATTTCTTTTATTTTCAGTACTTTATATTATATCTATATAATGTATGCAAAGCAATGAATGGCATGTGAAAAACACAAACAAACTCAACTAGCAAATGTTAAAAAAAATATAAAAATTAGGGGTGTATGTTACAATATATGATGAACTAGAGAATGAATTCTACGTCAAGATGATATATAATTTTTATCTATTTTAGATAAAATGGTTTGGAAAAAATGTGATGCTCAGTTAAAAAGTTATGTTTTAAGTACACACAATTTTTAAGATTTATTTACAATAATATTAATAGGAAAACAAGTAATCAATTCACTAAAGTTTTAAGTCTTAGATAAAAAATAATAATTCAAGAAATAAATACTATTTAAAAAGTGGTGTCTCAAATAAACTTATTTTTAATGATTTTATCAAAAATTAACTATAGTGTTAGTTTTATAGAATAAAATATTCTAATTTTGAGTTTTTTAAAATAAAAATTTACCTTTCATTCGTTTAAACTATTTCAAAATTCAAAGCATATATGTCACATTCTAGTGATTCAAGTTGAATATTTAGATCAATTTCATTCATTTACTTTTTAAAAGTATGACACAACTTTAGACATTCACCCATGGACACAAACAAGTTATCAAAATACCATACTAAGAATTCCCATGAACCATACCTTACTTAAAATTCATTATTTCTCATTTACCTGGACTTTAGAAATATGGTTTATGATATTCTATAACATGTATCATAAGTGGGTCAAGATTCCTAGTCCACTTTTCTTCTCCTTATAATAACTTTTTTTATTAGATAAGGAGGGAAAGGGCCCTGATTCAGTGGTTACAAAGTCAGAACAACAAACAAAGAAATAGGTTGGGAAGAATAGCACCAGCCCCCACAAGAAAACAACATCAAAATGGCACGCAGGACAAGTAACCATAATTGTAACCATAGAACCATCATCAGCATAATCAAAAACAAAATCCCCAAATTAATCCCCAAAATAGTGCGTAGACCATTTATGAGGTTAAAAAAAGTCCAGTAGGTACAAAACCATAGCATTGCTATCATGAAATAACAATTCGAGATAATAAAACTAAGCAGTAGCAAAGTCATAGCACCCATATAACCAAAGAAAAAAGATAAGTCTTGAGGCCACACCCAACATTGTGTGACACATGAGTTCATTAGTTACCTTCATATTCTTCCACCACATGATTCCACCTCATAGCTAACAAAATAGGAAAAACATCCATCCACAACGCAACAACATAACACCCAATCACCATAACCTCCCCAAGGGTGTAAAAAAGAACCCAAAATTCCAACCAATTATTGCAGATTGCAAAACATTGTGAAACCAATAGATCATGAGACAACCATCTCACAACACTCTTAACTCTTAGAGAACCCAATTCAAATCTAAACATAGCAAAAATGTTGAAGAAGCAAATAAACTTTGTCATACAACATACCTTTGTGCCTCTATAGGATAAGTTACTATGAGAACCCTGTCCACTACAATAAAGATTTTGCAGCATACCTGAACTCTACCTCGATAGGAGTGGTCTCTACCTCAATTGGAGCTGCAAGGGAGAATAATTGTTGAAGAAGCATAAGCAACCCACCCCACTCTCAGAACCATTCTCCACCTCCGTAGGAGAGGACTCTACCTCAATAGGAGATGCCATCTGAAGAGCTAGGAAGGTAGCGCACACCCAAGTAGATAGAATACACATAGTAATCATGAGAAACAAGAGCATTTCGGCCTTCAACAAAAAATTAGAAAGAAACCCCACTAACAAAGAACCTGAAATGGTCAATAGAAAGCCCAAGGCCTTTAGGAAGAGAAAAACCGATGCAGAGGATCATACCAAACCCATAAACACCATCATTCCTTCAAGGGATTTCAATCCCAAACAAAACCAAGAGAAGATCAAATTAAAAAAAACTTTCACAAATTCATCCACAACTAATTTTCATCCAACCAAAATCCATTAATTTCATAAGGCTATCAACAATCCACACACCATATCAATCTTCACACCTATACGAGATCCAACACAACTCAAACAACATCAAAATAACATTAAACCTAATTATTGTCACTGGAACAATTCATCCTTTCATTTATCCACCAAGGCATTCACTCTAGCAACTTACTTTACAAGGCATATCAACAACAGTCCATACCTTCTTGTTACAACCAGTTATTATTCCTTCAAAACACAAAGATCAACATATTTTGATTTAATCTACTCAATCTATCAGTGTTTAAATATCAGATCTACCTACTCTATAGTCAAGACACCAAGACACACAATAGAATCACCATTCCCAAAACTTTAAAACAACATATACTGCTTTCCTAACTCCATCCAAGCTTGATACAATTCTAATGCCATTGCACAAACAATTTTCATCACAAAACTAATCACAATTATCACTCTTTTGAACAAATCACTGTTTTAGCAGTCCTACATCAAGTTCCCTTGTAGATTGCCAAAACCCTTAATCAGGTGATTCCTTTTTTGTCACCAAGAATATTCACATTCACAATAAAAATTCTTAGACCCATTTTGATCCTTTTCAACATACTATAAAATCTTGTACACTTGTTTCACAAAAGATAGAATAACCAGCATGTTGTCCACTGGTAAAAGCCCTTAATTAGGTCTAATTATCAAACCAAGTGCCCCCTAATCAACACCAAAACTCTTGCAAACCAAAAACAGTCTTAAAATAGGTGTAAAAACTCACTATTAATCAAGTTTCAGGGTGGTAAACACCCAACAACATAAATATTCAGTAAACCCTTGTTTATATGGTGAAAACACCAAAAATAGGGTGGGTTTCATGAATGAAACAATTACAGACTTCCAACATGCCAACCACTAATTCAAACATGGTTGAATATCCATTTTTATGCTTTGGAAACCAACTCCCAATTTCCTTGAATGTTTATTCCACAAATACCAACTTGTAGCCATGAATGTTCATGAGGAAACACAAAATTTTCTCTGAGAACAACATCATATCCTTGTGTTTTTGTCTCCTACTATCTTGCCACCACAAACAAACACTAAACACGCAAAAAGACACTTTATTAAATCCATCCCATCGACCAACT
Source organism: Sequoiadendron giganteum (assembly GCA_007115665.2). Taxonomy (NCBI): domain Eukaryota; kingdom Viridiplantae; phylum Streptophyta; class Pinopsida; order Cupressales; family Cupressaceae; genus Sequoiadendron; species Sequoiadendron giganteum. The sequence goes on along the minus strand of CM021100.1, from coordinate 236,925,170 downwards.
ACTCCTACATCAATGGGATGGAGTCTTTGTTCTTCAAAAGACTCTCAAACCCTGATTTTGAGGGTTTACCAAATCATTATTTCAAAATTCACTAAACTGAAAGAATCTACTTCAAACCACTTCAAGATGATCAAAGATTCACTGCTTTAAGAATAAACCAGTAAATTGACACCTTTAAACCTCAAAACAATCCATATAGGGACTGGTAAAGGAAGAAAAAAACACAGAAATGGTAGAACAAAGTCTTTATTTCAAAAAAATTATCTCAAAGATACAATCCTTTCTCTCTCCCACACCACACAATGCCTTTTTTATAGTTTTTCCTTCTTAGAAACTATCTTTCCAACTTCCCATTCGGTTCAAACTACCTTTTACCTCTTGATTTCCTTGTTTTGATCAATTTAGCAACTTGACAACATTGCATTATTGCAAGTTTTACATTGTTTTTTCCACTCTGACCCCCTAGGACTTACCCATAACCTTAAATACATTCAAATAAGACCTTTTACATCATTTTTCCATTACTTTTGTGATTGATTCACGAACTCATGACCTTTATAATGCAATTTTGAAGATTCATCTTTTTACAAATTTGAAAAGCATTTGATGACCAAGGTGCTCTTGCACCATACAACCAACCAACAAAGCTTTCCAAGTCTTTTGGAAACATGCTGCATCATCTTCACTTGTATTTGCAAAATGAAAATCAATATGCCTTGTTCTTTGTCTTCTTCATCTGCATTTATATTTTCCTTTGTCTTCCCCATTTGTCTTCACTTTATCCTTGCTTTCTCTTGTCATCTTCTTTCTCCACCTCTATCTTCATCTCTTTGCCTTGTACCTTTCACAGTCTTCATTATCAGGTTCTCAAACTATTTTCTCTTCCAAAAGGACACAGGACTGTCATTTTCATCTCTTCTCCAACTCTTTGCTCAACCAAGGACATAGGACTGTCCTTGCACACTGCTTCTTCTCCTCAGCAATCATCCTTCATATTCTCAACTTCTCATCTACTCCCATTAGTGGAGTATCCTCCATCAAGGATGCAACCCTTCAGTGCTTCTTCAGATAGGAATCCATCAGGTTCTAACTGCAACACAGTACAACTTGCCTCACCTAGGTGTCTCTGCTTACTCTTCCCTACTCTATTGGACTTTCTCAATGTAGCTTAGATGGATAAGCACCTACAACCAACTAAAAATCTCAACCTACTATCAACAACATCATTAATTTAACCAACCTACAAAACCTTGCTAGCTTTGATACCTCTTTGATGTAGAGCATCATACCAAACCCCTCAACACCATCATTTCTTCAAGGGATTTCAATCCCAAACAAAATCTGGAGAAGATCAAATTAAAAAAAACTTTCACCAATTCATCCACAACTAATTTTCATCCAACCAAAATCCATTAATTTCATAAGGCTATCAACAAGCCACTCACCATATCAGTCTTCACACCTATACCAGATCCAACACAACTCAGACAACATCAAAAGAACATTAAACCTGATTATTGTCACTGGGACAATTCATCCTTTCATTTATCCACCAAGGCATTCACTCTAGCAACTTACTTTACAGGGAATATCAACAACAGTCCATACCTTCTTGTTACAACCAGTTATTATTCCTTCAAAACACAAAGCTCATCATATTTTGATTGAATCGACTCAATATATCAGTGTTTAAATATCAAATCTACCTACTCTGTAGTCAAGACACCAAGACACACAATAGAATCACCATTCCCAAAACTCTAAAACAACATATACTGCTTTCTTAACTCTATCCAAGCTTGACACAATTCTAATGCCATTTCACAAAAAAAAATCATCACAAAACTAATCACAATTATCACTCTTTTGAACAAATCACTGTTTTAGCAGTCCTACAACAAGTTCCCTTGTAGATTGCCAAAACCCTTAATCGGGTGATTCATTTTTTATCAGAAAGAATATTCACATTCACAATACAGATTCTCATACCCATTTTGATCCTTTTCAACATACTATAAAAGCTTGTACACTTGTTTCACAAAAGATAGAAGAACCAGCATGTTGTCCACTGGTAAAAGCCCTTAATTAGGTCTAATTATCAAACCAAGTGCCCCCTAATCAACACCAAAACTCTTCCAAACCCAAAACAGTCTTAAAATAGGTGTAAAAACTCACTATTAATCAAGTTTCAGGGTGGTAAACACCCAACAACATAAATATTCAATAAAACCTTGTTTATATGGTGAAAACACCAAAAATAGGGTGGGTTTCATGAATGAAACACTTACAGACTTCCAACACGCCAACCACCAATTCAAACATGGTTGAATATCCATTTTTATGCTTTGGAAACCAACTCCCAATTTCCTTGAATGTTTATTCCACAAATACCAACTTGTAGCCATGAATGTTCATGAGGAAACACAAAATTTTCTCTGAGAACAACATCATATCCTTGTGTTTTTGTCTCCTACTATCTTTCAACCACAAAAAAACAATAAACACACAAAAAGACACTTTATTAAGTCCATCCCATCGACCAACTACTCCTACATCAATAGGATGGATTCTTTGTTCTTCAAAAGACTCTCAATCCCTGATTTTGAGGGTTTATCAAATCATTGTTTCAAAATTCACTAAACTAAAAGAATCTACTTCAAACCACTTCAATATGATGAAAGATTCACTGCTTTAAGAATAAACCAGTAAATTGACACCTTTAAACCTCAAAACAATCCATATAGGGACTGGTAAGGGAAGAAAAAAACACAGAAATGGTAGAACAAAGTCTCTATTTCAAAAAAATTATCTCAAAGATACAATCCTTTCTCTCTCCCACACCATACAATCCCTTTTTTATAGTTTTTCCTTCTTAGAAACTATCTTTCCAACTTCCCATTCGGTTCAAACTACCTTTTACCTCTTGATTTCCTTGTTTTGATCAATTTAGCAACTTGACAACATTGCGTTATTGCAAGTTTTACATTATTTTTTCCACTCTGACCCCCTAGGACTTACCCATAACCTTAAATACATTCAAATAAGACCTTTTACATCATTTTTCCATCACATTTGTGATTGACTCACAAACTCGTGACCTTTACAATGCAATTTTGAACATTCATCTTTTTACAAATTTGAAAAGCATTTGATGACCAAGGTGCTCTTGCACCATACAACCAACCAACAAAGCTTTCCAAGTATTTTGGAAACATGTTGCATCATCTTCACTTGTATTTGCAAAATGAAAATCAATATGCCTTGTTCTTTGTCTTCTTCATCTGCATTTATATTTTCCTTTGTCTTCCCCATTTGTCTTCACTTTATCCTTGCTTTCTCTTGTCATCTTCTTTCTCCACCTCTATATTCATCTCTTTGCCTTGTACCTTTCTCAGTCTTCATTATCAGATTCTCAAACTATTTTCTCTTCCAAAAGGACATAGGACTATCATTTTCATCTCTTCTCCAACTCTTTGCTCAACCAAGGACATAGGACTGTCCTTGCACACTACTTCTTCTCCTTAGCAATCATCCTTCATATTCTCAACTTCTCATCTACTCCCATCAGTGGAGTATCCTCCATTAAGGATGCAACACTTTAGTGCTTCTTCAGATAGGAATCCATTAGGTTCTAACTACAACACAACTCAGCTTGTCTCACCTAGGTGTCTTTGCTTACTCTTCCCTACTCTCTTGGACTTTCTCAATGTAGCTTAGATGGATAAGCACCTGCAACCAACCAACAATCTCAACCTACTATCAACAACATCATTAATCTAACCAACCAACAAAACTTTGCTAGCTTTGATACCTCTTTGATGTAGAGCATCATACCAAACCCCTCAACACCATCATTTCTTCAAGGGATTTCAATCCCAAACATAATCAGGAGAAGATCAAATTAAAAATAACTTTCACAAATTCATCCACAACTACTTTTCATCCAACCAAAATCCATTAATTTCATAAGGCGATCAACAAGCCACACACCATATCAGACTTCACACCTATACTAGATCCAACACAACTCAAACAACATCAAAAGAACATTAAACCTGATTATTGTGACTGGAACAATTCATCCTTTCATTTATCCACCAAGGCATTCACTCTAGCAACTTACTTTACAAGGCATATCAGGGTAAAAGCACAATAGTGTGTCACACTTTTGGCCTAGCAAATAATTTTGGTCGAACAGATTTCGGTCGAATGCGGTTCGGGCGAATAGGTTTCGGCCGAAACAAAGTGTCGGTGATGTGGCGCGTACATGGCACCCCCCTTTCGCCTGAAAGTGTTTTGGTCGAAACGTATTCGGTCGAAAGTCTTTCGGCCAGAACATATTCAGTTGAAAGACTTTCAGTCGGAAAAAAGGAAAATAAAAACAAACAAAAAAGAAGGCTCGCATTCATTTGGACGTTCGGTCGAATGTTGTTCGATTGAAACAGGGTCAGCCGAATGCACCTGCTGGAGGGAGGAACTACAAAGTTTGTAACTAGTTTACCAAACGGGTTCAAACCAGGGTTATTTGGAAAACGTTTTGAATTTGGGGATTTCCAAAGCATAGTGAAGGGTTTCGATTTTAGCAAGTTTTGTTATTGTAGTGAATTTTTAATTTGGGGTTATGAGTTTTTTTCATTAAAGGAATGAGTAATATGTTGTTTTCGGTTAGGGTTTGAAGAAAAATGGTGAAATAAAATCGGTGACTACATCTGGTAAAGGCATTTCTTTGAAAATTTTAAGAGCCTCATCAAGAACACCATTTTGTGCATATCCAACAATCATTGCATTCCATGAGAATGAATCACGTTTAGAAATTTTGTTGAATAGTTGACGTGCCTTCTATATGCTTCCACATTTTCCATACATGTCTATCAAGGAACTTGCAGCTACAACATCTAACAAAAATCCACTTTCCATTATGTTTTTATGAATGTCCATACCTTGTTCCAAAGCTCCCAATTTGGTATAGGCTGGGAGGATGTTGCAAAGGTTTGTGGAGTTTGGTTCCTCACCTACCAATTGTATTTTTTAGAAAGTCTCCAAGGCCATTTCTATAAGCCCGTTTTGTGTATATCTTGTAATCATCATATTCCATGAGACAACAACTCATAGAGGCATATCTTTGAAAAGTTTCAAAGCCTCATCAAGAAGCTCATTTTGTACATACCCCACAATCATTGCACTCCATGAGACAACATCTCGTTGAGAAATTTTGTAAAATAATTTACATGCCTTCTCTATTCTTCCATGTTTTTCATACATATCTATTAGGGTACCCACAACTACAAAATCTGACAACAGTCCACTTTTCACTATCTCTTGATGGAGGAAAATACCCTATTTTAATGCTCCCACTTTGGCACAGGATGGGAGGATGCTAACAAAGGTTTTGGAGTTAGGCTTTACACCTTCCAATTTCATTTTCTTAAAAGTCTTTAGAGATTTTTCAACAAGTTCATTTTGTGCATATCCCATAATCATTATAGTCCATGCGGCCACATCTCGTCTGGTCATTTCTTTAAAAATCCTTAGAGCCTCATCAAGGATACCATTTTGTGTATATCCTACCAGTAACCTTATTCATGATCCACCAATTGTGGATAAGATTCATATGGCATTTTCTCCTTGTACGTAATTAATTCATGCCTTAAAATTTCATTCTCAGAAACATATATTTTGCTCTCCTTTACCAACTGTTCAATTTGTTCTTTGGTGAATTTGGCAACTTTGATGTTCAATCCAACAGTTTCAATGGGGTCAGTATCTCCCACCCTATGCATAGGAAGGTGGCCAAATTTTTTGTTTCGATCATCAATTTAATCACTACACTTTTCTCCCTTGGATATAGATACCAAATCTAAAGAGTTGTATTGTTTGGGTTATATCCAAACCCTATATAGATTTTATCCACTCCCTCAGTGCTCAATTTCAGTGTTATGTTTTGATTTCTCTTGAAACTGCCAAATACAATTGTGGAAATTATATCCCACCTTGAGAGGATCATAACATAAGCCTCTTCTAGCAATTCCATTCCTTTTTCTAGGGTGATATTCTCCACTTCCTTATCTACTTCATCCTATTCCTCTCTTAAGGCTTCCACTTCTCTCTCAAGGGTTACCTCCTTAACCTTCTCTCTTATAAAATTCCCCTTATACTCATAGAAAAATGATTTGAATTCTAGAGGTCCTTCTACTTGAAAAAAGAATCATCACAAATGAATTTTTGGCTTCAAATGTGTCTTACATTATGAGAGATTTTCTTCGAGGATTCTTTCATGACCATATTTCTTTCTAGTGAATGTTCATAGTTTTCAATAATAGTTTTTACCACCTATACACCTTCATCTTCATATTCCACCTCTTCTTCTCCTACCATAAATGTTTCAATAGAAAAACTAATTTATCGGGTGTAGGCTATGGAGAGATGTGACATAACGGGGCTTGATTTTTAGCCTGCATTCACATAACATCTATTACAAGAGCATTTATTTTTCTATTAAACATAGAGGGTTCTTGTACATTCCTGGTCAATTGAACTTCATGTGAAAGAAATTTATCCAAATTTTATATAGGATCCCCAACTTCAGAAAAGCATCTATGTATAACGAATTATTGTACATTTTCCATCACTCTTTTGTATATATTTCTTATTCTAGATACATGATGTTCATTAACATTTCTAATTGGATCATCTTCTGCAAGAAAAAAATGTGGATATCCTTTCAACCTTTATTTTACTTTGACATTATTTAAAAATTTCTCAAGATCAATATCCTTCCTTCCATTTCCTTTTGGCAGATTATAATTCTCTAGCTTCCTGCCAATCAATTCATATCCCTAAATTCAAACACAATAGAAAATTATACAAAACAAAATGTACCAATAATAAGAGATTTCTTGTTATGACACTTAAGATGCATGAAATATGAGTAGGTCAATTTCCTAAAAATTTCTAAATATGCAACCCTATCTAGAAATTTTTTTGGTAGGAGAAGTGGGGCTCCATCAAAAACATACAATCTAATATTTGTGCATTTATCATATGCATACCAATCTCCCCAATTATGGTTGAATTTCCCTCTTTCATCCTTGTCTTTGGGTTGAAGAAATCTTTGTACTTTAGATGACAAATAATAGTCACAAGGATGACTCACAAGTTTGTATAGTGGCTTTACAAGATACTCTTCAAAGTACAAGTAATGTGACATTACACACCTCCTATCCAAAATTGCAATCCACACTTACATAGGTTTGATATTTCTATTATCATCTATGTCTCTTATTTAGAGATGATCATGCCATATTCCCATATTTTCCCTTCATGTAATATGAGATGCAAGAATAATAAGTAATTATTGAAATGGGTACCTCCATTGTTGCTCTTAATAGTTGTCCACGAGACCACATTTCTCTGAGGCATTTTTTCAAACAGCTTCCACGCCTTGTGTATGTTTCCACATTTTGCATACATGTCTATCAAGGCACTTGCAATAACAATGTCTAACAAAAAATCACTTTCAATTATGCTTTGATGGATGTCCATACCCTACAATCATCACATTCCATGAAACTACATCTGGTTGAGGAATTTGTTTGAAAAGTTGTAAAGCCTCATCAAGAATGCCATTTTGTGCGTATCCGCCAACCATTGATTCCAGTAACTTGAGTCTTCCATCCAGCGAAACGTTCAAATTCATTCAAAATTTGCACCCAGCCTTGATTACGGGGATCACCTACTCTGGCAAGCTTAAACAGAATCACTATCATGGCATTGCCCCATCCTTACCACTAAATCATGACCTATTGAATAGAATGTGGTAATCCTTTTCTATTGGTTTGGTAAATTTGTAATTTCTTGAAACCATCTTCTAGGGAGTGCATTATCAATTTTAGGATAGCAGAAGCCTAGTTGGCTTACTAAACAGAATTATGATGCTTTATTTTTCAATTTGTTTGATGAACTAGAAAACACTCACACCAACCCAAATTTTTAGGGTGTGCATTGTCAAGTTTAGGATGCTATTCTAGTAAAAATATCCATGTCTCCAATCATATATTCTATCAAAGTTATTTTGAGCCTTGCACCCAATATTGTTCACACAACCATTTGCCAAATGAGGTTTAAATCAAAGTTATTAACATGACATTTCTTGGCTCTTAGCAATAATCAATTTTTTAAACTTGAAACTCGGAAAAACTTGGCAGACCCAATTTTGACTGGACTTGGTGATTCAGCAAAAACAAGGTAAAATTCAGCAAATTATAAAAATACTCAAATCCATTAACTTGGCAAAATTCACCAAAACTCGCCAACACTTGGAAAAAGTTGCAAAACTTGACATAGGCAAGTAAAGGGGCAAGCTTTTCGGCCTCTTTCTGACTCACAAATACTCGTGATTTCTTTGAGTTTTGGGTGAGTTCTAAAACTATGGCAATAGGATTTGCATTTTGGCTACTCCTTTTTGGGTATCTCAGTAATTACTCACCTGAAATTTGTAAATGGCACTATCAACTTCAGTATGGCATTTTTCTACGAAGTAGAGTATCTTCAAGGGTACGTATAACACCCATATTCACCCTATACGTGCCCCTAGTCTTGTTCCATGGGTTAAACATCCATCTAGATGAGGGTGTGGGCACACATACAACAGTCCAATGTACAATTACACTCATTGGATGAAAACATAAACAGTCACACCTTTACATTGTCATACCTTATGCTTAAGTCACACCTTTGCATTGTCATTCCTTAGCCTTTAATGTAAGGGATTGAAAATTATTTATAAACCCCAAATTTCAAATTCACCGTCCATGCACGTACATGTGTGTACATATATATGTGTATGTGTGTACATGTACATGTACATATATGCACGTACATGTGCACATATGTGTGTACATGTATATGTGTGTGTACACATGTACAATATATGTATGTTTGTATTATATACATGTGTATACATATGTGTGTATGCATGTATACATATATGCATATATGCACATATGCATACATATGTGTGTATGTACACATGTATGTACATGCATATATATGTACATGTGTGTGTATATTTAATTGTATGTGTGTATGTATATATCTACACATTACATGTATATGTATACATATATATATGTGTGTATGTACATGTGTATGTGTGTATGCATGTACATGTATGCATATATATATATATATATATGTACATACATGTGCATGTGTGTATGTATGTATGTGTATGTGTGTATGTATATATACGTACATGTATATGTGTATATGTGCATGTACGCATGTGTGTATATGTGTATATGTGTGTGTGTGTATGTATACATATATGTGTATAATTTACATATATATGTGTATGTGTGTATGTATGTATACATGTGTACATACATATGTATATATATGTACCTATACATACATATGTATGTATATGTACTTGTACATACATACACACATACACATGTATATATGCATATATGTATACATACACACATACACATATACACATGTATATACACATGCGTACATGCACATATACACATATACATGTACGTATATATACATACACACATACACATACATACATACAAGCATGCACATGTATGTATGTATATATACACACATACACACATGTTTATGTACACACATGTATATATATATATATATATATACATTTACTTGATTGCTATTGTGAGATTCTTGAATATAATTAATGGTTAATTTTATGTTTTTTATCTCTAGAATGAATTGATGGTAGAAATTTATAATTTTCTTTCCCTATCTAGATCTTTTATGTGTTATTCATGTACATATTTTATTTTAATGATATGCAGATCTCTAGATTTAAACATTTAGATAGATACATATATCATGGCCGATGAGGGATCTCACCATTCCCCTCATTCTAGTGAAGAGGCTCAAAATAGATCAAATTTATATCAGGATAGTATTGTTAGATTAAACAATGCTCTAAAATGTTTAGAGCAAACAATTCACAACTCCCCCAATTTGGCTAATCGAGATAGATTAGTCACTATTAGAGATGAGATTCATCGAATGATTGGGATGATTCATTCATTCAATCCTTATGATGAGATCAGCATTGAGCAATTTTATTTATCTCTTGCTAGGAGTGTTACTGGCACAATGAATTATAGAGAAGTTGCCAAATCAGTTTCAGCTGAAAATGTGTTAACCATGTTCCCTCATTATAGAGGATAAAATAGAATTAGAGGATATGTGGTTATGAGGTGTGTAGATCCTCTTGTTGCACCATTCATATACCCTAGATGGTTGGCAGCGTATCATAGATGGCCTCACAATGATGAGCTGCCAGGATATTTTGTGAAACAGTTATATGCAGAATTTCATTTACAGATAGATGTGGACTACACATCTCAGCCTGAGCATGTTGGCCAAGGTAAAGGCCATTTTTATGACAAACCACAATTTAGACGTCCAAATTTTCCACCACCTATGGATAAGAGGGCATTAGTTGGCCCAAACCTTTTGGTTTTACCAAAACGTGTGGAATTGGCAGCAGCAGGGGAGTCAGCAGCATGCTCTACTCGATCCCAAATTATTGATAACATTGCCTCTATTACGACACAGATTGATCATATTTCATCTAATCGAGTTGGTAGATACTTATTACGCCTGCGGATCAGCCTTCCTCCCATAGAGGCTACATCAGCATCTTATGATCCATTTATTTGTGTCGATCTACCTAGTCCTTCATAAATCGAGCATATGAACCACATCACTTTGTGTAATGTGTGTAGAGTCTCAGTTTTAGATTTACTAGCAACATATCGGGTCATCAGCGAGGACCATGGGATCTCTCTCAACCGTGTACAGGAATTTATTAGAGAGCGATATCCTGGTACACATTCGAGCCACGGGGTGGCAACTCCAAGGGATGTTCCAGAGTAGCCTATCAATCCTTTAGCTTGTCCAGGTCATTAGGATGTTACAGATCACGTTGCTCAGGTTACTATGGCAGCTAATGTTGTCCATGGTGCATATACTCAGCTTCTTTTTGGCACTGATACTGTACATGCTACAAATCCCCCTACGATGTCCTTGCATTCTAATGAGCTTAGTGACATTGGTAGAGCCCTCAATCAGGCATGTCAGGTACTTGAATAATTTACAATATATATATACATTTAATTGTGTTCTAAAAAAATATGTATGATACATGTTTAACATGTTTAACTCTTGATTGAAATTGACACGTACAAGTGAAATTTTTTAAGCAGTATGGTGATTTGTCAAAGTTTGGAAATTTGGCACATGATGGTGGTCCCATACAACACACAAATGAGGTACATTTATATAATTTTTTTTAAACATATATATATATATAAGTTGTACATGTATACACACTTAAATTAAATTAAATTTTAAAAGTTCATACATGTGTGCACGTACTTGAACACATGCAGGGCTCAGGACGCATCCAGAGAGCTTGGATCGGGACATGGATCCACACATGATTGTGGTCCCATGCAGCACATACCTGAGGTACATTTAAATAATTTTAAATATAATTTTTAAAATTTAATTGTACTCGATTTGTAAGTTTGAACACGTTGAAAGTTTGTACACATGTATATATATGTAAGTTTAGATAATTTCATGTGCACGTACTTGAACACATGCAGGTTTTGGGATGAGGCTCAGGACACGCATCTAGAGAGCTTGGACCGGGACATGGATCCACACATGATCGTGGTCCCATGCAGCACATACCTGAGGTACATTTAAATAATTTTAAATATAATTTTTAAAATTTAATTGTACTCGATTTGTAAGTTTGAACACGTTGAAAGTTTGTATGTACATGTATATATATGTAAGTTTAGATAATTTCATGTGCACGTACTTGAACACATGCAGGTTTTAGGACGAGGCTCAGGACACGCATCCAGAGAGCTTGGATCGAGGCATGGATCCACACATCTTGGATCAGGAGAGGGATTAGTCCATGGATCGAGGGAGAGATCGAGGGAGAGATCGGACCATAGATCTGATGATTCTATTCACAGTAGATTTCCCTCTCTTTGAGATTAGATTATTATGTTGTCCAGACACTTCTTATGATTTATGTGCATTACATGTTTATGTTTTATGGTATATATTTGTAAACTTGTTATGATTTACAGATCACATTCACACATGTTTGTACATGTTTTATGGTTTGTTCATAGATTCGTTATTGTGCATTATTATGGTTTTCAAACACTTGTTATTTATGTATATATTTACATCGTGCAAATTCTTACATGGTTTTATTTATTTAGCAAGTTTGTACAGGTTTAAATTTAAATTTAAATTATGGTTTGTTCACACAAGTGTTACACACATCTATATTGACAAGTTAACTACTTTTAACTTTCAACTAAGTTAGATCATGTATAATTATGATGTACACAATTTGTATTCAATTATCATGCACGATATATATACAGTTGTATGGTACAATCTCTAGCTAATCATATTGAAAATATTTAGATCAAAATGATCTTATAGCTATATAAATACCATATTACAAACTTTAGGCACTTTGCTAAAAATGGAATCTAGGTCACTATTTACTTTTTATTGATTTTGAATGTTCTCTAGATTACATCATAATAGTCTGGAATGAGCAACTATTTTATAGAGATTCAAAACTAAATAAAATAAATCATAAAAATTAAATTGTAAGTTATACATGTATGTATATATCACTAATATACTTCATCTAAAAATAGCAATGTAACCTTTACACAAATAATACTAGATCTTCTACAAACCATATTGTTAGGATAAAATAATTCCTAGACATGTTGCACTCCAAATCCTTCCTACACAAGCATTGAACTTGTAATTTAAGAGAGGGGTAAAAAATAGGTAAATAAATTAAATGAATAAGATTAACTATCAAATGGATTAAAATACCACTTTGTGCCAACAATAAGATCTCTTGGATGATATTAAAATCCTCTATTAAAACAAATTTGGATTATTCTTTTTAAATAAAAATTTAAAGGGTATAAATAAAGTTTTTCATGCTTCAATTTAGCACAAAACGGTTACTTAGGAAGGGTTCTATTATTGTTGGAAATGTTTATTGTGATTCTAGATAAAATATTAAAAACTTGTCCTAGGGTTATGATTCTTATTTAGATTGTGTGCCTAATTTAATGAAACATGTTATTTGGGCCAATTAACAAGAGTAACTTTAAATATCCTTTACACTTCAATCTCGACAAAGCTTAGGATGAATTGATCCTTAAAGGATTTAAAGGATAATCATACATAGATTTTATAATTTACTTTATCAAAATAATTCTAAACCTTAAGACAGATTGAATTCATTCTTTACTTTGTCACTGACTCTTTTCTATGTGAACTTTTGTGATCTCATTTGTTAACTTGTAGGTTTATATTTTCCTTTATTGGGGTTATTGCATTTTTCATATATATATACTTTTTAGGATTTTTTATATTGTTAGGATAGGATCCTTTATGAGGGTGGATGAAATCTTCCATTAGTGTAATTAACGCCTATTTTTGGTGGTTAGAGTTATTTTTATTAGCTCTATTTTTCTCCTCTCTTATGTATATATACTCATGACCTTTTCTCTATAGATGCCTGTATAATTTCCTATTAGAATGGTGATTATTCATATTAGGATTAGAATGAGTTCATGATTATACATGAGTTCACATGTGATTAGGATGAAGGGGGATGCTTAGGATGAAAATAATAATTTTCTAGGACGTGACATGCATACTAGGATATGAAAATGGATGATCTTGAAAATTTGAAGGTGAACAAGTAAGGTCATATTAACTTTCAAAAATTTATGACCAAGCCTTTGAAAAAACCCATTCTAAATCATGCCACATGTTCCAATCAATTTATAAATTATATATATAGATCTAGCTCGATCTATAAAAAGTTTGAGTATGTACACACGTGGGTATCCAAAAAACAACTTAAAGCTCCTAGTACATAAAATTTGGATCCTCTCTATCTTTACTTATCTCTAAAAAAATTTCGTGATCTTCAATAGGCAACCTCCACTTTTGTTTGGCACGTCCTTTTTTAGGTAAAGTTTCTAAATTTATTTTTGTTGCTATAACTAGGTGACTGTAATGTAGAACCTTTTGTCCTGGCATATAATCAACAAAATAAATATCATTTTTATCTGTCTTTATTTGTTGATAATATGTGCCTTCAATAACGACTGATCCAATGGGATACTCTTGTCCATCACCATTTGTCATCGATTCCACCAATTTGCTTTTTGGTTGCGTACATCTTAGTAGATAGTAATCTACACCTTCCGCATTGTCAGGATCTGCAACAACAACGAAAATATCTCCTGTACACACCATATATTTTTAATCAATTTTAACTAAATTAAACACATGCCCTTAAAACTTACTTAAACATGGAATATATTTAAATCAAATTTAACTAAATTAAGATCAATTTCCATACTTGTAACAACTAAATCAGATACACGTTCGTAATCAGCTGAATAGAGAGGATTGTAGACATCGACATTGTCATCTTCAACAAAAGGAGGCATTGATATTAATTGTTTCATTTCCCATTGTGAAACATACCCGTCTCTAATATTCTCACATTGAACAATATTTGCATTGTTCTCAATGCAATCATCACAAAAACATGATTTTTCTCTCACATTAATTACATGAGGCTTACTACTTCCCATTGTCATGCTTTTATGTAGACTTCTAATACCATGAATTGCTTGACAATTATAAGGATTTGATCGATCAATATCTGTAAATTCAAATTTGAAAATTCAATTAAAAATCATGTACACTTGAACTTTGAAATTCTTGATTTTTTAACAAATTTTGACTAGATGTACCTGTAACTTCCCAAAAATAACATGTGTTGTATGTTGAGTTGTGAGCGGAAAAATGACTTTTACACCATTCAACAATTTCATTTGCATTCCATATGGCATTACCTGCAAGTACAAATGTGTTGGCACAATTTTCCACCTATTACTTTCAAGGAACTTATAATAATTTTAAATTTAATTTAAATATATATATATATATCTATAATCTTTTCAAAAATATATCTACATGTTCCATATATATATATGGTGAAAGTTACCAGCAAGTTCATGTTCATGAAGTGCACGCTTCACACATGCTCCTGCTCCATCGTGCTCTCCTTTTCCATGTCCACTCTCATAAAAATTCCACAAAAATTTGGTGTTGCGTCTAGCATGTTGATGGCTTAACTAAACAAAAGCTTTTGAAGACTTAAATTGTACGCTAAAATCAAATTAGCTCAAGTCAAAAAAGTAATTATATATATATATATATATATATATATATAACTTGCAATTAGACTTGATTTAAGTCTCAAAATTAAAAGTAAATATAAATAAATAATTTTTTTTTAAAATGACATGTAAACTTACCAACACATCCATCAGACCATATCCAGTGTTGTTCTTGATTTATGCCACATCGTCTTAGGTCTTCAAAAAGCATTTTGAAACAATGAGCTGCATAGCTTCTATCATGATTTGTATCATCACTGATATAAAAGTGAACCTCTTTGATGATAATTTGACCATCTTTGCTACTTTGTATTCCATCGACCTCTAATTCAGCATGCCTATAGAAAACTTGCACAAAGATTGCAACTTGCTCGGAATGATAATATTGACTTTGAATCTCAATTTGAGGACTAAATGTATAGTTCTCAGAGAAATCTACAATAGAGAGAATACAACCTGGTGGAAAACAATTCTTTGAATCACGAAATTGTTTAGCTTGCCATCTTGCACCATGACAATGTTGGATATGTGGATATATGATATTGCGAAATTTACTCATGAATTCATTGTAAGGCAATCCACTCTCTTTGAGAACAATTTTTTTGGCCTCAACTCCTGACTTCATTAAGTATGTCTCATATTCATATCTCTTCCAAACAACTTGCATTTCATTATTGTCAACATGTGAAAGATTCTTCAAATCTCCACAATCATTACATACATTTTTTATACACTGAACATTGAATTCTTATGAATCTTCTGATTTTTCACATACAAGAGACTTCACAAATTGTGTTGTACTTCCAGGGATTGCTAAATTTCAATCAACTGTTGTCATAGCTTTCCTATATGATTATAGATGTAAATAAAATTCAACATGATTTCGACAACAACAAGTTTCACATACTTTATTTATACGTACAAATGATGGTCGTAGTGTCTCAAACATCCTTTAACAAATCTTCACATTTAAAAAATCTTGCTTGACTTCTTCAAAAAGTTCACTTTGTGTTGTATCTATAAAATGTTTTGGATGAGAAATTTTTGTACCATCGTCACTTATTATTTGTATAGTATCCCTTCTATTGGATGAAACACAAGAGTGAGTAGTCCCATATTCAACCACCCGTTTCTTTACATCTTTTGAAATTCTATCTTTTCGGGGAACCCTACAAATATTTACCCAATTTTTCTCAATTTTTTCATCTATTCGATTTCTCTTTTCAATATACCTTTGAACATTTCTCCTAGAAACATTTAGTAATTCAGAAATTGCTTGAACTTGTCTTCTATGTGATAATTTCTTACTAGAAATTACAGTCATCAACACTCTACGTGCAACACTTAAATCACTAGATCGACTCTTTTTTTCAATACATTCTAATGCTTCTTGCAAGTTTTCAACAATTGTGTGTTTTAAATCTAATGACTTTTTCCTATTATCAACCCCTTAAAACTCCAAAACAGGGGTCATTTCTTTTCGTCTAAATAACTTTGCAACTAACTATGCTCTTCCAATTAGAGATTTTTCTTCAAAAAAATCATCCCATATTCTTTTTGAGTGTAATTTTAATGTGCTGGGTAAGTGCACCAAGATGGTTCCCAAAAAGGGGACTTAAGTGGACAGCTTTTTCTAAAATCAGGAAATACTGACCTTGGACGTGAAATTGAGGATACTTACACTCAAAATTTTGAGATGGAACAAAAAGAAGGATTCAAGTTCTCTGAGTCTACTTTCTAAACTACTAATTTATTTTGAAAATGGTTGAGATTAAGGGGTTCAAATGAGGGACGTACACAAATTGGTGTTGTTTTTGTCAGAAAAACATAGCATAGCAACTCTTGTATGACCCTCGTACAGTGAAATTTTTTTTAGTATTTTTAAAATCACAATGGTCAGAAGTTAGCTAACAGTATGTAGTTGATGCATGATTTTTCTGATAATTTTTTAATGAATATTTAATTTTTTACTAATTTTCGAAGTGGACATTTCCTGAAAAATACAATTTTGGCCGTGCTACCCCTACAAATTTTGGAAACTAATTGAATTTATTTTTATTTATTTTTTAAAATTTGTAGAATGGAGTCTAGTTTCTAAAAAAATAATTTATTTGAAAAATCGATTAACGGTTAATTTATAATGAAAAAATTACCAAACACTGCTTTTTGGCAAAAAAAAGACATACAAATAAAATAAATTATGGATGAAAGGCTTAATATTTTCAGAAAGTGAAAAAAATTACATTTTTGTATAGCTAAGAGAGAACCCAACATTACCCATGTGCTTGATTTTTTTGATATTGAACCACGTGCAATCCTGACGGTGAGCACGAACTCGATTATGTGAAATATGGAAGATTTTTTATTAACCCGTCTCTGGTCATTGGGAATGACCTCCAAGCCTTTGGGTTGGTATTCCAAGGCAAATACCAAGCCTAAGGCTCGGGAATTCCCAAAACAAGATATAACGCGCTCTCGTTATAACGCGCTCGTGTTATATCGCGCGCGCGTTATAACGCGCTCGCGTTATATCTTAGTTTTGATGTGTTTTGCGAATGCATTTTTTGCTTTTTGTAAATGCATTGACAATATAAAGCGCTCGCATTTTGGTCTACATTGAATTTATTTTTTTCTCTTTTTCTTATCTCTTTCCTCTTGTTATCTTTCAGGGAAAGTATATACATGAAATAAACATTTATAAGTTGACATTTATATATGGACATTTACTTGACATTTATATATGGACATTTACTTTCCTATACTTTATGTTATATTTCATGTGTATACTTCCAGGATGTTTGAGAGTGGTTTCAGATCTCTAGGAGTTATAATGCAAATTCTAGTTTTTGGAAGATCTTTAAAATTTCAGACTTAGTCAAATTTCAGTAATCAGCATGTCAAATTTCAGTAATCAGGAGGTTAGATTTTAGTAGTCAACAAGTTCTATCATCTTTCTCTCTCACTCTCTCCTTCTCCCTACTCTTTATCTCTCCACTCCCTCTCTCTCTCCCTTCCTCCCTCTCTCCCCTCTCTCTCTTCTAGTTTTTGGAAGATCTCACAACTTTCAAACTTAGTCAAATTTCAATAATCAGGAGGTCAAATTTCAGTAATCAGAAAATTGTATTATTTCTCTATCTATCTCACTCATTTTTATCCCATACACTCTAGACCTCTATCTCACTATCTCTATCCCTTTTTCAATCTCTCTCTCTCCCTTGATCTCAAGAAATCTCTCTATCCATCTCTCTCTCCTTTTCCCTCTAATTCTCTCTACCTCACTTATCTCTCCCTCTCCCCCACCTTCCCTCTCTACTTTTCTCTATCTCCCTCCCCCCCCCTCTCTCTCTACCTACCTACCTCTCCCTCCATCACGCCCTACCACTCTCTCTATTTCTCTCTAGCTAACCTCTCTCTCACCTCCCTCTTTCTCCCTCCATACTTATCTCTCCCTCTCTTCTTCTCTATCTACTCTCTATCTCCCATCTCTCTTTACCTACCTCTACATCCATCAAACCTTACCACTCTCTCTACACATCTCTCCCTCCCTCCCTCATTCCCTCTCTACTTCTCTCTATCTCACCTCTCTCTCTACCTCTCCTTCCATCTCTATTTATCTTTATCTCCTCTCTCCCTCTCTCTACCTACCTCTCCTTCAAACACTATTTATCTATATCTCACCTCTCTCCCTCACTACATCTCTCTCCCTCTCTCCCTCCCTCTCTACCTAGCTCTCCATCCATCACAACCTACCACTCTCTCTCCGTTACTCTCTATCTAACCTCCCACTCTCTCCATCCATACCTCTCCCTCTCCTTCCCTCTCTACTCTCTACCTCCCTAATACTTCTCTACCTAATTCTCCATCCATCACTCCCTAACATTCTCTCTACACCTCTCTATATTTCTTCTCTCCCTCCCTCCCTCATTCCCTCTCTACTCTCTCTCTACATCTCCTTCCCTCTCTAATTATCTTTATCTCCTCTATACCTCTCTCTCTCTCACTAGATGTCTCCCTCCCTACCTTTTCCCTATCTACTCTATATATTTCCTCTCCCTCCCTCTACCTCTCTCTCTCACTCTCTCTCACTCCTCCCTTACCTTCTTTCTCTCTCACACTCTCCTCTTTATCTCACTACTCTCTTTCCCTCTTTATAACTCTCCACTTCTCTATATGTCACCATTCTCTCTACATATCTTTATCTCACCTATCCCTCTTTACCTCTCCCTTCCTCCCCTCTCTCACCCACCCTCCCTCCTTCCCTCTATCTCTATCTCTCTCTACTTCTCTCTATCTCACCTATCCCTCTCTAGCTGCATATCCCTCCATCACTCCCTACCACACTCTCTCTATTGCTCTCTATCTCACCTCTCTCTCACCTCCCTCTCTCCCCCTCCATACCTCTCCCTCTACTTCCCTCTCTACTCTCTATCTCCCTAATACCTCTCTACCTACCTCTCCATCCATCACTCCCCACTACTCTCTCTATACCTCTCTATATCGATTCTCTCCCTACCTTATTCTCTCTCTACTTCTATCTACCTCTTTGTCTTTCTCTAATTATCTTTATCTCCCCGAGCCCTCTCTCTCTCTCACTAGATATCTCTCTCCCTACCTTTTCCCCTATCTACTCTCTATCTCCCCTCTCCCCCCCTCTACCTCTCTCTCTCACTCACTCACTCCTCCCTCACCCTCTACCTCTCTCTCTCACTCTCTCTCACTCCTCCCTCACCCTCTTTCTCTCTCACTCTCTCCTCTCTATCTCACCATTCTCTCTTTCCCTCTCTATAACTCTCTCCTCTATATGTCACCATTCTCTCTCTACTTATCTTTATCTCACATATCCCTCTTTACCTCTCCCTTCCTCCCCTCTCTCGCCCACCCTCCCTCCTTCCCTCTATATCTATCTCTATCTCTCTCTACTTCTCTCTATCTCACCTCTCTCTCACCTCCCTCTCTCTCCCTCCATACCTCTCCCTCCATCTATACTTACTTATCTACTCTTTATCTCTCATGTATCTCTACCTCTCCCAACCTCTCTCTCTCTCCCCAATCCCTCCCTCCCCCTATTTCTCTCTCCCCCTATGAGGGTTGAGAGTGTAAGGTTTAGTGTTTAAGGTATAGGGTTGAGGTTATAGGGTTAATTGTATAGGGAATAAGGTTTAGGGTTTAGGATATTAGGTATAAAGTTGAGGGTATATGGTATAGGGATGATGGATGAGGGTTTAGGGTTTAAGGTATAGGGTTGAGGGTTGAGGGTTGAGGGATAGTGTTTAGGGTTGAGGGTATAAGGTTAAGTGTATAGGGTATATGGATTATGGTTTAGGATACTGGGTATATAGTTGAGGGTGTTGGGTTGAGGATATTATGTTTAGGGTTGATGGTTTAGGTTTTAGGATTTATGTACAATTTTAGGGGTTTAGGATTGAGGTATAATGTTCAGGGTTAAGGGTATGAGGTTAAGTGTATAGGGTATAGGGATTAGGGTTTAGGTTGTAGGGTTAAGGGTATAAGGTATAGGGTTAAGACTTGAGATCGTAGGGTTTTCTATTTAAGTATAGGGTTGAGGGATAATGTTTATGGTTTAGGGTGTAAGGTTGAGGATGTAGGGTTAAGAGATGAGGCTTGAGGGTTGAGGGATAGTGTTCAAGGTTGAGGGTATATGGCTAAGTGTATAGGGTATAGGGATTAGGGTTTAGAATAATGGGTATAGGGTTGAGGGTATAGAGCTAAGTGTATAGGGTATAGGGATTAGGGTTTAGAATAATGGGTATAGGGTTGAGGGTATTGGGTTTCAGATTGAGGTTTAGTGTTTAGTGTTTAGTGTACAAGGTTGAATGTAGGGTTTAGGGTTTAATTATAGGGTTGGGGGATGATGTTCAAGGCTTAGGTTATAAGGTTGAACGTATAGGGTATAAGGATGAGGGTTGAACGTGTAGGGTTGAGGTATAGTGTTCAAGGTTGGGGGTGTAGGGTTAACTGTATAGAGTATAGGGATTAGGGATTAGAATATTCGATATAGGGTTGAGGGTATTGGGTTTAGGGTTGAGGGTTTAAGGTTTAGGGTACAAGGTTTAATGTAGGATTTAGTGCTTAATTATAGGGTTCAGGGTTCATGCATAATGTTTAGGGTATAGGGATGAGGATTGAGAGTGTAGGGTTTATGGTTTAAGGTATAGGGTTGAAGGTATAAGGTTAATTTTATAGGGTATAGGGATTAGGGTTTAGGATATTAGGTATAGAGTTGATGGAATTGGGTTGAAGGTTTAAGGGTAAGTTTATAGGGTATAGGGATTAGGTTTTAGGGGAGAGAGAGAGAGACCTGAGAGAGGGTGAAATTGGCAACCTAACTTGCCTTGTTTGAAAAAATGGGTCCAAGAAATGGGGTCTCTCGATGATTTACATCATCGAGAGACCCCATTTCTTGGACCCATTTTTTCAAACAAGACACTACATTTCCAATTTCACTAAATTGGCAAGCTAGTGGGCCCACTAGCTTGCCAATTTGGTGAAATTGTCAACCTAACTTGTCCTATTTGAAAAAATGGGTCCAAGAAATGGGGTCTCCCGATGATGTAAATCTCCTGGAGACCCCATTTCTTGGACCCATTTTTTTTTCAAACAGGCCACTACATTGCCAATTTCATTGAATTGGCAAGCTAGTGGGCCGACTAGCTTGGCAATTCGGTGAAATTGGCAACCTAACTTGCCTGTTTGAAAAAATGGGTCCAAGAAATGGGGTCTCTCGGTGATGTAAATCACCGAGAGACCCCATTTCTTGGACCCATTTTTCCAAACAGGCCACTACATTTCAAATTTCACTAAAATGGCAACCCAACTTGTCTTTTTTGAAAAAATGGGTCCAAGAAATGAGGTCTCCCGGTGATGTAAAATCACCGGGAGACCCCATTTCTTGGACCCATTTTTTCAAACAGGCCACTACATTGCCAATTTCACTGAATTAGCAAGCCGATGGGCCCACTAGCTTGGCAATTCAGTGAAATTGGTAACCTAACTTGCCTATTTGAAGAAATGGGGTCTCCCAGTGATTTGCATCACCGAGAGACCCCATTTCTTGGACCCATTTTTTCAAACAAGCCACTACATTTCCAATTTCACTAAATTGGCAAGCTAGTGGGCCCACTAACTTTCCAATTTGGTGAAATTGGCAACCTAACTTGTCCTGTTTGAAAAAATGGGTCTAAGAAATGGGGTCTC